>QRDG01000214.1:678505-778959 GCA_012064385.1 Puccinellia tenuiflora | reverse complement strand
ACTACCAGAAATATGTCACCTAGTGACTTTCTGTCAGTGACCCTAAAAAAATTGATCATAGATCTGTGACCATTTCGAATCAGTTGGTCGCAGGCTGTTTTGAAGAGACTGAACCCGAAAAAATAACAACCAAATTTATCAAAAAGGTCACAATCTATTTCAACAAAAAAGGTCATAATGCAGACCGGCGTTATCTACGACCTTATTTCTAACACCTGCGACCATTTAAATTGGTCATAACATCTATGACCAATCTGTATGGTCGTAACGTTTGCGAATTGGAAAAGTGGGCAGCCACCTCAGCAGGTCTTGCCTACGTGTCACTGTAGGTCCCGCCGTACCTCACCTGACATGTGGGTCCCCCGCCACAACAAACTACTTTTTTTTTAGATGTGTCAGCTGTGTTGTAGTTCATGGGCTCATTTTCTCCTCGGCCTACTTTCATATGTCCTCTCCTCAGCCGAATGGGCTCTGGCCCATTTCTATATTCGCTCTCTGGTCCTAAATTTTTCTGCGCGGAGCGGGGACTCGAACCCACGACCGGGCGCATTGGTGCTACTGCTGTCGACCACTAGGCTAAGGACGTGTTATTGATATGGTAGTAGCGCTTTTGTATATAATCCATAAGAACTACAATCACTGTCAGCAACTTGCTGTCCAACTCGATTCAACATAGGCTCCAGAACAGGTTCAGTTTGCACCTCAGCATCCAGAACAGGTTCAGGTTGCACCTCAGCATTCAGAACAAGTTCAGTTTGCATCTCAGCAGGTTCAGTTTGCACCTCAGCATTCAGAACAAGTTCAGTTTGCATCTCAGCAGGTTCAGTTTGCACCTCAGCATCCATAATAGGTTCAGGTTGCATCTTGTTAGATACCTCTACCAACCAACTATCACAAAAGACCGATCTGATAGGAAGTGGTGGTATAATATACTTAACACACTTCACAACACCCCCCTCTCACGTGTGACGGGAGAAGAGAAAGTCAACACGTGAATAGAAGAAGAGCACACCGGAACATCGTGGCTAAAAGCTCCCCTCCAGCCCTCTTTCGAGCGGAGAAATAATTGGGAGAAAAAACGCCGGGGGTAGGACTCGAACCTGAGACCTTAGGCTCTGATACCATGTTAGATACCTCTACCAACCAACTATCACAAAAGACCGATCTGATAGGAAGTGGTGGTATAATATACTTAACACACCTTCACATCTCAGCATCCAGAACAGGTTCAGCTTGCAGAACAGGTTCAGGTACATTTCTTCTTTTTCTACATCCGCCAACTCTTGTCTTCTTCGTTGGCCAGCAATCTTCAACAACAGGGGCTGAGGAGCAGGTTTTCGTTTTCTACTGAAAATAAAGCATGTCATTTGGTTAGAAAATGAAAAAAACAACAAAAAACAATTACAACACAAACATCGACTTACGTTGGCCTTTCAGGAGTGTAACGGCCATTTGGTAGATCCAGATCGGTGCCCAAGTTCCTCGCAAAGCTTGCATCTATTTTTGTTACCTTTTGGGGCATTTTTAGCTTGTCATCTTTTTTTGCCTTCTTACTACTCCCACCTTTCTCAAACCATGCCTTGTACCTACTCTGTTTTGGCCAGCCAGCCTTTCTTCTTGTTAGAGGAGGACACAAGGAAAATTCAATATCCACTTCAGGCCACTAAGACTGGTCTGTAAGTGGTGGAATTGGTGTTGCACATGCAGCCTTGAATTTTGCTATTGAGTATATTCATGCAAATATGGGTGCATATTTAACTTCGGCTTGGAAGCCAAGAAAAGTATGGCATGCTCACATGGCTTCCCAGTGTGTTGCCACTCGAGACAAGTGCATTCATGCACTTCAGTGTCAACAACATGCCTCCTGCCAGTTTTGTTATCTCTAACTTCAGCACCCCACAATGAAGATTTCTCAACAAATAAATGTGTAAGATTTCGGCTCCTTTGACAACCTGCTGTACCACTGCCGGCAGCTTATCCCCTTGCAGAACATCACCAATGCTTCTTCTCAATTCCCACAAGCACATGATCATGATCCTGATTTGGTCAACCATGTCATGCACAGGCAATTCTTTTAACCCCTCCACCTTGTTGTTAAAACTCTCTGCCAAGTTATTGTTGATATGATCACACTTGATTGCAGTATTAAATCCTGACCTGTACCATAATAGAGAATGATGGGTTTGCAGCCATGTACCAAAATCATTCTCACTACATGCTACCATTATCTTACCCAGATGATATGAATGTGTTTGGGTAGTGTAAGATCTAGCTGCCGGCCACATGCGCCCAAATTCTTCCCCTCTGAATTTTTTTGATCCAATTCATCCACATATGGTTGAAGCACTCTCTCCGCTCAGCATGGGGAAACACAGTCTTGACTGCATTTTCTAGCCCTTTACATGCATCTATGTGGATTGCCAAAGGTGACACGGGCCCCTAAGCATCTTTTCAACTGCATCATAAACCATGTCCACGAAGCCTCGGTCTCCGATTGAAACATGCCTATAGCAATAGGGAACATCCAGCTATGTCCATCTAGAGCATTGCATGCTGCCAATTGACCATTCCACTTTCCAGTTAAAAAAGAGGAGTCTATGCAAGGTTTTAATGCCATAAAAAACTTAGAGAAGTAGACCTTGCCATCATTGTTACTTCAGTATCAATCTCCACAACACTGCCAGGTGATCGTTTCTTCACCTCTGCTTGGAAGCTGTAAAGCATCCTAAATGTATTTGCCCAATCACCATATAATGCTTCATTGCCCTTTGTTTTTCCTTCACACTGTGGTTATTTTTACCACAATTGGATAGTCCTTTTCCAAATCTGTTTTAAGCTTCTTTGCTGTAGTGTTTGGTGTTTTGGCTAAAATAGGAGTGATATTTTCTGCAACCCAAGCCTGTGATGTCATTGAGGTTACATTCTTCGAACAAGTAATGCAAGTATGTATATGTGGGATTTTATTAACTCTGATGGTAGCTCCATCAGGTTGGTGTCTAGCAGAAATGTACCATTTGCAAAGCCTGACGCCCCCATCAAAACCGCTTGCACCTCGCATAAAACTTCTTTCTATCAGTCCACTTGGTTTTGGCATCAAATTCCTTCTTGATTGCATAAGTCTTGAAACACATTCTGAACTCTTTCATGCTTGGAAAATACTTTCCTACAGCAATTTGACGGTTTTTCTTTATCATACACAGTTACCAGCTCATCATCATGTGCATCATCTACATCAGCTGCAGCTTCTTTCATCAATTCTTTATCCACATCTTCAAAAGACTTTTTGTTACCTTCACCGGTGTCACTTCTATCATCACTCTTCTTCTTCTTCTCTTTCTCCTTATCTCTATCATCTACTGGAATTCCAAAACATTCAGCCATCTCAGTGTCTTCCATTGGTGCAATGACCAAATCAGTAGTGTCAGCTAGTTCGACTGAATTCCAGTCAACACAAACAACACCTGCATCAGCATCAGCCCCCTCAGCTAAAACTGTCATGTCGGTACGTATGGGCACTACCTCCCTCCGTGAAGCCCAATCATCATCTAACATCTGCGAAGCCAACTTTGAGGGCACATATCCAACCTTTGAATCTGATTTCAGATCAACGAGCTCTGCTTGAAAAGTAACCTGTTTGCTTGTCCAGCCATCTTGCCGATCAATTTCTTCAACCATATCTTCTCCATTCTCAATTCTCACATACTCTCCCTTCCAATTATCAAACCGTAACAATGCTACTTCTTGCTCTGGACCCCAAAGAACACTCTCTCTCCAAATTTCTCCACCACATTCTTCACGGCCTTCCCTCCCAAAAGTTGTAGCTCTTGGGGATCAATCTCTAAAAAATCGACCTCTAATCAAGAAATTCACTTTGGTGCCCGGGAGCACCTGCTCCCGATATTTTCAAAAAATATAAAAAAACAAAAACTGTTCAAACAATTCCGAAAAAAAATCATGCACGTACCTGAGTATGCTACGCACCACCGTGACAAATTTCGCACCGAAACGACATCTTATGCTCCCTGGGGATCTCATTTGCTGTCAGAAATTTGTCTTTTTTCCCCAAGGAGCATACGATGTTGTTTCGGTGCGAAATTTTTCACGACGATGCTCACTATGCTCAGGTACGTGCATGATTTTTTTCGGAATTTTTTGAACAGTTTTTGTTTTTTAAAATTTTTGAAAATACCGGGAGCAGGTGCTCCCGGGCACCAAAACGCCGCTCTCCCTCTAATCTCACTATTGTATCTCTCTCGATGTCGTGGGGCTACCTTTCAGGTGCCCCACGGTGGTGATACCTGGGTCACGCCAAGTGAAGCCCATTGAAGCCCATGAAGTATACCGGGTGGCCCAAGTAGTCGGTTAGGCCGATGAGAGTTCTCCTTACCTTGTAACGTGCAATCTGCACCGTCCACCCGAGACCTGGCCTGTGATATAAAGGCCAGGAGGGTGCGTCTTCTAGGTCAAGCAACCAGCAAGCAAACCCTAGCGAGATTGCATCTCGCCATTGTAGCCACCTCGATAATTCCAGACAAGCAGGAGTAGGTCTTTACCTCACCTCGAGGGGCCGAACCTGGTAAAACTCGCCCCCTGTTAGCCGTCACAGCCACCAACGTTCTCTCTCTCCCCCTCAATCAACCCGGGGTGTACAACCTTGGGATTTGCCGAGTCCACTCCTCGTCAATTGGCGCCGTCTGTGGGAAAGAACAGATCGTTGGAGTCATGGTTGCGCCGGCCTCATCAACAATGAAGAACGGCATCAGCGCCAGGGAGTCGATCTACACCGGCTTCCTCGAGTTCGTCCACCACTCGCCGGCGGATCTCCCGGCGTACGCTGAGGTGCAGCAGAGCACGTGGATTACCTTCGGTAGTCTGCGCTATCTCGTGGACAGTCGCGGAACGCTCCGGCCCACGCTGGCCACGTTGCGTGCGACGGACGCGCCAGCATCTATACCGACTGCGCCGACCGCGGCTTCACCCGCCACGGCGATCGAGCCATCGACTGCCGTGAAGATCGCGTCTACTTCGACTGTGTCAGCACCATCTACGACCGCGTCAAAGGCGACTGCGGTGACCACACCCGCGGTTGCCAGAAAAATCGCATCTACTGCAACCGTGGCGCGGAACAAGTCTACTCCGACCTTCTTGTCCGCGCCTCGGACGAAGCCAAAATTTACGCCAATTTCGCCTACGCCAACCGCGCCTCTGCGTCGCGGAATCGCCAGTAGCAGTGACCGTGGCACCCGCCACGTTGCTGTGATTTTCGACTCTGAGCATAGCTCGGACGAAGGAAGCAGGACTGGGAGCATCAGCCCCACTCGACGGGTGTACCCCGCGCAGGTCTATATGGCCAGCCCAGCAAGATCCAACGGCGGGGAACACGTATACCCGCTGGAGGTGACCATGCCGGACAGGGTGACAAGGCTCACCATCACTCGGGAGATGGCGATCCAGGCCATGAAGCACGTGGACGAAGGCACGTTCCCTTCACCAGATGAACCCCGAGAAGACCAACTGGCGGTCCAATACTTGCTTTGGAAGGAGTCCGAGCGAGTCCGCCAAGAGAAGGCCGATCTGATTCGGCGCAAAGAACTAGCCGACGCGTCGAGTGCCAGGAGGGCAGCACACTCGTTTTTGGCCGGATCGGAGGAAGTCTCGCAAGGAGGACGTCACAGGGCTCGCATGCCACGGGTGCCAGAAGCCGATCGCGTCCACCTCACTCGCAATCTGGAGTCGTCGTTCATGACGGAAGATGCGGACGGAATCCCCGTCCCCAGGACACCCGCTTCGGCCCTCATGGCGGTCGAAACCTACCTGCGACTAACACAGCCGCCGGAGGGTGACGCCCACGCCCGCCTCCATAGGCGACAAATTCAATCCCTCAAGGAAGTCGAGGAAGTCTTGGCGAAGTCAGCACCAGCAGGAAGGGTGCACGAGAATCGAGACCGCCGCGATCGTGAACCCGCACCACTCGCAGACCCAGCCCCAATTCGACTGCGACAGCCGCAGCCAGGCGAAGATGTCCGTAACGTCGTCGCACAGAGAAGGGTGGACCGCAGTCGACGGCTGCGAGCGGCGAGTGCACAAGCCAACGACTACGACGACGACGATTTCGAGCCACGCGGAGCCGCATGTTTCAGCTTCAACATCCGCGACACAAAGATGCCGAAAGGCTTCAAGCTAACAGCAGAGACACCCAAGTATGATGGGAAGCAAGACCCAAGGGACTGGCTGGAAGACTACCTCATCGCGTGCAGCTGTCAAGGTGGTACTTCGACTACTGCCATGCAATACATTCAGTTGATGCTCACGGGATCTGCTCGCGGGTGGCTCAACACTCAGCCCAGGGACGCTTTCAGCACCTGGGACGAGTTCAGGAATGCATTCGTGAAGAGTTTTTTGGGGACATACGCAAGGCCAACAACCCTCATTGAGCTCCAGGCGTGCAAACAAGGTCGAGATGAGCCACTCCGTTCGTACATCCAGCGGTTGACCTTACTTCGCAACACCATGGATGGAGCCACCTCAGAGGACAGGGTGATGGATGCATTCATGCACGGCGTTTACCGCCGCGACCTCCGTGAAGAATTTGGTAGGCTTAGGCCGAGGAACATGATCGAGCTCATGCAGATAGCCAACCAGTGGGCAGATGGAGAAGACTCTGTTCGTGATGCACCACGATCCCCGAGGCAAGAAGCAGGACCCAACAACTGGCGAGAAGGGCGCCTGAAGAAGAAGCCGCGTTACGTCGGCAATGACTCGATCGAGTTAGTAGCGGCGGGATTCGAAACCCCCCGTGAGAATGAAAGGCAATACAACCAGGACGGTGGCAGCAGCTACCATAGAGACGGAAGTCGCAAGCGCGAGTGGCGGAGACGCCCACTGACTGAGGAAGAAGAGTTGGAGCAACCTTGCAAGCATCACATGTTCAGGGACCCAGAAACAGGCAAGTGGGGATCCCGCCACCTGTTGAAGGATTGCAGAAAGGCGCAAAAGATATACAGGGCGTTTGCGCGAATAGTCCCCCAGAACGGACAGCGCGATAATCAAGCAGCACCCGTGGCACAGCCAGCCGCACAGCTGGCCCTCCAGGCGCCACCTCCTCCTCCAGTCGCCAACCCAGCGCAAGCAGCGCTGGCCTTCTACCCGCAACAGCAACAACAGCCACAGCCACAGCCGCAGGATCCTGCTAACGCGTTCCCGGCAGCACGTGGGCAGATCAACATGATACAGAAGGGACGTCCTTCCAACAGGACCCAGAAAATCATCACTCGCCAGGTCTACCAAGCACTCACCAATCCACCTGCAGTACCCGATTACCTGAGAGGATCAGAAACAACGATCACTTTCTCCAGAGCAGACCACCCGCCGGCGATACCACGACCCGGGCACGCTGCTCTGGTAGTCGAAGCTCAGATCGGGGAGTACACCTTGAAGAAGGTGTTCATGGATGGAGGCAGCGGTATAAACATCATCTTCGCCGACACCCTGAGAAGGATGAACAGGTCAACATCCAACCTAACGCCATCAGCAAATACCTTCCACGGTATAGTACCAGGGCAAGCAGTCACGCCCATGGGAACCATTACACTCGACGTCATATTCGGCACACCCGAAAACTTCCAGCGAGAGGCGATCGACTTTGAGGTAGTCGACTGGAAGTCGCAATATCATGCCATACTGGGTCGTCCAGCCTTTGCCAGGTTCATGGCAGTGCCACATTACGCCTACCTCCTGCTCAAGATGCCGGGACCAAAGGGTGTCATCACGGTGAAAGGCGACTTCGACCGGTCTGACAGCTGCGACCGTGAGTTCAGCAGGATTTCTGAGTTCTTTGGGATGGACGAGCAGCTGGAGATGATGGCAGTCGACAACGACAGGACTCTGTTCCCGCCACGGAAGAAACCATCCAAGGAGTCGACATTCAACACAAGCGATGACACAAGGGCTCACCAGGTACACCCGACGGACACCGACAAGACGGTCAGGGTGTCATCAAGCCTGACTAGCGCATAGGAAAGCGCGCTCGTCGAGTTCCTGCGCGAGAACTGGAAGATATTCGCCTGGCAACCTTCTGACATGCCAGGTATACCAAGGGAACTCGCCGAGCACTCCTTACGCGTTCGCAAAGATGCCAGACCAGTCAAGCAGTCCATGAGGCGTTTCGCGGGTCCCAAGAGAGATGCTATTAGCAAGGAGATCGACCGGCTGCTTCACGCCGGATTTATTCGGGAAATAAAGGATTCAGAGTGGGTAGCGAACCCGGTACTGGTGGAAAAGAAGAAGACAAAGAAACTACGCATGTGCGTCGACTTCACCGCCATCAACAAATGCTGCCCCAAGGATCACTTTCCGCTCCCGCGGATTGATCAGATCGTCGATTCGACTGCAGGCTGTGCACGCCTATCCTTCCTGGATGCCTACTCTGGGTACCAGCAGATCAGGATGAAGGTCGAAGACCAGGAGAAGACGGCGTTCATCACACCACACGGTGTATTCTGTTACCAGATAATGCCCTTCGGGTTGAAGAACGCTGGAGCCACATACCAGCGCACGATGCAGGCCTGCTTGAAGGAGCTCATAGGACAGATTGTCCAGGTCTATGTCGACGACATAGTCGTCACCACCCGCACAGAGGACAGCCTCATCGACGACCTCCGCAAGGTCTTCGACGCGCTCAACAAGTACCAGATCAAGTTAAACCCAGAAAAGTGCGTCTTCGGCGTCCCAGCCGGAGAATTACTGGGGTACCTTGTTTCTGCGAGAGGAATCGAAGCCAACCCTGAGAAGGTGCAGAACATACTCGACATGCCTGCACCGACCAAGCTTCATGAAGTACAACGCCTAGCCGGCAGAGTCGCAGCGCTCAGTCGGTTTATTAGTAAGTTGGGAGAAAAGGCCCTGCCCTTCTACCAACTGATGAAAAGGCAGACAAATTCGAGTGGACAGAGGAGGCAGAAGATGCATTCGACAAGCTAAAGCAGACCCTCACAACCCCTCCAGTGTTGGTGGCACCACATGAGAATGAGCCACTGTACCTATATGTGGCAGCCACGAACAGGGTGGTCAGTACCGTACTCGTAGTCGAGCGGGAGGAAGAAGGAAAAAGTCACCCTATTCAGCGACCAGTGTATTACCTCAGCGAGGTGCTAACCGATTCCAAGCAGCGGTACCCGCACTACCAGAAGCTGGCATACGGAGTCTTCATGACGTCCAGGAAGGTGGTCCACTATTTCTCCGAGCACCCGATCACGGTGGTAAGCTCCTCTGCCTTATCCGACATCCTCACTAACCCAGCCGCGACAGGAAGAGTCGCCAAGTGGGTTGTCGAGTTAGGGCCGTGGGGGCTGAAGTACGCACACCCGAAGGCAATCAAGGCCCAGGTCCTCACAGAGTTCACCACAGAGTGGATAGAAGCACAACTGCCCGACGAGCCCGACTTGTCCAATGCATGGACAATGTATTTTGACGGATCAAAGAAATTCAATTCAGCCGGAGCAGGAGTCGTGCTCATTTCACCTAAAGGCGACAAGCTGAAGTACGTGCTGCAGATGAAGTTCCCAACTCCTTCCAACAACGAAGCAGAGTACGAAGCCCTGATTCACGGCATGCGGATGGCCCAGAACTGCGGCGCCACTCGCCTCATGATCTACGGCGACTCCTATCTGGTTGTGCAGCAAACCATGAAGCAGTGTGATGCCATCGCTGACAACATGATAGCCTACAGGGAGCTGTACAATCAGCTGGAAGGCCTCTTCGACGGCTGTGAACTGCGGCACATCGGCCGCGAAAGCAACGAAGAAGCTGACATCCTGGCCAATCTAGGATCGGATCGAGCTCCGGTGCCACCCGGAGTCTTCCTCGAGTGCATCACACAGCGCTCAATCAAGGTCCGGCCCCCGCCGGGACCCTCTACATCGACAACAAGCACCGCCAACCCGCCAGGCACGGAGAAGGAGGTCACGGAGATAATGCTAGTCGAGCCCACGTGGACAAGCCCGTATCTGGCCTACATGCTGCACCAGCGGCTGCCGGAGAACCCAGTCGAAGCCAAGCGCATCGTCCGCCGTTCCAAAGGCTTCACCATCATCAATGGCGAGCTCTACAAGAGAAGCATCTCAGGAGTACTCCAAAGGTGCATCGATCCAGCCGACGGCCAAGCAATCTTACTCGACATCCACGCCGGCATATGCGGGCACCACGCAAGCAGTCGAGCACTGGTGGCCAAGGCGCTGCGAGCAGGGTTCTACTGGCCCACCGCAATGCAAGACGCAGAAGAGCTGGTCAGAAAATGCGTTGGCTGTCAGGAGTTCGCCAACAAGCCGCACGCACCAGCGTCGGCACTGAAGACAATACCACTCGCGTGGCCCTTCGCGCAATGGGGACTCGACATGGTAGGTCCCTTCAAGAAATCCTCCCCAGGCGGGCACACTCACCTCCTGGTGGCAGTCGACAAGTTCACGAAGTGGATCGAGGCGGTCCCAATCACAAGCTCAACCGCAACCTCAGCGGTCAACTTCATCAGGTCAATCATCTTCAGGTTCGGTGTGCCACACGGCATCATCACCGACAACGGGACGAACTTCACAGCCGAAGAATTCAGGGATTTCTGCTCTGAACAAGGTGTCAAGCTCAGTTATGCATCTGTCTCGCACCCGCAGTCCAACGGGCAAGTCGAGAGGGCCAATGGCCTAGTCGGCAAAGGCATCAAGAAGCGTCTGCGAGTACCATTGAAGCGAGCCGCAGGAGCCTGGGTGGAGGAGCTACCAAGTGTGCTGTGGAGCCTACGTACCACGCGAAACAGATCTACTCAGTATACACCATTCTTCATGGTGTACGGTGCCGAAGCAGTCCTGCCCTGCGACATCAAATTTGACGCTCCACGAGTGGTGGCATACGATGAGTCTGATGCTGAAAAAGCACTTGAAGATGATGTGGATGTCCTGGATGAGGCACGCGACATCGCCCTCAGTCGCACAGCTGTGTAACAGCAAGATCTGCGCAACTACCACGGTCGGCGACTGCGGCCTAGAGCATTCGTCCCGGGGGACCTGGTTCTCCGGCTCAAGCAGAAGAAGGTGCACAAACTCGCCTCCCCATGGGAGGGGCCATACATTGTGACAGAGGCAATCGGCAATGGAGCTTACCGCCTGAAGGACTCGAAGACCGGGACAGTCTGCAGCAATCCGTGGAACGTGGCACAGTTACGCCGCTTCTACGCCTGATCTGAAAGTGCATGGTTGATCCCATGCATGGTTTTGGTAATTAATGACAATCTCTATGGACTAATATTTGCATTGAGCTCTATGTGTAGGTTGTCCTTTAGCTTGTGTCAAGATCATTTGTTGACCAAGGCCAAGCTTGCTTGTCTCCATTGGTTGGAGTCAAGGTCAAGGTAGAAGATCATTTGTTGATCAAGGCCAAGCTTGTCTCCATGTGTTGGCAAGGTGCTTTGCTTGATCTCCATTTGTTGGAGTCAAGCTCAAGGGAAGAAAAGTGTTGGGTTGATCAAGGCTTTGTGCGGGTTGATCAACTCTCAAGTTCAAGTGAAGATATGCCGAAGAGTGCTCTCCCCATCTTGGTGTATGGGGGAGCGTCATGTGATTCTTCACCAAGCGAAGCGCAATCAAGAAGATGGTTCGTCTTGAGGAGATGAAGATCGTCTTCATCAACCTCAAGTGGATTAATGCGCAAGGCAAAGGTATGATCTTTATAGGGATTTTATTTTACCGGTCTCATGATGTTAGTTGAGAGACCGGGTTATAGGATAGATAGCCGTACTATCAAGAGGGGCTCTCGACCGAGTATCGTGATCGTATCGTTCGTGGAGAGCTCAAACCTTTGCATCCATGCAATCATCTTTCTTGGTTGTTATTTGGATTTTATCCATGTGAGAATTTAGAGCTTGTATTCATCTCCATACCAAGCTCTAGTTCATCAAAATGGATTTCATGATTATCTTCTTGCGTTTTTGATATTGGAGGTTTTACTGGTTTGTCTTTTCTAAGAGAGGTCAAACTCTCTCCTTATGATTTCCTCCTCACATGATGGACTATGATGTGTATATGCATGATCTTGTAGGGCTTGTGATTATCTTTGAAACAAGCCCAATATCATAGAAAACGGAGTCTTGATGAAAAACTTGTTGGTTTTTGATGTTGGAGAATTTACCGGTTATTCCTTTTTAGAGAAGGTTTACCTTTATACATTTTGTTTTATTCTCCTTTGTAGGACTATGATGTTTCTCTGCATGATCTTGTAGAGCTCTTCGTTGCGGTTCCAACGAGTCCAAGATCATCGAAATCGGAGTCCGGGTGAAAAAGTTATTGCAGTTTTCGTTTTGCTGTTTTTGCAGGTTTTCTGTAGGCCGGAGTCTCCGGCCCTAGACCGGAGTCTCCGGCCTGAAACTTTGGATTTTCGTCGAACGGGTGGCGCGGCTCTGTTGCCCTGCCGGAGACACCCCGGAATGACCCCGGAGTCTCCGGTTTGGGCCGGAGTCTCCGGCCTGGACAGACCGGAGTCTCCGGGGTAAGTTTTCCTGCAACGGCTCTTTCTCTTGGGGACCTATATAAGGCCCCCTTCTTCCCCAAAGAGCCAAGCACGTTTTCCCCTCTCTCTCTCCCACCATTGTTGACCTTGAAAAGCTTGCCCCTCTCCCAATTCCTCCCATGATTCTTGCATATCTTTGAGGGAAAAGAGAGAGAAGATCTAGATCTACATTTGCACCAAACAAAATCTCCTCTAAGTGGGGGGAACTCGTGGGATCTAGATTTTGGAGTTCTTGGTGTTCCTCCTTTGTTCTTCCTCCTAAATCCCTCCATAGCATTAGTTGCTTTGGTTGGATTTTAGAGAGAAGGATTTGACCACTTGGTGTGTTCTTGCCTTTTGCATTAGTTGCATCGGGTTGCTCTCCCCACGGTGATACGTGAAGTTGAAGGTTGAGAAGCTTGTTACTCTTGGGTGCATTGTGTTCCCAAGAGCTTGTTGCCTCTTGGGTGCATTGTGTACCCTAGACGGTTGGAGGTGCCGCGAAGACTTCGAGTTGTGAAGCTTCGGCACGAGTTTGGGAGCCCCCAATTGAGTTGTGGGTGTGTGCCCCAAGAAGAGTTGTAAAGGGCTCCGGAATCCGCCCCGAAGGATTCCGATAGTGGAAGGTGAACCAATCCCTTGGGTGAGGTTCATCGGAGAATAGGGTGAGGCCTTTGTGGCATCTTGAGTAGGCCTCTTGTGGCGAGCTCACACCCCTCCAACGAGACGTACTCCCTTAACAAGGAGGAACTCGGGAATACATCCTCGTCTCCTCGTGCCTCGGTTATTTCTATACCCGAGCTTTACTTATGCAATTTACATTGTGATAGCCTTCGTGCTTGAAGTTCATACCTTGCTATCTCCTTGTTGCTTAAATTGCTTAGCATAAGTTGTTGGTGCACATAGGTGAGCCTAGTAATTAGGTTGTTGGCTTGTTAATTTAAAACACATAGTTTTATTCCGCAATTATCAAGCCCCTAATTAGAAAAGGTTTTAATCGCCTATTCACCCCCCCCTCTAGGCGACATCTCGGGCATAGTTGTTCTTTCATGATCAACCCCAGCTTGTAAGCTTCACCTTGTTAAGTAGCAGCAGGTTTCTTACGCACTCTTTCCCTCGCCAGGATACCTAAGGGGACTGGAAGGGTTTTAACGAGGCGGCCTGTTTGCGAGAATAAATAAAGATATTTGAAGGAAAAGACTTGTCATTTCTTCCTTTGCGGGCAATCAACCTAAATCCTAGGCCGCCACTCGAATCACTCGGGGGCTCGCGCCATACAGGTCTAAAGTCTAGCCTAGGCCGCCACTCGAACCACTCGGGGGCTGCGCCACACAGGCATAACTCGAAAATCCTAGGCCGCCACTCGAATCACTCGGGGGCTCGCGCCATACAGGTCTAAGTCTAGCCTAGGCCGCCACTCGAACCACTCGGGGGCTGCGCCGCACAGGCATAACTCGAAAATCCTAGGCCGCCACTCGAACCACTCGGGGGCTCGCGCCATACAGGTCTTAGTCTAGCCTAGGCCGCCACTCGAACCACTCGGGGGCTGCGCCACACAGGCATAACTCGAAAATCCTAGGCCGCCACTCGAATCACTCGGGGGCTCGCGCCATACAGGTCTTAGTCTAGCCTAGGCCGCCACTCGAATCACTCGGGGGCTGCGCCACACAGGCATAACTCGAAAATCCTAGGCCGCCACTCGAATCACTCGGGGGCTCGCGCCATACAGGTCTTAGTCTAGCCTAGGCCGCCACTCGAATCACTCGGGGGCTGCGCCACACAGGCATAACTCGAAAATCCTAGGCCGCCACTCGAACCACTCGGGGGCTCGCGCCATACAGGTCTAAGTCTAGCCTAGGCCGCCACTCGAATCACTCGGGGGCTGCGCCATACAGGCATAACTCGAAAATCCTAGGCCGCCACTCGAACCACTCGGGGGCTCGCGCCATACAGGTCTAAGTCTAGCCTAGGCCGCCACTCGAAGCGCTCGGGGGCTGCGCCACACAGGCGTAACTCGAAAATCCTAGGCCGCCACTCGAACCACTCGGGGGCTCGCGCCATACAGGTCGACAAGTGCAAAATCACACATACAACATCATATGGGCATACATACATGCATATTTATGTTACAAGCTAACATCATACAACAAACTATTTTTCTTAGTCGACAGGCTCTTCCTTTGGCGCATCCAGTGGCCCTACACGTCGCTCTGTATGATTCATGACCTGTTGCATCACCTGACGTGCGGCTTCAAGGGATTCAGCATAATCAACATCCCTAGGCAAGCCATCAAGTATTCTGTCCAAGGGAACATGAGGTCGATGCAGTCGAACATAGGCAAACGCCGTGTTGGCCCCGGCAACAAGCTGGTTGAAGACGACCCCCTTCAACGCCCTGCTACTGCGGAACCTCTCCAACAGCGCGGGCAACCCCTCCGGCTGTTCATCAAGGGGGAAAAACACTTTGTTGATTTGCCAGAGTGCTTTCCTGCAACCTTCAAGAACGAGCGCAGCTCGCCAGGTGCGATCCAGCATCCACGCGAGTATACGGCCCTCTCCCTTATGTACCCAGAATTGGCGAGCTTCGACCGAATTACCGGTGGCCTCACTATCCACGCGCTCATCCACTCGAGCGTTCTCGGCTTGCCAGTCGGGATTAACAACTGCAAATAACGGGTCAAGGTGCAGAACAACACAAGCATGAACAAATCACAGAGAAGCAGCTAGAGCCCAAACCTTGTAGCTGTCGACATATCAGATCAATCTGGTCGAGAAGGAACCGTTCGCGCTGATTGAACGGCCCAGCGGAACGCGCCCTGAGGCGTTCAAGCTCCACTTCAGTTCTCCGCAGCTTCGACTCAAGTTCAGTGATCTTGTTCCTCATATAGTTAAACACCCGCTGGTCGTTCACGCTCCGTCTGGGAGTTGCATCAGCTAGGCCCTGTTGGCGAGCGGGCGCAGCAGAAGAGGCACCCTCACCCTCATTCACATGGGTGGCCTCGGCGACTTCAAGAGCAGCATTTTCATCAGGCTGCCAAGTTAAGGGGTGTCAAACAGAGGCCATATTCATTATAGCAAAAGACTCGAAGAGGTACATTGACATGGAGGAATCAGGAATTGCATTGATAAATAGACTTCATTATGTTCACTACAAAAGGAAAATCAAAAGGGAACCCTACTACACAGACTACACGGCAGATTCCGACTGCGAGCGACTCTTCTTGGAGGCCAACTCTGCAGCCCTGGCAAGCTTCCTCTCAAAGGTATCAATCAGCTTAACAGCTAACTGACTTGCTCGTGTCTTGACGCTGTTTAGCGACTTGGTCTTGCCATCGGGCTTTCGAGGAAAGTCGCTGACAATTGCCTCGAAGTCGCCTGCAACCTCATGACCAAGCAAAAGCCGGAAAGTGAACTCTGAGCCGCGTACCGTCTGGGCACGCGTGTAGTCCGCCAGGGTGGTCGCCTCGCCTCTAAACGGGGACGTAAGCGCGTCCACATCGGTCGGCAATGGCTGACTGGGGAAGACGCTCCGATGCACACTCGCCAGAGCATCCTTAGACTTCTGCAGCTCCGACGAAGATTGCTGCAGTGCAGTCGAAGCATACGCGTGGGCACGGTCGACGAAGCCAACAGCCGTCTCCAGGTCGACATTCTCACTGGAAGACTCTTCTGGAGGAGCGCCTCCGCACGGCTCTGAACAACGTGGATGACCGCATTTATGACACATCAGGAGTCGCCACAAGACAAAGTAGGCAGCTAGCCGAGATACTTACCTCCGATTGCATGGGCGAGTCCAAGCAAGCGCTCAACCTGGATCTTCTCTAGTTGACCCCGGGTTTGCTCACGCTCTTGAGCTGCACCCAAGGACTTCTCCAGCTCGGCGACCCGCCTCGCCAGAGTCTCCTTTTCGCCTGTGAAGCACCGGATCAAAGTCAAAAATAGATAGTCGATACACCTCCTGAATACACGGGTTGGTACTTACTGTTGGCTCGCTCCAGAGCAATGCGGAGTCGACCATCCTCCTTCTCCATGCGCATGAAGGACTTGGCTCCCTCAAGCAGCTGGCGACAAAACGGCTGTGCAAAGAAGCAAAAGTGTCAATCTGCGCCCGACTATCCTAGTCACGCACATCTTCGGGGGCTACTCCCATCGGGAGCGCTGTTCGCGCACCCGACACAAGAAAGTGCAAGGCTAAGACGGAATATACTTACATGCTCCAGTAGCTCAGCATCCACTGCAGTCGCATCAGCAGCTCTTTCTGGCACCTTGGAGGTCGACGTCTTCAACGTCAAAGGATTATTGGCCTCAGGCGCCTCTTCGGGTGCCCCGGTGGTTCGCTCCGGGGCAGCCGCGGATTGGTGCTCCTCTTCTCGAGGCGAAGAGCCATCTCCACGAGTGTGATGGCTGTGTAAAGAAGCAAAATTTCAGAAAAACGTCCGAGGAGTCGAAAGAAGAACAAAGACAAAAAGGCGTACTGGCAGAGGCTTACCTGGTGACATCTTCATCCTCGCTGCTCATGGGAGGAGATGCCATCCCCCCAAACCCAACGGGCGGCGCCGAATTCAGTGGAGGCACGAACAGTGGATCAACCGGCTCACTCGCATCGGAGGATGAGTCGCGGGCTTCCTTCTCCTCTGCAACCACTTCCTTCAAAGGAGACGACCCCGAGGTGGAGTCGACATTCCTTCGTCTTAGCCGCTTCCGCAGCGGCTCTTCGTCTTCGTCATCCTCTTCCACTTCCTCAGTCGGCGAGTGAGCAGAAGGGAGTTCATCTTCATCGTCGTCCTGCTCGACGACTGTGGCCTCATCGTGAGGTCCATTCTCCATCAGCGGAGGAAGGCTCACATAAGCCCTTCGATCCTGACGAGTAACGAGCAGAAAAGTGAGTCAAGAAAAACAGTCGACTAAAGCAAAGCAAAGAGAATTCAAGGTGCTTACCTCAGGCACGGGATTGTTTGGCCCATATGGTTCGACTGGGCAGCTAACGTTGCACGGATCGGCGGCCCGAAGGCTGGTGATGTTCTTCACCTTAGTCGCGATCTGCGCGTCATCAAGTGCGGTGTCGACTGCAAGCTCCCACATTGGCTGGCGTCGACTCAGCGGCTGCACCTTCAGCTTGTGGAAAGTTGCGATAAGGTGAATGCCACCTGTCTCGCGTCCGAGCGTCGTCAGCAACCCGCGGAGCAGCGCCAGCAGTGGCTTGGTCGACTCCTTATCCTCCTTTGACAGAGGGTGCGACCAGGCCTTGGTCCTCCGCAGAGCTCGATCAGCGGCGAACTCGGGAAGGCCTTCTTGGTCCCACTTGATGTAGAACCATTTCTTCCGCCAGTTCTGGACGGAGTCGGATTTCTTCAGCTGGAAGAAGCTTGTGTCGCCGCGCAGCTGGATTCCGAAGCCGCCCACGGGGAACGTCTGCTTCGACCGCCCCACCATCCGTCGCACCATGAAGAGCGACTTCCACAAGTTCCAGTTGGGTGCGATCCCCAAAAAGCACTCGCATAACACAATGAAGCTCGCAATGTTCAATACGCTGTTGGGATTCAGATCATGCATCTGAATCCCATAGGCGTAGAGAAGACCACGAACAAAATCGTGGATGGGGAACCCGAAGCCTCGCGGAAGGAACTCCACGAAGCACACGCGCTCCCCATCACGAGGAGAGGGGATCACATCCTTACCGGGGGCGCGCGTCGTCGCCGTGCTCGCCGGCGGCAGCAACCCTTGGTCGCGGAGGGCGTCCAACTCCGCCGTCTTCACGGACGACTTCCCCCAGTCGCCCTCCAGCTTCTTCATCCCGGCGTCGTCGCCGGCGGCGGAGCCTTCCGCTCCCTTCACCCTCTTCTGGCCCATGATGCTAGCGGAGGAGGAGAGAGTATCTGGTGAACTGGGCGCAAGGGCAGCAATGGAGGAACAGTACTGGAGGAGAAAGCAGATGAGATGGCGGCGAAATGAGGAAGGCGTGAGCTGTTCCCCACCGCGGTGGAGATTATGTACCGCGGGGTCAGTTCATCCTGGCCGTCCTCCACGAAGCCGCAACTCGAGGCAACATCTGGTCGTCCACGTGTCGCGCGGAGATAGCAACCGTCGCCGGCCACGCCGCCCACTACGCGCGGGAATCGAGGCGCCATCATCATGCCACGAAAATTTCGCGCCCAACGGTCAGAACAGTCAACACTGACAGCGGGACCACTCTGTTACGTCCCATCGGATGCAGAGCACGCCGAAAACGTCAGCCCTGACGTCATCAGCAGAGGCGTGTCAAGTAAGCCAACGGGCTGATGGAGCACTCGGACGGTTCTTCGAATGCAACAAGGAACAGTAAGCTCTGAGAGCTGAGTCGACTCGATAATCCATTCGAGTGAGACAAATACATAGTAAGCTTTACCAAGCTGATGACACCCGAATTCAACATTCGAGTGGACTCCAACCAGTAAGCTTTCATAGCTGAGTTTAAGTCGATTCCGTAGGCCATTAAGGCTGAGTACAAAGTAAGTCGAACAAGGCCAGTTTTGACTTGGGCATTTCGAGTCATCTTTTTACTCCCATCGGGAGCGGGCTTTTCGACTGAAGAAAAATTGAGTTTAACCTCAATTGCAAGCAATTCAGCTTAATCTCGGGGGCTACTCCCATCGGGAGCGCTGTTCGCGCACCCGATGACTAAGGACAACGACAGTCGAAAGCTGGCGGGTCAAGAAAATCATGAAGCGCACTCGATTATTCAAGATAGTAGCAGCCGAAGATTGGCTCGCGAAGAAGTCAGGTGGCGTGCCCGGAGGAAGGAGTCCTTTACTCGACTCTGCGATTCGACTAAGCACTCGGGGGCTACTGTCGTGGGGCTACCTTTCAGGTGCCCCACGGTGGTGATACCTGGGTCACGCCAAGTGAAGCCCATTGAAGCCCATGAAGTATACCGGGTGGCCCAAGTAGTCGGTTAGGCCGATGAGAGTTCTCCTTACCTTGTAACGTGCAATCTGCACCGTCCACCCGAGACCTGGCCTGTGATATAAAGGCCAGGAGGGTGCGTCTTCTAGGTCAAGCAACCAGCAAGCAAACCCTAGCGAGATTGCATCTCGCCATTGTAGCCACCTCGATAATTCCAGACAAGCAGGAGTAGGTCTTTACCTCACCTCGAGGGGCCGAACCTGGGTAAAACTCGCCCCCTGTTAGCCGTCACAGCCACCAACGTTCTCTCTCTCCCCCTCAATCAACCCGGGGTGTACAACCTTGGGATTTGCCGAGTCCACTCCTCGTCACTCGATGTCCCGCACGCTACCATCACCTAGTTTCGCCTTAGATACAAAGAATTTGACAATGAATTCGAAGTTCCTCCGCATAGCATCTCCTCTGTTTTGAATGGGGGCGGCGGGACGTGTGAGGTAGCGGAATAGGAACCAATTCACATACGAATCTAGGTAAAAAGATGCATCGAATTCAAATCCAGACAAAAAGGGATTCATTTACCTATTTGAAGTACTCTCGCCCGTCTCCTTGGGGTTCATCCTCGTTCAGCACACCGCCCAATCGAAACGAGCAGGCCACTGGGACTAGGGCGAGACTGAAGGGGGGGTCACGAATCGGCCGAGGCGACTAGGGTCAGATCCCAATCGAAACGAGCAGGCGGCCGCCGCTGCCAAGAACAAACTGGCTAACACCGCCGCCGTCGGAGAAGAAGGGGATGGTGGGGAACGGTTGCGGCACGGACAGCTCCAAGATTCAGTCGGCGGAAAAATAGTTCGGACCCACCTGTCAGAATAACTAAATATCCCTTGGTAAATCTAAATCTATGAGCACAACTAAGTGAGCACGCGATTCTATGACCCACCTGTCGGAATCAATCTAACGTTACGACCGTTTAATCAACCATGTCGTGTGCTGGCTATTTTGGCCGCCAGAAACATCGCGAGTAGCTATTTCTTCGAACAATGTCGCATTTTTCACCATTCCGATGAAAAGTGTCGCACTGGAGCTATTCACCCCCCATGCATGCGTGCGACAGGGCAGAAGCAGTGTACGTACCCTAACACGCTCGTGTTGTTGTTTTACCTTGCTTAGAGCATCTCCGGCTATATACTCTTAATATAGTGTCTGAAATTATCATGTCCCGATATTTTATTGGGAGTGTTGGACACACTAACATACTATTGGGGTGTGTCCCTTCAGTGCCACTCCCGATAGAGCGAGAAGAGAGAGGGGGTAGATTGGGGAAATTAGAGTCTGGCAAGTGGGTTTGTTGTTTTCTCTCAAACGTAAAGTTGCATCCGGCGCAACCAATTGACTCCAAATACATAGAGTGTGGGCTGGTAGGGCTAGAAATTATATTGAGGATGTTCCGGCATAGCTGGACGTGATTAGGAGCCGTTTTTTGCCCGTCGTCCCAATAGCCTTATTGGGAGGGCTATTGAGACGGCGACTGGAATGCTCTTATGCATGTGCTGATTAGGTTGGGGATCTTGTTTTGCATTGATTATATTTGTGCCATGAATGGTGTTGGATGCACAAGTTTGTCAGCGTTGCTTGCGAAGACCATGCGTGCTTCATCGTCGCAAAAGAAAAGAAAAAAAGCCTCATCTAGTTTGTGTTTTCCTCTATTTATCACTTATGTTTTTTTTTTTTGCTTTTGTGTTTAATATGTTTTCTCCGCATTGGACCCCCACTCACCCGAGTTCAAAACCTTATACTTGCCATTTCGGTGACGTTGCACCATTATTTTATGAAAATGTCATAGAGTCCTTTCCTATGGGACTTATTTTTTTAATATCCTGAAGTTTATTTAAAAAATTGCCAACTGTTTACTAAAAAGAAATTCCAGATTGTACATGAGCCGAACTATCTCGAACCTATCGCCTGACTGAGCCAAAGACTGCACCCTTCCATCGAAGAATATATAACATGTGAGGAGCACTGACCATTAACATCAACACCATGTTGCGGTGTAGTGTTATGTGAACTCGCAGTGCGCGGGGTGGGCAGTCGTCGTCCATACCCCAAGTCACTGAAGGATAGGTAAAAAACTTTACTGGGAGCTAATCGAGCGCTCTGATGCATGTCGTCACATGCATGCGTATTATTAGTAGTAATTGATTTTAATATAATTTATATGAAACGTTTATACTTACTTTCAGCATGCTTCGATAACAATGAGTGTAATTCTACATTTCTTATTTCTCATTGTAAGCCACATACAAGATCGAATTACAAACTGTCTAGTTTGTTGCATTATTATTTATATAGTCATAACGCGTATAATTGAAATATACTTTTGCGTTTTCTAGATCTAAACTATATTTTGTAGTATAGTTGCTTCATCAATTAATTTTCCATAGCTGCATAAGCTATATAATGTGTACATATTTATGGTACAATAGATATATCTAAGACATACTATCTAACAAATATCCTAATAGAATGTTTAGTGTAAAATTACGTATGCATATTTATAGAAACTTTTAAATCATAAATTGAATGGTGGCATGATCCTTCACACCTATTTTTAAGGTCGAATGTGTACAATAATGGGATGAAAGCATGTGCATGATGTGTTTTTGGCATTCAAAAAATATTGTTAACAATGATTTTAATCACCAACGAATAAATTAATTACCTAACCGCAGGACGATGGATCTGCGTCGGTCCATGCACGTCGATGTGACAATTCACGTAGTATACGCGACCTTTCGCGGAAATCAAAGCAGATCGAGCATCACGTGGAGTTTCTCATTCAGTCTGGAGGACGCGCAGGCGCAATCGTTGTCACTGAGTGCACACCGACTCCTGCAACCACTTGAGTGCACGCGCCAGTGACGATCGATTCAGTCGATAGATCCAGGGAACTAATACACCGACGTAGGCACTACGATCCACTTGAGTCCCCGTGACCGTGATGGCATGGCACCTCACCGGCCGGCCGGGGTGACGAGTTAAGGTGAGCAACACGTACGTCCGTTTCATTAATAATTGGATAATAAAAAACTTTGAAAAACTAAGATGTCATTAAAAATTAAAATATTTGCTTCGTATGCTCGTCGGGAAGTTATCCTTATAAAAAATAATCTTGTTAAGCGTAATTGGTATGGAAGTACGAACTGTGTTTTCTGTCTACATAATGAGACTATAAAAACATCTTTTCTTCGA
Source organism: Puccinellia tenuiflora (assembly GCA_012064385.1). Taxonomy (NCBI): domain Eukaryota; kingdom Viridiplantae; phylum Streptophyta; class Magnoliopsida; order Poales; family Poaceae; genus Puccinellia; species Puccinellia tenuiflora. The sequence goes on along the minus strand of QRDG01000214.1, from coordinate 756,300 downwards.
ACGTAAGGTCGCATGTTCTATTTGGTCAACCATCCAAGTTGTTTCTAATTTGTATCCACCACATTTCATTGTGAATATTTTCGGCAATTGGTTACATGGTATAGATCACAAATTTAAAACTATTATTAGGGCAGGAGCGATAGCCGTAATTTGGTCGCTTTGGCTTTATAGGAATGACAAGGTTTTTAACGATAAAAATATATACCTTTTGCAGGTAATATACTGGTGCACAAGTTTGCTCCGTCCGTGGTCCACATTATAGCGCGTGGAGTTTCGAGACCATTTTACGGAGACTACGGCGAGGGACATTTTTACCCCACATGGGTGACAGCGTGATCTTCGGATTAGACCACCTCCATAGGCAGTTAGCATAATCTGTTGATTTGTAATCTGTCTATGTTATACTCTATGCTTTGTTCGATAACTTGTCGGATGTGTACATCTTGATATATAGAAGCCGGATGTAATGTTTAAACCATTTAAGTAATATAAAGTCTTTTATAAATAAAGAAAATGCATGCACGCACGCACGTACATGGTCCACGAAGATCATGCCCCCCCCCCCCCCGGCATCGTAACATGGCCTTCTCATGCTGCTCTGCGAGACCAAACCAAAAGTGATCCACGAAGCTTCGATGGATCGGGGTTGCAGCTGGGGTCCCAACTCCCACGTACCGACGTACGACACTCGACGGCAAGCGCCACGGGAAACCACGTTCTGCATGTTTGCTCGTTAATTGGGCAAAGCCAGCCAGCCACCGAATCACATTAAATGCTTGATGACTTAAATCGATCCGTGGCATGACACGCGCATGAGCTCGATCACCGGAGTACCATGCTCGATCGATCTGCTGGACAATGTCCAGTGCAGTCGCCGTCAGATGCACATGCGCGCTAGTTCGTCAGTTAATTAAGACTACTTTTGGATCTGATACGCGTCATCGTGTTTTGCCCTGCTTGTTCACGTGCAGACTTAGCTTTGGATCTTGTGCTGCATTGATTGTCTAGGACTCTATTTTATTTAACAAATCTTAGCGTGATCTCACGGTTCATTTCAAAAGAGCTGCTAGTACGGCCAACGGATGAGAGAACACAAGCTATATTCATTTCTCCATTTCGAGCTGCTAGGCCCATTTCAATCCTCTCACTATATTCATTTCTCCATCACCAACTTCAAGGAAAAAAAGATCCATCACGCGCCCACCTCTTATGTTTTCCAAGCCCAACCTGTGTCGTTTGATGCCGGATTTGCTCCATTTCGAGTGTGCCATTCTTAACACCAGGTCGCTAACGGTTGTCCTATCGTGGGCTGGGCCAAATTTCATGTTTCCTGCCGCCTTGTGTAACTTGGATATGATTTCCCTTTATTTTCGTCAAGATTGACGGGCCCGCTGCCGGACTCCCACCTGTCGCCGTGGGATGAAACCCTACGGAGCGCCGCCATCACTACAACATGGCTGATATATAGAGGCACTTCAAAGTGCCACTAAATAGGGTCTAAGTGCCACTAATGACCTATTATGGCACTTTGGAGAAGTGCTACCTTTGCTTGTGCCACTAAAAGCTTTTGTGCCACTTCTTTAAAGTGACCTATTGAGGCACTTTGTCAAAGTGCCCCCAAAACCAATTAGTGGCACTTTGTCAAAGTGCCCCAATAGATCATTACCTATTGAAGCACTTTGTGAAAGTGCCCCTAAAACCAATTAGTGGCACTTTGAGAAAGTGCCACTAATTGAATTTGAGGCATTTTCACCAAGTGCCACTAATTGATTTTGAGGCTCTTTAAGATAATGGCCCTAAATTAATTAGATCACAAAGCACCAGATTGTAAACTGACAGTTTAAATTCAACATAACTGAGATCAATAACAACATACTGCAATATCAAACATAATCCAATGGTACCAAAAATGTTTTGAAACCTGTAATACATGCACAAAATCTGAAATTCTCATACATTCCAGAACAAGATTCACATATTTCATGACATAATTCACATATTACAACCACCTACTCCCTCTACTGACCATCTGTTCATCAACTCCAAAGCCTCTTTTCTTCAACGGCCTGGACATCACAAAGGAAAATGGGACAATACAATGAAGCAATATTTCTCAAAATTTTGGTGCCATTTGACTGCCACCAGAACAGGGTAAAAAATATACATTTTAGTTTCTTAATCAGTTTTCTTTCATGTAAAAAAACACAGACATCTGATATACCTATGTCACTATTAATCCCATGAACAGTCATACATTTCAAGTACTTGAAATATTCACTTGAACTTGGCTCCTTATTTAACTTAAAAACCAGCGCCAACAAATCAGAGAGGAGAGTAACGCAAGTCTTAGCAGCTCAGTTCCGCCCATCATCAACGATTGCATCATAAAGGAATTTGATCTAGTGAAGGTATGTTTGCGATTAAAGCATTGAGGTAGAACTTAGTTACTGCAGGTCAGCAATTATTTTGTACATTTGGACCACTCGATCATCTATATAATGACGGTGTGTACCACAACCTCAAATATTAATTCCCTGAGAAATACTTTCAGATTTTTTTATCAAGAGACACAAATCCAATGGGCATTATTTGTTATGCACAACACTGCTAACGTTACAAAGCCGTTTCATGTAAACATAAGTCCTAGGATCAAGAGCATACAACCCAGTGTCATTATCCTAGAACCACACTGCCATCTATATTACTAGAACTTCCAATAGCCAACAAGTGATTAAAATCAAAAGCCAACAAGTGATTAAACAACAGGGAATTCTTCCATGGTTTAGCATTCATTTAAAGTCGATTGAATTGGGTTTCTCATGCATGTATTGTGCAACTTATCAAGGTAATTCAGAATTATAGCGACATTGTTCATAAAGTGATCCCGAACAAGAATTTACCTCCGATACTTCATTTGAGCCCATTTCTTGAAGATCGCAACTGTTCAAATGTGAACTCTTCCTATCAGTTGAACTGCAGCCCTGCAACAAAGTTAACAAATATATCAAACTAAAGCATGCAAGCAATCAATATCTCATTCAGGATTAGAACTGAAAATATATGCCAACATTCACCACCTAAAAGCAATATCTATCATCATATGCCAGTCAAAAAGATGACTGTCTCATGTATCATCATATGATAGTCAATATCTATCAAAGTATGAAACCAGGAATTACATAATCTAGACGAGGTATAGCATAAGTATGCAAATTTCTCATCACCTTTGCAATCAGGATGCATGTCTCATGTATAATTCAAAAACACCTGTAACTCATATTTAACCCGGTACTGCACACTCATTGAAGTGTTAGAATCCAAAGGTTTCAAAGTAGTACAGTGCAAATTATTATTTTTCAAGCATATATTTCATGACGGCCCATGACATTGACTGGAACGAGGTTATTAGGTGACCAGAAAAATAGGGCGAAAGGGGTAATTACACTTACAATAATTGTTGCATGCGTTGTGAGCATGCACGCAATCGGCTCGACACCCTCGGCAGCAAGTTAAAATTGACGCCCTAGGCCTGACCCAGACCTCTCGCATATCCCTGAAGAATATAGGTACAATTGAGAAGCCTGAGTTCCTTTTGGAATAGTGAAATCGTTGTTTCTAAGAAACTTTGCATAAAGAAATCGAGAACAACAAATATCTGGCCATATAACTTATACGAGACTGCTGCTATATAAGGAACTCGTTAATATGCTGGTGTACGGTGTCCATTGGCATGGGAAAAAACTTAAGTTGAGATAACTACCTCCTTATGGAGGTCTTGCCACCAGTGATTATACAAAACTAGGTAGAAAGCGCGGCTTGCCGCGCGAGACAGATCTCACATCCTTCCAAACCCCCAGTAATCCAAATGGTAGATAACATCGGACTCAAGACAATATAAGTCATTACACAATAATACATAAATGGAGTTGGCTTTAAGCTACATAGAGGTTCTGAATACGCGGGTACATAAGTGAGAAGTAAAGACTTCGTAGTTTTCTAGCCTTTTAGGAATCTTCTTTTTTCAAGCCATTTTCCAATCCCTATGAGATACCTCGGCAATCTTGAGAAGAGTCGTGTTTATCATCTCATCTATAATGCTCCATCCAAGAGAGAAATTAACATTTGCTGTGTTCCTGGTTCAGAGAATGAGTGCATGGACATCACAGTGAGTAATAACAGATAAGTATAATGAAGGATGAGCCTCTTTTTGTCTAGAACTTTCAGTTGATTATCCTCCCTGGACATGCGTTAGGTATGACAACAGATAAGCTTTAGCAAACTTAAATATTGACTTTGATGGCTGAGAAAGCAAATAACAGATAAGTAGTTAGACGGTAGCTCAATCACCATACTTTATCTTCCTCCTACAATACAACCTATACATCAGATTGCAACACTAACTAAGCATTTATATCAAGCGCTGAATAGGTGGTACATACACACCAAGATTAAGTACAATAGATTCGTCAGAGCAAGTTTAATTTTACAACAGACCGTAATAAAGATTCGTCAGACCACAGTTACATTTTAAAACAGGATGAAAAAACCAAAGAATAACCTTAATGTGCTACCACCTATACATTATAGCTATTTGCTGCTTGCATAGGAAGATGATGATCATGATGGGCAAATGGCAGAGAATTGTGGTACAGAACACAGCAATAGACTAAATCATATGTGTCAGCCACTTTTAGCATAAGAACCACGTGTAACAATTAATAAATGATGCAAAAGAGAAAATACAGTAGTGATATGCTTGATTTGTGACATAGGTAGTAAGCTGCAGGAAATTCAAAAACATATTAAGGCTCTCAAGATTAGCACCAGCTCCGTTGTTCCATATTTCATACTAATCTAATCTTTTAAAGGACAAAAATAAGTTTCAGTGTCACCCGTATATACACACTAATGTGTACTGCAGCTGAGAAACAAAACAACCAGATAAAAGGGGCATAATAGTCCCTACCTGTGAAAGTTGAAAGTTGTATCGATCACCATATATAATACTTCTGAAATTCCAGATAAACAACCAAATGCAGCAATGAAAGGTAGCCTACAATCTGAAATTCCAAACTCGGCTAAAGTTAGTACAATCAACTCGAAAGAAAGGCAAAATGAATTCTTCAGATCCACCTGCTGGCGGGATTTATCTTAGATAGTGGAGTGTTATGGCACTTATTGACTAAAATGAAAAGCAATAAGGAGGCGAATGGCCACGATGCAAATTGAAATGAAACACAGAGGCACGACTTTAAGTGTTATCCCTGCTAATGCTTTTTGGGCCACCAGATCATAAGAAAAGCAGAAGTAAAGAGAACGACATGTACCTAAACAGAGAGAATACTTAAAGCAATGAAGAAAACACAATATCTATATAAAGAGGGTTAATTTTAGTTAGGTTGTAACGCAAAAACACATTAACCAGCTTAAACTTGTATGATCTTGCTCATGCGTATGTGTATTTGTTTCAACTTTGGACCAAGTATAGCTAAAGGATAATTTTTTTCTAGAAGTTCTACTTGATTGCCTTCCTTCTATAGCCATAATAATAAGGTAGTTGTCTGTGTCAGCACCATAATACATGGCAGCATTCTTGTAATCCTGCTGCCCCATAGTTGCACACTGCTCAGCCACCGCCTTGGGTTAGGAGATGCCATCACGCCATTCAGTCCACCATTCAAACAAAAAAAATCTTTTACAACTTATAGACTTAACAAGTTTATCACAAATACGGGTATAGCTCAATAACAACTGCAGGCATTAGATCAAGCTAACCAAAAAATTAACAGCCTCTCATATTAATTCAATGTAACAACTGAATCCTATTTCTCACTTAACACTCTGTGATTCTAATGTCTGATTTTTATTGTAAGAGCTCAACTGATTGTACAGGATTAGCTCAGACAAGCCAAGAACACCTCTGCAATCATAACAAGCTCTGCTACTAACTGGATTTCAGTATGATGGTAGCTACATATAGAAGGGCACAGGGACATCTCGCATCTTCTTCATCAAAAACACACATTGGTTGCTTGGTTGGTTTCTACAACTACATGATCACGAAACAGGAATCTACCTACTGGTAGGGAATTAAAGGAAGAGTAATTGGTTCTAGGCTAATCCCCCGCACACACGTCGAAAACACACACATCTGCTTAGCAGAGATGAATATCAGTCACCCTCGACACCGCTCCGCACAACCCTCAAGCACATGATCATATGCAGATAAGACATATAAATCTGTCCATGAGCACTGAACCAAATTGGCAGAGTTAGCCACCAGTGTCAAGTGTCAACTGACCAAAATGGAGCATCCAGTTAACAAAATCGACAGTGAGGAGCACAGCACCATCACACACACCATTTCATCACCAGGATGAACTGGAACATCAGATGAGCACCACAGACCAACAAATTCATCGGCTCAATGGCCGGTCACAGCAGAGGAACTCACCTTGATGAGTAGTAGCTGAGGTAGAGCTCGGAGGATGTGATGGTGAGGTAGTAGACAAAGGAGGCGACACCGGAGTCGTAGCAGCAGCAGCGCTACCACCACGCCAGCGTCGGAGTCGGAGGAGGTCGACGGCGACGTGTATAGCAGCAACACCACCAACACAAATTGACCAGTAGAGAGACCATGGCGGCGTGGTAAGGCAGGAGGTCGAACCGAGGCTCGAGGTGGGGGAGTCGTTGTCGACACGAAGCAGTACACCGAGACGGCGTACTCAAGCAGGGGATCAACGCGACAACCGTCGTCGACAAGGAGGCGCAGCAGGAGACGCGGGAGCCCGTAGAGCAGCGCTGAAGACCTAGGCCATGGCGGCTAGGGTTAGGGTTCCGATGGGGAGCTCGATTGGAGCACGCAGAGGGCGAATCCTGTTGGGGAATCAGTGGAGAAGGAGGCGGCGGAGCAGTAGCAGGGCTCCACGGCTGCAGATGTGGTCGGAGACGGCTGGAGCAGAGGTGGTGGCGGCGGCGGCCCCGCGTGGAAGAGGAGAAGAGGAATGAGGATATGGTGCTCGTGAGTGCGAGAAGTGAGAGATGAGTGGGCGCCGGGTCGGGCCGATTTGGCCTTTGACTTACACGGCCAGGCAAAATAAATAAATATAATAAGAATTTCAAGAATTCAGTAAATCTTTTAACCAGCTAAAATAAATAAATATAACTTTTAAGTAGCTAATAATCTATCGAGTGTAAATATGATTTTTATTGCATTTTTACTACTTAAATACAACCATCTAAATATATACTAGAATTTTTTAATTAAATAAAAGTGGAAGATATGGCTAATTAAAATTGAGGAAAATATATCAAGTACTTAAAAAAACTATTTATGATTTTATTAAAGACATTACGTTTGATGAAATAAATTAAAGTTTTGAGACTAAAACTAAACTTCTTCAAAATGATTTTCCAAATAAAATCATTGTTGTTTTTTGCTGGATAGATACAACATTCAGTTTCTTGATGAGGTTCTGTAGAGATTTCATCTATTACAAAATAAATATTATTTATTATTTATTTACTGGATGGTTTAATCGCTTCAATGGATAGTACTATTTTTTCTAGAGACGGAATATACAATTCTCACAATATAAATGCATTGCATTAAAAACCAATTCATATTTTTTGTAAAATCATCATCCCATACATGAAAGCTATTTGAATTACATAGCTTACAATCCAGCTCTTACAATATGCTAACTAATCCTATGTACACATATTCCTTCTAATATTTTTCCTATGGCGTGCTCACACTAGATATATGAAACTATAACTCTTTAATGAGCCGTAATATATAAATTCCGCATTTGTAGACATATCGTATTCTTCAAAAAGTAGTGCTTGAGCACATAAACATAGGCAATCAATATATAGGTAATAAATTTGAAAAAATCTGAAGGAATGAGGATGAGGACTAAAAAAATCACTTATTGCACATACCCAGTCGGGCATGAGGATCGTGCCTTCTTCTGCTACAAACTCCAACATGCCAGTGTGAGATCCGTTCATGAAATAGCATAGGTTAGGTTACCGTGTGTAGTTGTGTGCACCTCAAATAGCATAGGTAACTCAATGTACAAGGAAGCTATTAAATCCAAATTGAAATATTAACGGATGCGTATATTCTCGAAGTGCAATCTTGAAAAAAAAACTCCTTCAGGTTGTCAATTTGCAAACAAGTATGAACTGTCTGTTGTGCATAGAGGTATGGTCTACAGTTTGCACATCAAGATTATAGGATCATAAGCAAGAGAATAATAGAAGGAAGCTTGTAGTGCACTGGTTGGCCATATCACGCAGTAGCTGCAATAGATAGTAAGAGAGACGTATATTAGGATATAGCGACAAGTAATGCTTCACGAGTTGGTGTCGTGTATGTTTTAGGTAGTGCTTGCAGGATTTTCTTGTAGGAATAGGGAGATGTAGAGAGGAAGTAGGATCTTCGGGCGTTCGCGGCGGAGCTGGCTGGTAGGAGGAGATCGGATCGGCGGCAGGGAGGAGAGGAGATGGAGTTAGCGCCTAGATTTCATTTCCGTATATGATAGACTTGTAGTTAGGTTGCTGCTGGATGTTCACGTAGTGCTATGATCTATTGGGGCACTTGGAAAAAGTGCCACTATAGGTATATACCTATTGGGGCACTTTGAAGAAGTGCCACTATAGGTATACATCTATTGGGGCACTTTTGAAAAGTGCCTCTATAGGTATACACCTATTGGGGCACTTTTGAAAAGTGCCTCCATAGCTTATACCTATTGGGGCACTTTTGAAAAGTGCCTCAATTTCTATATGAATTTGAGGCATTTTATTCAAAGTGCCCCAAATAGGTAAACTATTGAGGCAATTTGAAAAGTGCCCCAACCAAAGTGCCCTAATAACCTGACCGTGACCTAGTGCATGAGAGCAGAGCTGAGGGAGGGAAAAGGAAGGTTGGGGGTGGCCAGGTGGGGAAAAGACATTGGTGGAGGGATGTCGGGACCGGAGCGGTTGCCGACGCCACCTGAGTGGAAGGCGACGGTGAGTGGTGGTCGCTAGTCGCCACTCGCCAATCGCAAGTTTGCTCCGTCTACGATGTCAACTTGCCATCCCGATAATATTTTCGACTGTTTGGCTTATTTTCTACTCGCTCTATGTCATAAAATAAGATGTATTACAACCTGTATAATCCTATATTATTTGTAATAACGTCTTATATTATGTGACAAATGGAGTAAGTTTTTGTGCCTCGCTTGTGTGTGTTTGTTCCTTATTTTTCACCGATGTATGTTTCAGAAAAGCTGAAAAAATAAGTGTTTTCCTTGTAGAACGGAAGCAGAGACAAATAATTCCCAAAGATATTTATGCGTTGCCGAGATATGCAATAATTAATTTCAAGAAACTAGAACGAGATCGGATCGTACAAGTTTCCATCTCCGAGTCTGACGTGATACGCATATGGCATATGCATGGATTCGAACTGCGTGCTGTGCAGACCTATGCCTATATATACGAGACAGAGAGAATCTAGAACGAGATCGAGATCCTGATCGTGTTTCAGTTTGATCGTGCGCGGTTGTACCAGGAATCCAGGATCACCGATGGCTCGTCGTTGCCCATGGAAGAAGGGACGGCCGGCCGCCACGCCACCTCCGCCATCGTCATCGTTCGTCCGTGGCGAGCATGAGTTCCACATCGCAGGCTACAGCAAGGCCGGCGGCACCCACTACTCGGTCCTCTCCGGCGCCTTCCAGGTCGGCGGCCACACCTGGGCCCTCGACTGCGGCTTCGCCGGAAAAGGAAGCATCACCTCCATCTTCCTCGAGCTGCTCACAGCCTACATCGCCGAGGACTCCGTCGTTGCCAAGGCCGGCCTCAGGATCGAAGACCCCCTTGGCCGGTACCCGGCCGCCGAGTGGCAGAGCGAGGGAGCTCATACCTTCACCGGATTGTCCCAGACCGGCAGCAGGAGCTGGAAGTTGTCGCTGCCGGACGGGTTCCGTGGCCACAGGAGCCGTTACGTGCGAGACGACCGGCTCACCATACGCTGCACCCTCGAGGTCCTCCAGAAGGAGAAAGACTACTCTGCCATTGACGATCTCCATAAGCTTCTTTTTCTTCCGACGTCGGAGCCCAAGTCGAAGTCGGAGTCCAAGAGGAGGAGGCAGACATGCATGTTGCCCGACGTGACGTTCGTCGTGGAGCAGACCGAGATCCAGGCGCATAGGGTGGTGCTCGCCATGCGGTCGCCGGTGTTTGCCGCCGAGCTCCTGGGCGACACACTAGTAGGAAACTGCTTATAGCCGCCAGGCTACCGCTGGCGAACACAATAAACTGTTCGCCAGCGGTATATAGCGCTGGCGAACATGAAATATGAGGTGCGCCAGTAGTAATGGCGGGCTCGGACGGCCCCAACGACGCCAACTACCGCTGGCGAACAACACTACTCGTTCGCCAGCGGTAGGCCACTTACCGCTGGCGAACAGAATAGCATGTTCGCCAGCGGTAAGTTAGCGCCGCTGGGTCGCACCTACCGCTGGCGAACCTATTTTCCCGTTCGCCAGTACCCAACACCCTTATCGCCTCACACCCGACCCTCTCTCTCCCTCTCTCTCCTCCTTATCCTCTTATCTCTAGTCGTTCTCCACCACACACACACCCGCTGTCCGTCGTCGTCATCTTCCCTCCTCTGCTCGCCTCCCCGTGTTCCTCCACTCCCCTCCGCCCCGTGCTCCTCCACCCCCTCCGCCCCGTGCTCCTCCACCATGTGCTCCTCCGCACTCTGCGCCTGCACCCTGTGCTCCTCCACTCCCCTTTCTTCCCCCGCCACTGTCCCATCTAGATCCGCCGCCACCAGCGCCCCTCCTAAATTGAAGCCGCCACCCCCTCGCCTACGACACCGACGAGGCGGCCGCCCCGGAACCCTAGAGCCCCGCCACCATGACGTCGCTCTGCGCCAGCCTCCTTCTAGCCCTCGATGTCCTTCTATCGGCCGTCACACTGGGACCGCGGCGTCACTGGACACAGAGCCGGTGAGGGTGGTCTCCACGGCCCACGACGCGGACAAGCTCCTCCTAGCCTCGGTTCTCCCCCAAGCACCCGATCGAAGCTCCACGACTGCGCCGTCTGCAACACACGCTCATCCGACCCCTCCGTTGCGGTGCGCCTGGTAGTGGTCTGCCACGGCGGCGAGCTCCCTCGCGAGGATTACGGAACGTGTCGAGGTGGACTGCGGTGGCGAGCAGGAGCGGTCATGACCGGCGGCCGCCCGACAGGCCCGGCTGGCCTGCTTTTTTTTATAAAACCTGAAAACATTATCACTGGCGAACAAACATGTTGTTCGCCAGCGGTAAGCAGTTACCACTGGCGATATGAGCGCTGACGAACCACTTGTTCGCCAGCGGTAGGCAATTTAGGTTCGCCAGCGGTAGGCTTTCTCCTATTAGTGACATGCAAGAGAGCACCACCCGCCGTGTCAGTGTCGACGACATGCGCCCATCCACCTTCAGGGCCATGATCCGCTTCATCTACACCGACGAGCTGCCCATCAAAGCAAGCACGAACGTTTCTGAATCGAGCAGAATCTAGCAGCGTCCTTGCAAAGAGAAATGTGCGGCGAGGCGTCGCGTGGCCATGGCGTGCGACCTGCTCGTGGCCGCGGACCGCTACGACCTGGAGAAGCTGAGGCTCATGTGTGAGAAGCTACTGTCTGAAAGCATGGACGTCGCCTCCGTCATGCCGACGTTGATGGCGGTCGACGGTCGGGACAGCTGCCGCCACCTCGAGGCTTCTTGCATTGAGTACTTGGCGTCGGATGCCGACGTGTACGCCGCTGTCAAGGAAACGGAGGAGTACAAGGAGCTAGAGGAGAGCTGCCATTCCTTCGTAGTCGAGGTCATGAACAAAGTAGACACACGTATGTTGGCGGATGACTCCTCCGATCCCACCACCAACAGCCCACCGCCAAAGAATATTAGCGTTTCGACGTATAATGCATCGGAGGTGGTTCGCAGCACGGTAACGGTGAGGTTTTCCAATTATACTAGCGCACACAAGATCTATGGTGTTGGTCGACAAATCGATTCTTTCTGCACTTTCCAGAGAGATGGATATGACTGGAAACTGAAACTGGTGGTGCACCGCGGGAAGAACGAATTGGTGACGATCGACGTTTTTGCTGAGTTGTTGACTCATCCTGGGACTGCTGGTGTCAGGGCTTCCCTACGTTTCAGAATGGTTGAACCTACTAGTGGCGAATCGGTGTCAACCGACTGGCTTAAACAACTCTTCACCTCGAGAGAATCGTCTTGTTTGGTGTTTAGGGATTTCGCCGCCACAAAATATGTAGCACATGATGGCTCCCTACCCATACACTGTGACATTGCAGTCACCAACAATGGACGCATTGACACTAGTACCATCTGCACAGCCGGTGCCACAGAGACGACGACTCTTGCACCGCCACCCAACATTGGCCAACATCTCATGGAGCTGCTAGTGAGCGAGAAAGGCTCGGATGTGACATTCCTAGTTGAAGACAGAGAGATTCGTGCGCACAAGCTTCTGATCGCCACAAGGTCTCCGGCTCTATACGAGATGGTCAGCAAGGAGGAGCACGTCATACCGGTCGACGGTATGAAGGCTGCGGTCTTCAAGGCCGTGCTACACTTCGTCTACACCTGCCAGTTGCCTCCAATGGAGGACATAGCCCTTGATACAGAGGATGGCATGATGATCGTGGGAGACATGATGGCCGTTGCTTGTCGGTTTCGTCTAGACGGGATGAAGGCCGAGTGTGAGACCTTGCTGGCTGAGTCGATGTCCAAAGAGAACGCGGTGAGCATGCTCAAGTTGGCGCGCCGTCACAATTGCTTGAAGCTCGAGGATTACTGTGACCAGTTCATCTCATCACCATACACGGCCAATTACATCCGACAGCTTAAACTCGATAGACTAATTAGAATGTGTCCCAACTTGTTCATATAGTTAACAAGTTTTTTCACCTTTAAAACTTTGCAGCTTATGTAAGTTAGTCCAATGTGTCCGAGTACTAGTAGTATAGTATTATTAATGGGAGCCTGATGATCGTGCAACAGTTTAAGCATAGACTTATTTGCTTCTGTCCTTCCGTATATCTCGTAGTTGTGTGCAAACGATCATCAGTTGATAATTGAAATGGGCCGATCAAGCAAGCGATTAACCTGGCATGCTGGCCAGCGATCGGGTCGATGTCAGGATTTTTCCTCCTATCACACTTGTATTACGTATGTTGTAATAAAAACGAGCAGGTGATACGTCTTGCGGACGGAAAAAACGGACGTCGGTCCATTTGCGTCAGCACGTTCGGCCCTGCTTTCCACCCAAACGGACCGAAACGGAGCAAAACGGACCAAAACGGACCAAAATTAAATGGGTCGGCGCGTTGGAGTTGCCCTAACAAACGCCATCCACTTTAGTGCCCTACATGGGAACATCCGTTTCATCCTAAAAAACGATATCATCAAACTCATCTTCCTCTATACCAAGCCATTGGATCAGATCATCAGTGGATTCTCCACCTCTCCCATAGTCATCGAACTCGAGGGCGAATCCGCTGCCATCACCTCACGTCAAATCGGATCGAGAAAACTCATGGGAGGAAATGAACGGCGAAAACCAGTCGAGAACTAAGGACTTTAGTCGCCAGACGAACTAGGTATGTATGTAGATGGAGACGAAAGCTTGTGACGGTTCAAGGGTTACCTTGACGTAATTATTACTTTTATTTTTTTTGCGAAACACAGTACAACACAGACGCTCACATACACGCGCATACACTCACCCCTATGAATGCACGCACGCACACCCTACCCCTATGAGCACCTCCGAGATACTGAGTCGGCGGGTCAGGTCTTGAGATTGACGAAGTCACCACGGGCGCCTCGCTATCGACAAGAACGTCGCCTCCCACTGAAGAATATTCCGACAAATATGAGAAACACCAGTATCAAACCTGGGGGTACAACCACCCACCTAACCATCCAACCAAGGGTTACTTCTCTTAGTGACAATTACTACTGTATTTGTTTTTTTTCTTATAAAACGTTATATTGATCGGAATTACTGTATGATTTATTTAGGAGTGGGCCTGGGCTGAAATGTGGTGTCCGTAAATCGGGGCGGCACAAAGGACCAGAGTGGGCTTTTACTAGTGGTAGCAGACAGCCCACCAAGCCTCCACCTCTCGCCTCGTTCCAACTTCCAACCAGACCCGTCGGCGCTGCTCCGGGCGGCCTCGATTCGACGAGCCCCTCCTCGCCCCAACCCCAACCAAACCCGACCCCTTTTCCCGCCGCACGGACCCTAAACCCTAGCCCGGTTCCGGCGAGGCGCCGGAGATGATGCACCAGCAGCAGCAACAGCCGCCGCCTCCGCCGCCCCAGCACCCGCCTCCCCAGCAGCCCGGCGGCGGCGGCGGCGGGGACTTCTACCGCGGCCCGCTGCAGCCGCCGATGCGGCAGCTCTCCGCGGCGTCCTCCACCAACATCCCGTCCGACTACGCCGCGCACCAGGGACAGGGACCCCAGCAGCAGCAACAGCAGCAGCAGCCGTTCGACGGTAACCACTCCACTCGCTTGTACTAGCCGTCACTGGTTAGGGTTAGGGGGAGGAAAGGGCAGCTAAGATTACGGGCGATGTATTTTCTTAAATAGAACACCCTTGAAATTCCATTAGCGTGACGCACACGGGCTCACAGTTGATTTTATTTATTAATTTTTGATTCCATATATTCAGCTTACGGTGACAATTTCGGCGCTAAGCGGATGCGCAAGCCTGTGCAGCGTCGGACGGTGGACTACACGAGCTCGCTCGTCCGTTATGCTCAAGTAATACGCGATACTATCTTCCTACAAGCTAGACTGATGCATTGTTTTGAACTATGCCCAAGGAAGGAAGCCACACAAAATGCATACATTTTCATTTTGTATATCCTCCCTTTATTTTATGGAGAAGGCATGGATACGAGGCGCTCATAAGTTCCTTTTTGTGCAGGCTCGCATGTGGCAGCGGGATGCAAGGGACAGATTCACGTTGCAGCCGACTGCAGCAGCCGTCCTGGATGTATGTTTCCTATTACATTGGATGTTATAATATATCTGTATAATATAACATATTAGTTTGCTATTCTGACGATACTGGTTGCAGTTTTGTACACGTTTTGTACCTACAAAGTCCTTTCTGCTGGCGTTAAATGTCACGATATCTATGATATATATGTGAAATAAATTTTCATAAGGCACAATGAGATTTTAAATCAATTTCTTTGGAACAATCCTTCTATTTCTCCCGTCTCTTAGTTTGGAATAGACATTCTATTTCATTCTCTAGTTCGCCAAGGTCATATATGTTCTTCCATCGACACCACGGCACTACAACTACTGTTTAGTAGAATGAAAGACAGGACAATCTTAATATGGCTTTCTAGATATAGTGAATTGTGATATATGGCTTTCTCTAGTTCGCCAAGGTCATATATGTTCTTCCATCGACACCATTTTGTACTGGAAGAACACTGAGAAGGCGCAACAAAGTAATTTGTCCTTAGTGGCAGAATATACCGGTTCAGTTAACGAGCAACCCTGGGGGTGCAGTCAACTGCTGATTGTTCCAGGAAGAGGCAGTGAGATAATTGCTACCCTGTCAAGTGATGAATGTACAGAGAAATAAAAAACATTTTGTAGTCGTGTTTCGTTTTATCCCTTCGTGGACACAGAGGAGTAAGTGGTACTGGTGTCATTTAGTTGCCACTTGGTTAAGGGTTTGGATATGATTACTGCAGGGCAGTGCTAATTTTGTTTCCAGTTATATCACTTACCATCTACAAACATGACATTCTTATGGATTAAATGTAAACTGTGCAAGTTCTCTAAATCATCTGTATCTACTGTATTATGGATACAAGACTATTCCCTTCTGCTTTTTCTTGTCGAGATTTCTTGATTAACACGATTGGCTTATTGCAGATGTTGCCATCTGTTGCATATCCAGACAACCCCTCGACAAGTTTTGCCAGCAAATTTGTTCATTCATCTATCAATAAGAACCGGTGCTCCATAAACTGTGTCGTGGTGAGTTATGTGATACACATCTCTCCGCGTTCCTAATATTCCAGCTTTAGCAACATACTGTTATATATCGAAGAAAGCTTCAGCAATCCATTGCGTTTCAGTTTGAACTTGACTATGATTCCAACAGAGGAATAGTGTCTATGATGCTTAATGCAAAATATAGATGTTGAATACTACATAAGAGGAGTCACAATATAAGTAGCTAATTTGGAGCCTGTTTTACATGTGGTCTTTTGACGTCTTGACATCCTGCACTAATGCACTTTGTATCCAGTTGAAATGTTGAATTGATGGTCGCAGGTAGTGTTTGTCACTAATGTTTGTTGTTGCATGTTTCAAGCTTGAATAATGTACTTGGCTTCCAGTCAAAGAAAAACTTAAGAACATCAATACTGTCAGAATGTGTTGGAATTTAGCTTCTTATTCTGTTGTATCTAATGTCATCTTTATCTCGAGCCAGTACTTTGTTTAAAAACCTAATGTATATAAAATTGCTGCATGGTCTTTCATTTTTTTGAATCTTAGTTAACCTTCATCATTGTCTGGTAGACTTATTTATTGAAGGATTAACACCATTGAATGAATAAAACTCTGTTACCTACAGCCACCCACACTTTGAAATCCATATTTTTATAACAATTGTTAGACCAGTTTGTAACTCCATGTCAGCCTTTCTTTGAGTGCCCTCCTAGGAGGCCTGAACCGCTGTAACCCTTATACCTTTTCAATGAAATGAAATGCAGGGCTTTTTGCGTTTTACTGAAAAAAACTCCATGTCAGCCTCTTCCACATTGTTGCGATCTAGATGAAACTGTTACGGACGTTCTACAGTGTTATTTATCTGTTTTCCTTTTCACCTTTCTGGGTCTAACAAAGTGTTTTTTGTGTATATAAAGTGGACTCCTACAGGCCGCCGGCTTATTACTGGATCCCAGAGTGGTGAATTCACCCTGTGGAATGGACAATCTTTTAATTTTGAAATGATTCTTCAGGTACCACATAAGATACTTGTGAACTTACTAGTCTTTTAGTCAACGTGACTTATTTGTTGCAAATTTGATAAATAGGCTCATGATCAAGCTGTGAGATCAATGATTTGGAGTCACAATGAAAATTGGATGGTTACGGGCGACGATGGTGGTGCAATAAAGTATGTTGGCCCTTTTACCCTGTATCATTGCTGGAACTGCCCCTTAAAAATTACCATATTGTTTGACCTGTTAATTGCATGTTTTGAATCCTTTGCAGGTATTGGCAAAGTAACATGAATAACGTTAAAGTGAATAAAACTGCCCACAGAGAATCAGTCCGTGACTTGAGGTGATTACTCTACCATGTGTTTTTGTTAGTTTACCTATAGCAAGATATTGTTCCTTCCCTACTTGAACACATACTTTACACAGCTTTTGTAGAACAGACTTGAAGTTCTGTTCATGTTCTGATGATACAACTGTGAAGGTTTGGGACTTCGCAAGATGCCAAGAAGAAAGATCTTTAACTGGTAATGTTGCTAAACTTTTCTCTTGTGCCTGTACTCCTTGATGCTCGCATGTATAAGTTACTTTGTGTTATTAATTTTGTCTGTGAATTAACCTGATGTTGCCTTCAAACTCAGCCAGGCCATGGTTGGGATGTTAAAAGTGTCGATTGGCATCCCACGAAATCTTTATTGGTCTCAGGTTAGTTATTAATATTGCTAGTTTAGTTAGCTTATTTGTCCAGAGCTCATTCGTTTCTGTGCTATTCAGGTGGTAAAGACTATCTTGTGAAACTCTGGGATGCAAAAAGTGGTAGAGAGCTACGGTCATTGTAAGTACCGTGTCTCGTATTATGTTTGATTTTGAAGTTCTGTGGTACGTCAGCATATGACGAGCTATTTCTGCAGCCATGGTCATAAAAACATTGTGCAGTGTGTAAAGTGGAATCAGAATGGGAACTGGGTTTTGACTGCCTCTAAGGATCAGGTTATCAAGGTGAATAACTTAACTCTTTAACAGTGTTCTGTTTGGGCTTTGCTTCTGAATAAAGTATACTTATATAAAAATTAGCTGGTACCTTAGTTTTTCTGATGTATTCAACACCAATTCCCTGGTTTATATGATAGAAGACAAGCTGTTAAACCTGACTAATTAATCAATCATGTCCAACAAGTTTTGCTTAATTGTGTAATTAGGAAAGAACTCTTTACTCTTTCCTCACAGGTGAATTTAATGTGATAATTTCTGAAATCCCTTGTTAAATGGCTTGTGCCTTGAGGAACTTGGTGCACCTGCTTAAATTAATTCACACCATATCGGATAATTTCTCACTTGTTATTTTAATCTGTTTTGTGCAGTTATATGATATTAGATCAATGAAAGAGCTTGAATCCTTCCGTGGGCACAATAAGGACGTAACTGGTTAGATTCTCATCGCAGAATTTGAATCTTAATGTTTCCTACCTAGAACATTTTTTATATCAAATGATCGTTAATTTGCTTTATGCGCTCAGACTAATGACTTAAACATTACATATGAAATTATAGTATGCTCTTGTTCAACATGGTTGTAATGAATGAGTAGTGTTTATTTGCTTTATTTATTTCTGCAGCTTTGGCATGGCATCCATTTCATGAAGAATACTTTGTTAGTGGAAGTTATGATGGAGGAATCTTTCATTGGTTGGTCGGGTAAGAGGCGCCAAAAGAGTCAATGACTTAATAATTCTTTCTGTCCTGGCAGTTTGTTATCATAAATTCAATTTGCACAGACTGGAATTTGGACTCATTTGCTATGATTTGCTAGTGCTAAGATCTACACCTTGATTGCCATGAAGTATATGACTATTTAAGTCTATTCAATTTTCATACTTTCTCAAGATAATCTCTAATTACATTTGTTGGTAGAAATGATATCTCAATCTCACACAAATGTTTCCTTGTTTTGGCAGCCATGAAGATCCTCAGATAGAAATAAATAATGCACATGACAATAGTGTGTGGGACCTTGCTTGGCATCCAGTGGGCTATCTACTTTCCAGGTACTTCATTTACAACTATTGTTTCAGTATGTCTCCTGTACTAGTTCTTGCTGATAAAGTATTCAAACTACCATTTCAGTATGCCTCCTTTACTAGTTATTGCTGATATCTTATTATTTTCTTTCAGTGGGGGCAATGATCATGCTACGAGATTCTGGTGTAGAAACAGGCCTGGTGATGTTAGCCGTGATAAATTCAATGGTGGCCAGATTCAAGGTCTCTTTGATTTGTTCTCAGCTTGTTCTGTTTTTGGTTAATTTGACATCATGTTCCAGTCTTGTGAAAAAAATGGGTATGTGAATGTGCTTGCAGAAGCGGGTAAAAGCATACCTTCCGGTTGCATGATTTAAGTTAGCTAGAAAGTTTGATGAACTAGTAATTCACTTTATCTGTTTTTGGTTAATTTGACGTCTTGTTCCAGTCTTAGAAAGAAAATGGGTACGTGAATGTGTTTGCAGAAGCGGGTAAATGCATACCTTCCGGTTGCATGATATAAGTTAGCTAGAAAGTTCGATGAACTAGTAATTTACTTTACCGGTTTGCTTGATATTGCTTTTGTGCTCCATGTATTGTTTGGTTTTCTTTTCATGAACTGGACAAGGAATGGCTAATTGGATTTTTTTTATCAGGTTATGGTGATCAACGCCCTGGTTTTGCTGGTCATGGTATGGGTGGATTCCAGATGGAACAAACGCCTGGACCATTTGCTGGTGCAATTCCTGGTATAGATGCCCAATCTATACCTGGTCTTCCTGGTCTTCCACCTGGCCCGCCTCCATTGCCACCAGGCCCTCATCCATCTCTTCTATCCACTGGGCAGCAGCAACACTATCAACAGATGCCTCAGCAGCAACATTCTCAGTTTAGGCCACCCCCTCCAAACATGCCTCAGCTGCAGCCACCAGCACACATGCTTCCTCATCAACATGGACCTCGACCATCACTTCCTCAGCTTCCATCGATGCCAGGTTCTATGCCAGGGCCATCGCCAGTGAACCCACCACTACCGCCCATGCCCCACCCGATGGTACTACTATCCAATGCCTTTTTATTTGTTCCGATAGATTACTATTAGACCATTAGTTAGGTCGTGTGGCTGCTATGTTCTTCAACGTTGATCAATGCTTTTATTAAAACTAGAGAAATAGGGTGCCACACCCTGACACTACGTATTCGAGATAAAACATGAATATATATGAATCCTTTGTTGCACCAAATGAAAAAAAAGTGTAGTGTATAAGTTAATAGCGTTCGTTTACACTGCTGACTGCTCACAGGAAGATGGTGTCAGTTACCTATATGAGTAGATTGTTTTGTAACAAAACTATCAACAAAATACACTTGTAAGTACTTTTTCATGATTGTTTCACAGAACCACACACCTTTCAGCTCACCCGTTTACTCGACAAGGTTGGCCCACGGTGCAGAAACACAGTCACGTGCTAACAATGTTTTGCCTAAGTGGAGTAAGTTTCCATCTGACAAAATATCTCGGTGGTGGTCAACCACATAACTCAATTATTTTAAGCTAGTAACTTAAAGTAGAGTTGCAAAACAAGTGTTTTCTTGGGAGACAGAAACAAGTTCTTAGAAGTGTAGATGTCAGAGTTTTGTAACAGGAAGTGTAGTTACGAGACATTTATTCACTAGGCAAACGGGGTGACATGATTAATCTTAGCATGGTTTTTTTTTATCTTAGTTAACAATGCTATTGATACAGTCTCACGAGTACATAGTTCCCTCCATGGGCATTTGGAATGGTCACTAGTGCTGGGGGACAGGCTCAAGACTGGTGTTAACGTTTATATTTTGCTTAGCAAACCTCCAGACAATCAACAATCAGATATCGCAAAACTCTGATAATATGATGTGCTCAGCCTACACCCGTTAACCTAACGAATACTTTCGTTATGTGTCACAATTACACAGTTGAATAAATTCTCTTTAGTTTTAGAAAATGCTTTAATACTGCCGGTCTGTGCCACAGTACTGTTGAATAAATTCACTTCTAGTCACGGTCATCTCGTAGATATGGTAGCTATCTCTAGTATTACATTCTATACCATTTATTCTGGCTCCTCTGTGCTGAATTTTTGTGAACTGCTAGAACATTGGCTGATATGTTGGTTTACATTTCCACAGGCAATGCAAGGTTCGTCAAACCAGATGATGCCTCAAATGCCACAGCACATGATTGGCATGAATCAGACGCATCCTGGTTCCACCCCTCCCAACAATATGCCTCCGATGGGTGGCTTCCCAAACGGAATGGGGAACATGCAAGGTGCATCAGGTTCTCCCGGCATGCAGAACTTTCCTATGGGTGGCATGTACAACCGGCCTCAGGGACAAATGGCTCCACAAGGACAAATGTCAATTCCCGGTCTAGGTTCTTACCAAGTGAGATTCTGATGGATTTGTCATATCTAGATTAACTTGGTTAGGGCTTGGTTATGCGTACTGATGTTTGTTATTGGTCATTGCAGCCTGGGATGGGCAATGTCGGCCTTCCACCACCGCCGCCACAGCATCCCCCGCCTCGTGGTGCAGCACCGCAGTGATATATCTTGTAACTGTACAATGCCGACAGAGAGCTTACAGTTTCTGCGCTGCCTCAGTATAACCATTGATTTTATCTGAGCAAAGTCAGTGTAGATTTGCGGCAATATTCAGTGTAAAACCATTAATCCTATTCAAGATAGTGTACTGTACTATTAATCTTTGCTAGCTAGGATTTTTCTTTCTTCCTTTCTAGCAGCTCTGATTCCCGGTTTCCTCGGACACTATTATTCTTGCCTGATGTCATGCTACACCAAACATTCCCAGTGAATTGAATTTGTACTCTTGTGATAGAAAATCCTTGCATCAGTGAATTCTTTAGCGTGGAAGAGAATATATACTATATATCTGGGAAGTTTTGGAAGAAAGAGAGAAATCCTCTCATCTGGTTCCACATCGCCAGTGCCAACTTGGTAGATTTGCCCGTTCAAAAGTAACCCTTTTACTCAAACGCGTTCACTATTCTAGACTAGTACGACAACAGGGTGTAGTACAAACTGTGATGCCAAATTTATTTGCTAATCAGTGCTCTGCACTCTGAAGAACTCAGTGGCCATGGCGGTTGTCCTCTGCACTGCATGGCCGGATTCCACAACTGTCTCTAACTATGCAACCAGCTCCGCTGCGATGTCTAGACCATCTTTCACCTGGCTGAGACGTCCAAGCGTATGCCACCCAACTTGTTATTACATCCATTTCAGCATCTTATCTTAGGCACAAACATTTAAATCCCCTAAGCGAACAAGTTCAGGGGCTTTTCAAATAAAGCCATGTTCCACCTCTTTAATATACAATAGATGACAGCGATATCCAAGTTGCATATATGTTCCAAAATAAATAAATACTAGTCTGATCTTTGCAATGACATGTGGCATGGCTTGTAACAAAACATACTCATATTAAATTTGGAAAAGTTCTGTACTAAGACAGAACAATCCTCTTCTCCGGTTCCACATCGCCAGTGCCAGCCTAGGTCGTAGACAGCCGTTCAAAAGGAATCTTTTCTGAAAACTCAGTTCTTCATTTTTTGTTTGCCAGTCAACAGCTCAGTTTATTCAGCTTGTAGACATACACGATCGTTCTGAATACAACGAACCATAGAATCTGGAGGTGGAGCACGCCACACACTCCAGTTACAGTCATGCGTGTGAGTCTTAGCACACACCGCTAAATTAGCCTCCCTTGCGGCATAAGACAGCTCATCGATTTGACTGAGAAGGCCCATCAGCTGAGGCCCATAATTTCAGACCGATCTTTCTTCCGAGACTACTTCCACATACAAACCAGTAACCAGAACTTGACATCCTTCCTTGAGTGTACTGCTTCCGTGATCGAGTCTCTGGAGGCGAGTGTTTCCGCTGTTAAGGGATTTGGAGCAAGCACAAACTCACCATCGGAAGTCCTTGCCACCATACCAGTGGCAGCATGAGATTGAGAATATCCTGCATCAAATCTAATTTGCTCGGCTCTAGGATACACAACAGAACAAGCTTGATGCAAGTTTGATGCCCCGAGCTTGATGCAAGTTTTAAACATGCTTCGCCATGGCAATGGCAAGGAAGGAGAGGAGACGGGACACTAGTGGAAAATACCCCTATTGTCCCGGTTGGTTTGGGCCATTGGTCCCGGTTCCCCAACCGGGACTAGCAAATCGGGACGAATGCTAATCCCGATTGGGACACCAACCGAGACGAATGGGGTGGGCACGTGGCCCGGCCACAGGCAGCAGGGGCGGAGGGCTTTGGTCCCGGTTCGTATTACGAACCGGGACTATTGTCCCGGGGCTTTCGTCCCGGTTCGTATTCGTCAGATTTTTTCACTTTTTTCAGAAATTTCAGAAAATTGTTTAAATTTGTAAAATCAATAATGCTTATTCTGTAATTCATAAAAATATGAATAAAATACCAAAATGTTCAGAAAAATAAGACCTACAATCTTAGTCATACTCCTGCCTAGGCCTATAATACTCGTACTCATAGTCGCCGTCATCGTCGTCGTCGCTGTCATCGTACTCATACGGCGCTCGTGGCTCGAACCTCGACGGGTGAGCACCCCCGGACTGCATGTTAGGGTAGCGCAGGCGGGGGTTATCGCCAGCCATGATGTAGTTCATAACGCCCTGGAGAGTCTGGCCAGCCCACCACAGCTGACGGCCGGCCTCGTTGAAGTCCGAAGGAGGAGGGCCATCCTCCTCGTACCTGGCGAGCGCCCTCTCACGCCGATTGATGAAGAAGGCTTCCCAAGTCGGGCGGTAGTCGGGATGCCAGCCCGGATCCATCCGCTGCTCCGGTGTGAGCTCGAGGTAGTAGTGGTTCGTGATGGCCGCCCGGCGCGCCACACCTTGAGGGACAGGAGGGACCGGCACGCCTCCGGCGCTCAGCATCCAGCCGACGGGGACGCGGTAGCCGGGCGGGCAGGGGTAGTTCGAGGCGGAAAGCTCCTCCGCCTGACGGTAGGTTAGTACGGTGGAAGCCATACTAACCGGATCTGTTGGATCGTGTTTCTTTCGAGTGCTTGTGAGCTGTTGGATCGTGTGCACACGGATCGTGTGTTTCTTTCAAGCGCTTGTGAGCTGTTGGATCAGGGCCTTTAGTACCGGTTCGTGTTACTAACCGGGACTAAAGAAGCACACGGATCGTGTGTTTCTTTCAAGCACTTGTGAGCCATTGGATCAGGGGTGTGTTTCTTTTGAGGGCTTGTGAGTTGTTGGATCTGCACTCCCACCTCATCCACAGTTACACCTTCTAATCGCCTATATATAGCGACGTCCCTGCAGTGAACGGCACACAACGAGCGTCTACCTTTGCCACCGAACCCAATGGTTGGATTTAGCCTACCTGCTGGCATGTTCCCTGGCATTATTGTGTTTGTCCTTGTTCGCCGGCCAGCCATTGGAGCCACCTCCTGTAGGTCGGTGAATAAGGACAACACAACGGCGTTGTTGGAAACACAAGCCCTCAGGTAGGTTGAATCCAACCACTGGATTAGGGTGACACAAGCCCCTCGGTCGGATCCAAGCAGCTGCAAGGCTCTCAGATGATCTACAACATTCCCAACACTTTTTGGGACGGTCGTTAGGTCATCAGAGAAGTCTTGCGGCTGCTTGGATCGAAGGTCGATTTGCTGCTCACGACGACGCGAGACGGATGCGCAAGCTTCCGGATGGGCAAAACCAGTGTTGGATCAGCCACATGACCCTATATGCAAATCATTCGGATTCCCGTCATACAGCCCAACGGTGCATTTGATATGCAGGCACTCACGAGCCACCGTTGGGCTGTATGACGGGGAAACCGTGTGCATTTGATAAAAGATTTAATACATTAATTATTACACATCACTAACAACATCCCTATTTAGTGTTCACTTGTTTTTTCGTGTGTGTCCCTTTCTTCTGATTGCGCCGTAGCCATGGACAATCTTCATCAGGTAAGAGAACTTCAATGGCGATCACAGACTCTGAAACTAACTTCGACTGGTTCCTGAGCCGCGGGGTGCTGAGCCGCGGGCACTGCGCATCCAAAGAGAAGGAACCCTCACAGGGTCATAGCTCACGTGAGAAGGAACCCTCTGAAGAAACGACCACCTACTATCATACTGCCTATCCAATAGATACATGTAGCGACGGACGTGCTCATCCTCCTCCCTGATACGGCGACGTACCTCCTCCTCGGGGCCCGGCTCCCTCTGCACTGAGCGTGGCCCACGCGACGGCCACCACAGAAGATCCGGGTCGACGACGTCACCCGGATTCCTCACCAAGCTGCGTGTCCCGGAAGGTAGCACCTCCCAGTGCCAGCCCGGTGGAGCCCAGTCCCCACATCGCCCCTCTGGTCCAACATGGACATCGTCCCCGAGAACACCTTAGTCAAAAACGCCTAAGTCAAAATTTTGTTACAATGGAAGAGTGATGAGGTTGCAGATGTGAGTTTAGATGTGATATGGCAATGGCGGCCAAGCCTACATATATATAGTGAGAAATTGCGTGAAGACGAAGGCGGGAAGCGGTGGAAGAAGCACACGGATCGTGTGTTTCCTTCGAGCGCTTGTGAGCTGTTGGATCAGAGTTGTGTTTCTTTCGAGCCCTTGTGAGCTGTTGGATCGTGTGCACACGGATCATGTGTTTCCTGCGAGCGGTTGTGAGCCGTTGGATCAGAGTGTGTTTCTTTCGAGCCCTTGTGAGCTGTTGGATCTCAAGCAGAAGATAAGGCACACATATCAACGCTCCTTTTTTCCCGGTTCCAGCTACCAACCGGGACTAAAGATGAAGATTTCCCCTAATCTTTTAGTTATAAATACCAACCGGGACTAAAGACCGAATACAAATTACATAAAAGGTTTAATGCATTTGGGAACACTCGATCATACATATATTAATTGTGTAATGCATTTGACAACACTCATACATAAAAAGTTTTTAGAACACTCATGCATTTGACATGATCTCTATGATCGCTTCTTCGGCCGTAACCATGGAGTTTCTTCATTATGTAACGGGATGCTTGGGTCAGTTTTCACTGTGAAGGGCGGAATTTCATCAAACTTATTATAGTCTGCTGACATGTCTGTCTTGTCCTCGACTCCCACGATGTTTCTTTTTCCTGAAAGAACTATGTGACGCTTTGGCTCATCGTGTGATGTATTTGTTTCCATATCTTTTCTTTTTTTCGATCTGGAGCTCATGTCCTTCACATAGAAAACCTGAGCCACATCATTGGCTAGGACGAATGGTTCGTCTCTATACGCAAGATTCTTGAGATCCACTGTTGTCATTCCGTACAGCTGGTCTACCTTTACGCCTTCTCCATTCATGTTGACCCAACTGCACCGAAACAAAGGGACCTTAAAAGTAGGTCCATAGTCAAGTTCCCATATCTCCTCTATGTAACCATAGTATGTGTCCTTTTTTCCATTCTCGTCTGTTGCATCAAAGCGAACACCACTGTTTTGGTTGGTACTCTTTTTATCTTGGGCGATCGTGTAAAATGTATTCCCATTTATCTCGTACCCTTGGAAAGTCAATACAGTCGAAGATGGTGACGCGGCCAATAAGTAGAGTTGATCTCCAACATCGGTGTCATTCATGAGATGTAATCGCAACCAACTGCCGAAAGTCTCTATGTGTTTTTGTTTAATCCAGGAGTCAGGCTTCCCTAGGTTTTTGGAGCGTACAATATTCTTGTGTACCTCGATATACGGAGCCACGAAGGTGGAACTTTGTAGAACTGTGTAGTGTGCTTGAGTGAAAGAATGCCCGTCCCTACATATCATTGCTTTCTTTCCTAGCGTGCCTTTTCCACTAAGTCTCCCCTCATGCCGCGATTCAGGAAGACCAATCGACTTAATGTCGAGAATAAAGTCAACACAAAACTCAATGACCTCCTCTGTTCCATAGCCTTTGGAGATGCTTCCTTCTGGCCTAGCACGGTTATGAACATATTTTTTCAAGACTCCCATGAACCTCTCGAAGGGGAACATATTGTGTAGAAATACATGACCGAGAATTGCAATCTCGTCGACTAGGTGAACCAGGAGATGCGTCATAATATTGAAAAATGATGGGGGAAACACCAACTCAAAACTAACAAGACATTGGGCCACATCCTTCTGTAACCTTGTCAGACTTTCTTGATCGATTACCTTCTGAGATATTACATTGAGAACTGCACATAGCTTCACAATGGGTACTCGAACATTTTCCGATAGAAGCCCCCTCAATGCAATCGGAAGCAACTGCGTCATAATCACGTGGCAATCATGAGACTTCAGGTTTTGCAATTATATTATTCCTTCTCTGCTTTCGTAAGAGCGTAGCTGCTTAAGTAATGACGCCCTTTATCCGTATGCTTGTTGTTTGGGTCTTTCATACGCTGCTGGTCCTCCCTTGCTTCCGGTGTATCTTTTGTCTTCCCATACACGCCGAGGAAGCCTAGCAGGTTCACGCAAAGATTCTTTGTCACGTGCATCACGTCGATTGAAGACCAGACCTCTAGGACTTTCCAATAGGGTAGGTCCCAAAATATAGATTTCTTCTTCCACATGGGCGCATGTCCGGTAGCGACGTCTTTCGGAACAGATTGACCGCCAGAACCCTTTCCAAAGATTACTTCTATGTCCTTGACCATACCAAATATAGCATCACCATCAGGGAGGTTAGGCCTTCTTCCAGTGATCTGCCTCACCTTTGAAATGCTTGCCTTTCTTTCTTACGGGGTGACTGCTTGGAAGAAATTGACGACACCCCAGTTACACGACCTTCTTACATTTTTCCAAATATGTACCTTTAGTCTTATCTAAACAGTGCGTGCATGCGTTGTATCCCTTGTTTGACTGTCCTGAAATGTTACTAAGAGCAGGCCAATCATTGATGGTCATCCCACACACGTACACCTGGTATGGCCCACAACTACAAAAATTCATCAACTAATGGGCTTAGGTACACATCAATGTCGTTGCCGGGTTGCTTCGGGCCTTGGATGAGAACGGGCATCATAATGAACTTCCGCTTCATGCACAACCAAGGAGGAAGGTTGTAGATACATAGAGTCACGGTCCAGGTGCTGTGACTGCAGCTCTGCTCCCCAAAAGGATTCATACCGTCTGTACTTAGACCAAACCATAAGTTTCTTGCGTCACCTGCAAAGTTCGAGAACTCTCTCTCGATTTTTCTCCACTGCGACCCATCGGCGGGGTGTCTCAACTTCCCGTCTTTCTTACGCTCTTCTTTGTGCCATCGTAACAACCTGGCATGCTCTTTGTTTCTGAACAGACGTTTCAACCGTGGTATTATAGGAGCATACCACATAACCTTAGCAGGAATCCTCTTCCTGGGGGGCTCGTCATCGCCCTCAACATCACCAGGGTCATCTTGTCTGATCTTGTACCGCAGTGCAGTGCATACCGGACATGCATCCAAATTCTCGTACTCCTCACCGCGGTAAAGGATGCAGTCATTGATGCATGTATGTATCTTCTGCACATCTAATCCTAGAGGGCAGATAGCCTTCTTTGCTTCGTACGTAGTCTCGGGCAATTCGTTATCCTTTGAAAGCTTCGGCTTCATTATTTTCAATAACTTCTCAAATCCCTTGTCAGATAAACCAGTCTCTGCCTTCCATTTCAGCAATTCCAGTGTGGTACCGAGCTTTGTGCTGCCATCTTCGCAATTTGGGTACAGCAACTTTTTGTGATCCTCTAGCATGGCCTCCAACTTCAGCTTCTCCTTTTCTGTATCGCATTCTTGTTTTGCATCAGAAATGACCCGACCAAGACCATCATCGGGCTCATCTGACGCCCGTTGTTCTTCACCTCCTTCTTCTTCATTGTCTTCCATCGCAGTATCACCGTATTCTTTAGGGAACATAGGATAGTTGTCATCATCCTCTTCTTCTCCATTGTCTTCCATCATAACCCCTCTTTCTCCGTGCTTGGTCCAAACATTATAGCTGGGCATGAAACCTCTCCGAAGCAGGTGGCCTTGAAGGGATCTTGAGGAAGAATGCTCCTTGACGTTCCGACAGTCCACACATGGACAAGGCATAAAACCATCCTCTTTGTTTGCCTCGGCCACAACGAGAAATTTATGCAGGCCTGCAATAAAATCGGGACTGCGTCGGTCGCCGTACATCCATCGCTGCCGTTCATCCATCTGCACATCATATAATGAGGTTTATCAAGTACAATTAGAAAAACATATTGAATACTGAAATGACCACCGTACATCGACACATGTAATATTTCTGTATCAATTACAGATGAAAAGGATAAAGTTGCTAACCTCGGTCGAGGATATCATTTTGTGTGAACTTAAGTGTGGCTCGGGCATTTCATCGAACACATCTTGTGCGTGGCAAAGGAAAAAAAAAGTAGCACCCACTTCCCACCAATCCAAGCAAAAAAAAAAATAGAGGAGAGAAAAGGGGGGTGTGGCTGGGTGCATATATATAGGTAGGGGAGGGGCATTCGTCCCAGTTCGTGCTACGAACCGGGACTAATGCTCGCGGCGCGCCACGTGTCCCGGCGCGGGAGCTTTAGTCCCGGTTCGTAGCACGAACCGGGACGAATGACCCCAACCGAACCGGGACCAATGCCGCACGGGGGCCTGGCAGCTCGAACCGGGACCAATGCCAGGCATTGGTCCCGGTTTGTCACTCAACCGAGATGAATGCAAATTCGGCTGTGTCCGAAAGATGGTTTTTCTACTAGTGGGAGCTGGCGCGCGATTTTGTGTGAGAACTTTTGTTCAGAGCTACGGTGAGCCGGTCGTCCGAGGTATGTAGCTGGAGAGAGATTATAACACGTTCTGCAACCAAAGGCCCTTCAATTAATCAACCGAGTCGGAGTCGGAGTCGGAGTCGGAGAGAGACCGATCGCCCTATGTACGCGTAGTGCCTGCTAGTAAACGTAGAGACAGGCCTCTCGGCCAGCCAGCCTGCTGCTGCATTATATATATTCACGCCGACGGCGCGGCGCGGCTGCGCACCTAGGCTTCACCGAGATCGGCAGAGGTGGGCATCGGGCGAAGGAGTCGCTGGTTGCTAATGCAGCGTCCCCTTATCATCACCGTTCGTGTCAGATTGTACGGTAGATCACCGATTTTCTAGAGTAGCGTTGCTAGGGAATAAGAGGTGCATCGAAATGTAGAAAACGATCAATACAAAACCTCAAAAAAGAAAACGATCAATACAACAAATCTGACGAACGAAAAATGGATGCGTGAGAGGCCTCCTAGTTGTTTCGGTTATAATATCCCTAATACTCACTGAGCGCCCGCAGCAGAGTCGTGGCAATGTCTGGCATCGCGAGTCGGAGGGCTCGGGCCAGAGCTCTGGATCTGAGGCCAACACGAGGTGGGAGGCGACGGCAGCGGGGGAAAGAAGCATGATCTACCATAACCACCTCCGCTGCTACGCCAGCAACATGGTGGGGTTGCAAATCCGGCCCCAATTCGTGCGGTCGCGGAGAATCTGGTATGCTGCTTCAACTGCAATGGTATGGATCACCCTACGGCTCAGTGTCCGACTATCAGGTGTGAACGTTGTGGGAAGCTTGGTCATATTCGTCCTATTTGTCAATCGTTGTTACCTTGGGAATGTGTGGCGTCTATGTGTGGTTTCCAATCTCATGGGCTTGGCTTTTTCTATTTTCCTGATCTGAGTTCTTCGAAACAAGTGAAGGAAAGGGCCTCTAGCATTGTTATCACTGTTTTAGAAGGAAATCCTTCAACCCGTGAGTTGGAACAGGAGTTTAATGAATATCTTGGTACTAGTTGGAGGTGTACGGCTCGGCCTATCAATTCTTGTCAATTCTCTATGCGGTTTCCTAACGCTACAGAAGTGACGCGTGCGTGTTTCTTTGGAAAACGTATGGAAATGAGAGTATGTGACGCTGTGTTCAGCTTATCTCCTTGGTCTGCTTCTGTTGGTGCTACATCTGTGTTACATAAAGCGTGGGTGAAAGTGAGAAACATACCTCCTGAGAAACGATGTGAGGCAAATGTGGCATATGTTGGGTCGCTGGTGGGGGTCACTTTGGAAGTGGATCAAGCTACGCTGCATCGCCCAGAATATTGCAGGATCCTTCTGGGATGCAGAGACATTGATCAGCTACCTCCGGAGGTGGAGGGGGTGCTGGGTGATCATTTTCTATATTTTTGCTTATGAACTGGATACTGTGGTGGTGAGGGGTCCTCCTGCTAGCAAATCTCACTGCCAAATGCTTCTGCTGCTCATTCTCCTTCTAATCCTTCTTCAAAAAGGCCTAGTACTACGCAAAATCCCTTGGAGGAATCATCGGAGGAAAGGATTGATGCCAGTCAGAATACTAGTTATGGAAAGAATTACTCAAAAAATCTGCCTACAGTGGTTGAGCAAGAATCTGATGATGAGAGTGAAGAGTATAAAGAACTTCTTATTGATAAAATTGCTAGGGAATCATTGACAAAAAAGGATGATATTGAGGTTAATGTTGTTGCTATGGTACAATATGTACAGGAAGGGGGAATAGTGGGAGGGCAGAGTGGTGATGCTGTGGTATCTCCTGTAAAGAAGTGTGATATCTTGCTTGAAAAAAGTGTGGCAGGGCAAGATGGTGGAACTCTGGCACCTGTGACTCCTGTTGTGTCTAAAGAAATGGTTGTGGTTGATAATATAAGAGGAGTGGGGGGTAGGACCTATGCTCAGGTGGTAAACTCTGGGGCGTATCTTAGTCAGCCTGTGGTGACAGAAATTGAGCAAGAGTCTCACTCTCCTGTGGTTGGGTCTCCTGGATACTTTGTGCAAACACCTGAAAGTGAGAAGAATGAGGTGAAACAAACCAACAACTCTGCATCTGAGACTGAGCAGATGTAGGTGGTGGATGATGTGCTGGCACCTGCACGCAATCAACAACAGAAGCTTGGTGATGTGGTGGAACGCAGGGGCGGACCCAGGATGAAATTGAGCCGGTGACCTGAGATAAGTGATACGCATTGTTTGATTAATTTTCGGGGTGTCACAAAGTAGATATACATGAAGAATAGTGAAGAAATACATTTTTTAGCCGGTGTCCCGTGACACCTGCTGGGTCTACATGGGTACGCCCCTGGTGGAACGTGCTACAAATATGGCGAAGAAGAGGAATTTGGAAGGTAACTCATCTGTCTCCAGTCCTACTATTGGTACTACAAATTCTTTTGCTGTTCTATCTGATAATGCTATTATGGAAAGAGCTTCTCGCATGCGGGTTAATATTCCTTCGGATGATTTTGAATCTATTGATTTGCTTAAACAATTGGAAACTTCTAGAAGAAATTTAGGTGATAAAATTGTGGAACATGGGTCTCTTATGGTAGTTCATGATAGTGGTATTTCTACTCCCCTGTGTTTAACCTGGCATGATGCGGTTAGTGTGGAAGATAAATTTGTCTTGGTGCAATCTAAAAAAAATAAAAGGCAAACTAAGAAGAAAGTGTTTCCTGATCCTATTGCTAGGCCTTTGACTAGAAGTCAGTGTGCAGCTGCCATTTCTCCCCTACCTCCTGGGAGAACTGGTAGGAGTAGAAGTGTACCTGCTAGATTTAAATGATATTGGCCTTTTGGAATATGAGGGGGGCAGGCAAGAAAGGGACTTTTGCTTGCCTCACTGATATTATTAAAGATTTCCAAGTTGATTTCATTGGTTTCCAAGAAACAATGAAACGTAAATATACTCCTGCCTTTTTTAGAAAGTTTGATCCTCATAATAATTTCTTTTGGAAGTGGATTCCTTCGGTGGGGAAATCTGGTGGTATCTTATGTGGAGCTAGATATGAATCCTTGGGTGTGCAAAATGTGAAGGTGGGCGACTTTATGATCTTAATGTATCTATTGGATAACAAGAGGAAGTGTAGGTTGTCCATTATCACTGTGTATGGGCCTGCCCATGAAGATATGAAACTTGCTTTCCTTGCGGAATTGGCTTCCTTTTGTAATTCTGTTTCTGGGCCTTATATTGTGGGTGGTGATTTTAATATCCCGAGGCATTGTAGAGAAAAAAATAAACCTACTGTTCTACCTCATTCCTCTGAGGTGTTTAATTCAGTTATTCATTCCCTGTTTCTTAGGGAGATTTATATGAGAGGTGGGCTCTTCACTTGGTCAAATAAGCAGAAAAACCCTACTCTAGAGAGATTGGATAGAGTTCTTATGTCTGGTGATTGGGAGGATATGTTTCCTTTGTCTTTTGTACAGAAAGTGGTTAAAGATCAATCTGATCATAATTTGTTAGTGGTGTATCCTGAGGAGACGCAACCTGTTAATGTGACAAGGGAGTTTAAATTCGATAATTCTTGGTTAGGCAATCCTGACTTTTTACCTTTGGTAAAAGGGATTTGGGAGAAGCCTGTAAGAAGTGCATATCCTATTGATATTTTTAATATTAAGTTGAAGAGAGTTAAAAAATACTTGAAAGGGTGGGGATCAAATATTTTTGGTAATAATAGAAAGAAAAAAATGGAGCTGAAAGAAAAACTCCTGCAGCTTGAGACCCTAGAGGAATCTGTTGGTCTATCCTATAATGAACAAGAGCTGAGAACTCACATAAATGTGGAGCTGTATAATATGTACACTGAGGAGGAGTCATATTGGTATCAAAGAGCTCATGGAAAGTGGCTGTTGGAGGGAGATCTTAATACATCATATTTTCACCGAATAGCAAATGGTTGCAGGAGGAAGAATACTGTCCAATCTTTGTAGGATGGTGATAATATAGTAGAGGGGACAAAAACTCTTTTAAACCATGCTACTGAATACTATAAAGAGCTTTTTGGTCCAGCCCCTGGTAATATGTTTAAAATTTCCCCTGAAATGTGGTCTCATGATGAAAAGTTAACGGTGGAGGATAATGAGGATCTCACTAGAAAGTTTACTTTGGATGAAATTAAACATGATTTATTTTCCATGGAGAAAAATAAATCGCCGGGTCCTGATAACATACCAGCGGAATTTTATCAACACTGCTGGGATGTTGTGAAAAATGATATCATGCGGTTGTTTGTGCATTTTTATCATGGTAATCTGGAGGTACAAAGGCTTAACTATGGTGTGATCACTCTGTTACCTAAAATGGCTGACGCTAATAAGATTCAACAATTCCGACCTATTTGCTTGTTAAGATGTATTTACAAGTTAATCATCAAGACTTTAACCTTGCGGCTTGAACCGTATGCATCCAAGCTTTTTAGTGTTCAGCAGAATGCCTTCATTAAAGGGAGGAGTATTATGGATGGTATTATGTCTTTGCATGAAATAATTCATCATGCGCACGTTAAAAAACAGGAGGGCATTATTTTGAAACTCGACTTTGAAAAGGCGTATGATAAGGTCAATTGGGATTTCCTTTTGGAGTGTCATCAAGTTAGAGGTTTCTCTGATCAATGGTGTATGTGGACTAGGCAAATTTTACACAATGGGACCGTGAGTGTTAAGCTTAATAATGAGATGGGAAGTATTTTCAGAGTGCGAAAGGGGTGAGGCAAGGCGACCCCCTTTCTCCCACTCTTTTTAATATGGTTGGTGAATGTTTAACTAAAATGGTTTTGTGTGCTCAGAAAAATGGTCTAATCACGGGTTTTGCACCTGATCTTATTGAAAATGGAGTCGCTATACTTCAATATGCGGATGATACAATCCTATGCATTAAACATGACCCAGAACAGGCTGTGAATCTTAAATTACTCCTTTACATGTTTGAGATGATGTGTGGCTTGAAAATCAATTTTGTTAAAAATGAAATCTTGTCAATTGGAGGGGACAACAATATTCTGGAGTTTTATTCTGATTTGTTTAATTGTCAGATTGGAAGCTTCCCTATTCAATATTTGGGTATGCCAGTGACTTATTCAAACCTTAAAATTGTTGACTGGGGTTTCCTGGACGCTAAGTTGGTTAAAAAACTTGATGCGTGGATTTGTGAAACGGCATCATTTGGGGCAAGGTTGACCCTAGTGGACTCTTGTTTATCTGGGATTCCTACCTACTATATGACAAGGATATGGCCTCCGGGTATTCTCATGGAGGTACTATACGGCCCATTATGGAGGTGGCCCATCTAGGCCCAACACGCAATTGACTACAGCTCTTGTAAACCTTACCTGGCTACCTATATAAAGCCAGGTAGGGGCACCCGAATAGACATCTCTCAACTAGACACAACATCCGCCGCTTAAGCTTCTAAGCCGGCCGCCACCATGTAACCAAGCTATCACGATCATAGTGACTTATAGCAGGATGTAGGAATCCTCCACCGAGGGGATCCGAACCTGGATAAACTCCGCGTTTGCAATCTCGCTCCCGGAATCTCCTACACCGCTTAATCCACCTCTCGTAAGCTACCCGTGTAGCATCTGCCGTGATCATCGCACGACAGTTGGCGCCGTCTGTGGGAAAAGTGGTGCTTGGAGTGGTTATCTGGGCGAGATCCGATCAACATCAACAATAGCGACGAGTTCATCGCCGCCGCATCGATCAGGCGACCTGATGTGTCAACGCTGCTTTGTTCTTCCTCTGGTCGGCGTAATGCGGGTGGGCTCAGATCGCGAGATCCAATCTATGAGATTAATGAGTTTTTCCGCCACGTCGTCTAGTCCTGGTAATCTCTCTGTCGCCAGCTTACGTTGCCGAACCTGGATGGCACCCGTTTCCAATGAGACGCCCCTCCGCTGGTTTGTACGTCTGCCTGCGTACATGCATGACGCTGGGCAAGGAGAAAGGCTACCTGACCCGAGAAGGTAATGCGATTGGGCTTGCTGCTACGAAGCAAATTACTAGTCAAAGAGAACTTGCGCGGATTACAAGACCTTATGATTACCTGATCCCTTACGCGGAGTTCTGATGATCTACCTATCAAGCAAGGCATCATGTGCTATTATTCTATTGCAAATTACTATGCATAAATTAGCTATTTCCTATGATTCGTGTACTTCCGACTCGTGTGTATTTTTATTCGCAGTTTTGTTGGAGATCGCCGAGTCTGCCAGCAGCTTCCGATCTGAAGCGATGACCGTTTCTGGTTTGCCCTGTACGACTTCAACATCACCGGTGACCATCATCGACCGGCCACGGACAACTTCGGCCTCGACAGCATCGCGACTAGATTTATCGACATCACCATTGTCTACAACTTCGATCGGCAATTTGGATCGCGCTCCGTGGACTCGCATCACGTCATTTACGACTACACCGACTCCGCTGCAGTCGGCATCGTCCACGCCTTGGCATCCGCGCCGCAGACAACTACGACCATCTCCGACCCGCCGTGGACGACCTCTTCTTCGACATCGCGGTGTCATTAACAGCTAAGTCGTTTTAATATTTAAATTATCCAGTCAATATATAACATTCTTCGGCCGCACCCGACGCTCGGGGGCTGCGCCCTACAAGGCACTTGCATACTTTGCCTTGGCCGCACCCGACACTTGGGGGCTGCACCTCTTACATTACTCGGGTACTCGACACCCACCATGCTTTAGCCTACGCACACCACCGCTTTACACGCGATGCCCGAGTAGCTGACCCTTCCTGAACGTCGAACCCTTGAACTTTGGCCTGGTTGCAGCCCAACTGACAGGCCGGCAAGGTGCAAGAGGGCGTTAGGCTAACGAAAAGGCGTAGCGTACGGTGCTAAAGTGTTGCGTCGAGCCGAATCACCGCCTACTAACAGGCCATATCAGACTCCACGAGTCGATAGATTATTGGTTCACAACCAATGCTAACCCAAGCAATAACTTGTTTCATACGATTTGCTATACACATCATCATTATTACATTATTCGTTTATATGGCTGTAATGCAGGAAAAACTACACCGGCTGCCCCTTCGGGAGTCGATTACTGCCATCTCAGGGGAGTCGACGCCTTCCTCCTTCGAGAGTCGACGTGTTCCCTCCTCCGGGAGTCGACGCGTGCCCTCTTCCATCAGACAACAGAAGATAAAAGCATGGGGTTAGCTTCAGAACAACTCGAGCCTATGCCCGACTCTGCGAGTCGAACATAGCCTCGGGGGCTACTCCTACCAGGAGCTCTGGTCGCGTACCTGACACTCGGGGGCTGCGCCACATAAGTCCGGATTTGAGTCCTACCGGCTAAACGTCGCTCGACTCCGTCCGCCGCGTAGAGTCCGTTATATCTACTCCGCCGCGTCGACTCCGTCCGCCGCGTCGAGTCCGTTATATCCACTCCGCCGCGTCGACTCCGTCCGCCGTGTCGAGTCCGCTATATCCACTCCGCCGCGTTGACTCCGTCTGCCGTGTCGAGTCCGTTATATCCACTCCGCCGCGTCGACTCCGTCCGCCGCGTCGAGTCCGTTATATCTACTCCGCCGCGTTGACTCCGTCTGCCGCTCGAGTCTGTCACATCTACTCCGCCGCGTCGACTCCGTCCGCCGCTTGAGTCTGTCACATCTACTCCGCCGCGTCAACTCCGTCTGCCGCTCGAGTATGTCACATCTACTCCGCCGCGTCGACTCCGTCCGCCGCTCGAGTCTGTCACATCTACTCCGCCGCGTCGACTCCGTCCGCCGCTCGAGTCTGTCACATCTACTCTGCCGCGTTGACTCCGTCCGCCGCGTCGAGTCCGCCACGTCGATGCACTTCCGACTGTCCTCCACGTGAACCGATGGACTTCTGACTCTTAGTCTCCACCCGACTCTTCGACTCGGCTAGAGACTCGGGGGCTACTTCCATCGGGCCCTCCCAGTCGAGTACCTCCTGGGAAGGCTTAAAAACACAATAACCCACATACGGGTCGATGTACGCACTCGACAAGTTGCGTTTCCTAGATTGCCTCCGCGGCAACTGATCTCTGGATGCCACGTCTACGACGTGAAGGTAAGACCCGTAGATCTGCTCTACCGGCCTTGGTGCCGTCTCAGACTGCGGCTACTCAGTAAATTTCCGTACCTACGGTACGAAGAAAACCCTGACGGACGCGTTGGGTACCCATCACATTGCAAGAGTCGAGATTTTGTGAGACCTCAAGCGGCATAAATCCGGCTACGCTTGCCTTTTCTGGGTTCGGGTCCGGGGACCCGAACTTGAAGTAGCTTAGCATTGTTTTGCCCGAGTGCAGTTAACTGGACCCGATCCGTCGAGTGTTCCAGGCTTACTAAGCAATATCCCTTGACTACAAACTATCTTAATGGGGGTATCGAGTCGATGCACTTCCGACTCGGTGACGCTCCCCTACATGATCATTGGCTACGCTTACTTGACACACCGGGTCGATGCACTTCCGACTCGGTGACGCTCCTCTACATGATCATCGACTACGCTTACTCGACTTTCCGTATCGGCTAGAGACTCGGGAGTTTGACAACGACATTGCTCTTGAGTTTCCTCCGCAAAATCGACACTCGGGGGCTCAACTACAACATCGCCCCCGACCGTGGCTACGACGTAAAGTCTAGCGACCACCATGGCGCGGACGTGCGGTGCACCCGAGTCCTCTACTTTGACTTGGCAGCCTCTACTTCGACTCGGCGGCCTCTACCTCGACTCGGCAACCTCTACCTCGACTCAACAACCTCCACTACGACTTCAGCATCATCTACTTCGACTTCGGCAGCTTCTACTATGACTCGCCATCCTCCGCGTGATGAACCGGCACAGACTCCACGTTCCAGGAAGACAATTTTACCATCGCCCACAAGACACATGAGACCCTCCACGCGATTCTTCGAATCACCCGAAGGCTCGGGGGCTACTGACATGGATATGGCCTCCGGGTATTCTCATGGAGGTACTATGCGGCCCATTATGGAGGTGGCCCATCTAGGCCCAACACGCAATTGACTACAACTCTTGTAAACCCTACCTGGCTACCTATATAAAGCCAGGTAGGGGCACCCGAATAGACATCTCTCAACTAGACACAACATCCGCCGCCTAAGCTTCTAAGCCGGCCGCCACCATGTAACCAAGCTATCACGATCATAGTGACTTATAGCAGGATGTAGGGATCCTCCACCGAGGGGACCCGAACCTAGGTAAACTCCGCGTTTGCAATCTCGCTCCCGGAATCTCCTACGCCGCCTAATCCACCTCTCGTAAGCTACCCCGTGTAGCATCTGCCGTGATCATCCCACGACAGTTGCTGAATAAGACTTGTATTGAGAAAATTGATAAACATAGACGTCGTTTCTTTTTGTCGGGAAAGAGGAAAAAGAAGGCTTATTACATGGTTAAGTGGAAAAAGGTTTGTCGATCAAAAAGTAAAGGAGGCCTGGGTGTGAAAGACTTGCATAAACAAAATATTAGTCTCCTCTGTAAGTGGTGGTGGAAGTTAGATACATAGGAGGGGCTGTGGCAAAAAATAGTTAAAGCGAAATATTTAAGAAATAAATCTGTAGCT
Organism: Puccinellia tenuiflora; assembly: GCA_012064385.1. Taxonomy (NCBI): domain Eukaryota; kingdom Viridiplantae; phylum Streptophyta; class Magnoliopsida; order Poales; family Poaceae; genus Puccinellia; species Puccinellia tenuiflora. The sequence goes on along the minus strand of QRDG01000214.1, from coordinate 716,771 downwards.
TCGGTGGGTCCTAGAACATCTGATTCCCCTTGCTGGAAAAACTTGTTAAAGGTTAAAGCGACATATCTTAGGGGGAGGAAAGTGGTGTTGGAAAGTGGAAATGTTGTGAGGTTTTGGTTGGATGCTTGGCTTGGTGGAACTCCTTTGAAAGTACAAAACCCTACTCTTTTTGATATTTCTCATGCTCAAGATTTCACGTTTGCCAAAGCTAGTCAATATAACTTTGATCTCCCTTTTCGGAGAAGGTTGAACCCTGAACTTGCTAGGCAGTGGGAGGGGGTTAAACAAGCTGCTCGTGAGGTAGTTTTATCTGATATACCTGATAGTGTGATATGGAAGTATAATCCTAATAATATCTTTTCTACATCTTCAGTCTATCGTCTCCTGGAATGCAATCTTGCTGGCCCGAATAATAAGAGTATTTGGAAAGCTAGAATCCCGTTGAAAATAAAGATTTTCTTATGGCAGCTTTTTCAGGATGCTGTGTTGACTAGAGAAAAGATGCGAAATAAAAACTGGACTGGATGTCCTAAATGCTCTTTCTGTGATAATATTGAGACTTCAAATCATCCTTTCTTCTCCTGTGATGTTGCGAAAGTGGTGTGGGGTATGCTGGGTGCGTGTTTTGGGACAGCTTCTTGTCCAAGGGATCTTTGGCAAAGCATTGTTTGGTTTCATAAGTTTTTGCCTGGGAAGAGCAAGTTCTTTATTTTTCTTCTGGCTGCACTTGTGTGGTCAATATGGATAGTTCGCAATAAAGTTACTTTTGAGCACTATAAGTTGAGGTCTCCTGAAGTAATCTTGTATACTATGGCATCCTTTATGGATTATTGGGCAGGTCTCTACAAGGACGAAGACGCGGAGAAGATTAAAGATGGGGCGGCTAAGTTGATGAGGACAGTTGAGGAGGTGAGTCGTGGCGTTCAGGATGGAGGAGCCGGGATCCTGATGATCGAAGGCGCATGATTGCTCGTTTTGAGGTGACCTGGGAGCCTTTGGGTCATGATGCTTCAAGTTTGTGGCTGCTGTTTGATGAGCTTTATGTACTGTTTTGGAAACTTGTTATCCTATTTGGTCTCGCTACAATCTTATGTGTTAGTTAGGTCTTAGTGTTGGCAGGTTTTCGCCCCGTAGTTAGATGTTTCGATGCCGGTCATCTAGTCAGCGGGTTTCCTGTCAATGCGAGGGCACTTCTTCTTTCCCATATCCTCTTGTTTTTCTTGGTTTGGTAAAAAGACCTTGTATTTCCGTTATGAAAGTAATGGAAAGGGGAGTGGCCCGGTTGGTAATATCCCTAATACTCACAAGTCGCAACAACTGAACCTTTTAGATCACGCAGAATCGAGCTAGCCCCGATCGACGAAACAAATTCCAGCCCTAGAGACCAATCGATCGTGAGAGCAAGCAATGGGCGCTAACATCGAGAACCCCGATCCTGTTGCGGCGGCAGAGCCCAGCCGAAGCCCTAACGGTGCTGGTGACAACGATGAGGCCCCTAACATTTTTGGTGTCACCGGCACGGTCGCGGCAGGGAAGACTGTCCAGTTTAACTGTGGGTGGCCCAGTAATGTGTTATACCGTACGTCTGCAGCGACATCATCTTCCTCGTCGCTGTTGGATCAACTTTTCCTCACATAAGCGATCGCAGGTACGGGATGGCATGCATTGGTATTGGTGTCGGGTTTCATTTGTCGTACTTTTTCTTGATTCTCGCATTATGTTTAGATTGAATTCAGCTACGGTTGTCCGGCCGGTGTATGTACAACCATGGGTATGGAACCGTTTTTCTATATACATATGTAGCCTGTATTTTCAATCGTACATCCTTTGTTCTATTGTACAAATTGATCTCGTCATATTGACCCTATTGAATAGTCGAAGGGGGGGTTCACGGCAGTTTCGATATGAGGATGTGTGGCAAACTCATGTTAACTATGATAAACTTGTCATGGAGAAATGGCAAAAGGGAGCTGGTCGTGAGGGATTAGATGGTGTGGTGCAGGCTCTTCAGGTTTTGCAATCTAACCTGAGTACGTGGGGTGCAAAGGAGTTTGGCTGTTTATCTAAGAAGGTACGCAAGCTCCGTGACAGACTGAACCGGTTACGGTTTCAGTCGGTTGGTCGGGGGCCATCAGACGAAGAAAGGGCGACAGTTGTTAAACTTCGTGAGGCTCTCCGGCAAGAGGAGATTTGGATCAGGCAGCGATCTAGAGTTCAGTGGCTGCGTGAAAGGGATCGCAATACAGCATACTTTCAAGGCCCAGCTGCACAGCGCAAAAGAATGAATAGAATCGAAAAGCTAGAACGTGCAGATGGATCTATCTGCCAGAATTGGGAAGAAAATCAAGATGAGGTGCAAAGTTTCTATCGTGAGTTATACACGTCTCAAGGGTATAAGCCGATGGAAGCTCTATTAGACCTGGTGCCCCTGAGAGTCTCAGAGCAGATGAATGAGGATTTTGACAAAGTTTATACAGCCGAGGAAGTGCGGGTGGCTTTATTTCAGATGGCTCCATCCAAGGCCCCTGGCGTTGATGGGTTCACTGTAGGGTTTTTCCAGCGCCACTGGCCATTGCTAGGTGATGATATTGTGCTGGCCATATTACAATTCCTGAACGGAGGGGAGTTGCCAGAAGGGATGAACGATACGGCGATCACGCTTATTCCAAAGGTTCGCCACTCTAAAGATCTCCCAGTTCAGGCCGATATCCCTCTGCTCTGTCCTTTATAAAATTGCTTCAAAGTGTATTGCTAATAGGACTAGAGCATGGTTGGGAGACATTGTCAGTGAGGAGCAAAGTGCGTTTGTGCCGGGCAGGCTCATCACGGATAATGTTCTGATAGCATATGAGAGTGTGCATGCTATGAAGAGGAGAAAGAAAGGGAAAAATTCAGTGTGTGCTGTCAAACTTGACATGATGAAGGCATACGACCGAGTGGAATTGCATTATCTTCAGTCCATTATGTTGAGACTTGGTTTTAGTGCAAGTTTTGTTCGACTGATTATGAAGTGTGTCACATCAGTTCGATTCACCGTTAAGATGAATGGGGAACTCCTTCCGTTTTTCACTCCTTCCCGGGGATTGCGACAAGGCGACCCCATTTCGCCATATCTTTTTCTTCTCTGTGGTGAGGGTTTTACAACATTGTTAAACCTGTATGGAGGAGCACGGATTGATAGGGGGATACGAGTGAGTTCTCGTTCACCCTGGATCAATCACCTCTTATTCGCGGATGACAGTCTTATTTTTATGGGTGCGAAGATGCAGAGTGCACAGAGGTTGAATGAAATTCTATCTATTTATGGGGAGTGTTCAGGACAATGTGTCAACCGTGAGAAGAGTTCAGTTTTCTTCAGTCCTAATACGCATTCTGGGGTTCGTCAAAACCTGAAGATGGTGTTGGGCATTGAGGTGGAGGCCTTTACTGAGAGATATCTTGGTCTCCCGACAGCCATTGGTCGCATCACGAGTGGCACTTTTAACCATATTGGTGAGAGAATCAGGAGCAAGTTGATGGGTGGTTCTGAACGTATGGTTTCATGTGCAGGTAGAGAAATTTTGATCAAGTCAGTAATACAGGCTATACCAACATATACTATGAGTTGTTTCAAGCTGACGAAGAGAGTGTGTTCCAATTTATCTGGTTTTATGGCACGTTATTGGTGGAGCAGTTCGCTTGATCGGCGTTCTATGCACTGGCTTAGTTGGGATAAATTGGCATCACCAAAATGTAGAGGAGGCATGGGTTTTCGGAATCTAGAAATTTTTAATCTCGCTTTGCTGGGTAAGCATGGTTGGCGATTGATGACGGATCCTACCTCGCTCTGTGGACGGGTTCTCAAAGGCAAATACTTCCCCTCGACTGATTTTATGCATGCAGGTGCTCCGAGAGGCGCATCTGCTACTTGGCGTGCAATCATTTCTGGTCGTAAGGCGTTGGAGAAGGGCCTTATGTTTAGAGTGGGTGATGACACTTCGATTAATATCTGGACTGACAAATGGATTCCAGGGAAAATATCTATGCTGCCATCGGCTCAGATTGGTGAGGATGTTTTAAACACAGTTTCTGAATTAATAGATGAGGAAAATGGAACATGGAACATTGAAAAGGTCAGAAGAAATTTCATTGCACCGGATGCAGACGCCATTCTGAATATCCCAATTAGGCGTAATGGTGGTGATGATTTTTTGGCATGGGCACACGAGAAGTCGGGTGTATATTCTGTAAAATCCGCGTATCGCGCTCTAATGATTCCCAACATAGATGAAGGGGCGACTACAGAAACTTCAGATAATGATCAACAGATATGGAACCGACTGTGGAAACTTCTGGTTGTGCCGAAAGTCAGAGTTTTCTGGTGGCGAGTCCTTCGTGGTATCTTACCTGTCGAAGAAACGCTGCAGTATAGACACATTGCGATTTTAGCAAGGTGTAAAGTGTGTCTCGGAGCTGATGAAGATATGATGCATGCTCTCATCAAATGCTCACATGCGAAGCAATTTTGGATGGAGGCGAGGGTATGGCTGGATGTAAAACTACCAGAACTTCATCCAATTACATGGTCAAGAGATATCCTCTGTGACCCGATGTTCAGTGATACGGACAGAGCAAAGATTGTCACTGTCATGTGGGCAATATGGACGTCAAGAAATAATATTACACATGACAAGGGCAGTTCTGATCCGGTTCAGTCTATGAGACGAACGAGGGAGACTTTATCTTTGCTTGATCTACCAAGGAAGCATGCAAAGATATTGCCTGGCTTTGGATGGCGTCCACCAGATGATGGTTGGATCAAGATCAACACAGATGCGGGTGTTGACATGGCCTCACGTACGAGTGGCGCTGGCGGAATTGCGAGATCATGCACTAAATTTTTGGGGGCGTGGAGTAAACCTCACCCTGGCGTCACGGATCCGCTGGTGGCTGAAGCTCTGGCTTTGAGGGATGGTGTTATTTTTGCGAAATAAATAGGTGTTCTACAGTCTCATGTGAGCCACAAAAAGAACACTTAGCACATCCTAGCCATTTTCTTTTATAGCATAACTTTTCTATTAAGCTGTAAGAACAGGGATCACTATTTTTTTATACCAAAGGATTAAAGATAATATTCTCTAAATCACCGTGCATTCACAATACACAATATAATCCATATAAGAATAAGACCTCTAGGAAAATTATATTTGACTTCTAACTACCCGGAACCCAGTTATTATGCCTAAGAGCATCACCACCGGGGGGTCGTAAAAGAGCCGGTAAAGCTCCTTTGGGATGCCGGACAGAAAAACAAGCCACACCGGGGGGTCGCAAAGCCTTTGTCCGGTCCAAAACATGTCCGACACCGCGAACAGGGCCTCCAACTTTAGGGGCTGCCTTCGCGGTGCCGAACACTGTCCGGCCCGCGCCTCCGACAGAGGTCCGCCCGTCATACACACGAGCGGTTTCTTCCCCGGCTTAATGAGCGGCGTAAATGTTGCCGGTTTCCCAAGCGACGCGACGGCGCGACACGGCGGAGGCAGGCGGCGCATCATGCAGGCGACACGACGCATTAACACGCCGGCCAGCTAAGCACCAGTCCACGCGCCAGCACCGCGGTCCGCCCAGCGGCCAACACAGTGTCCCCCCTCAGGCGCCTCGTCGCCACTCCCCTTCCCGCCGTCGATATATAAAGAGGAGGGTGCCGTGGCACCCTCCTCATATCTCCTCCCCTTCACACCGTGCCGCTCGCCATCTCAATACCTCTCTCTTCCCACGCCACCATGCACAACTACGAGGCCGGTGGCAGCTCAGGCGGTTCGTACCGAGGAGGCCGCTCCCTCCTGATTGAGGACGCGCAGGCCTTCCACCGGTACGGCCTCCTTGTGTTGCCGGACTTCTTCCTACCCAAGAACTGGGTGATCAGCTATGGCGGCCTTGCCGTGCCACCGCTCCCTGCCAGCCCGGAGGCCTTACGCCGTGCCATCCTTGAGCGGCAGGACACGATGACGGAGGAGGAGCGCCTCCGCCCGAAGAACGCGGAGGACAATGAGGCCGCATGGTGGTCACGCCTCTCCCGGGAGCGCGACGAGGCACTAGTAGGAAAAGGTTTATAGGTAGACAAAATAGCCGTGGTGCACCGCCATTTTGATGCGCCACTAGTATGTAGCCCTGGCGCACAAAAAATGATGCACAACGAATAAGCCATTACCCGTGGCGCACCACTTAAACTCGCGCGCCACGGCTAAGTTGGGACATGGACGGTTGAGGTGTACAGGCTTACTTGTGGCGCATCACTACTTTGGTGCGCCACGGGTAATGAGCCACCCGTGACGCACTGTTTTTCAATGCGCCACCGCCCACCGGTACGCAAAAATAATTTTTACTTTAAATTTTCTTCTCAGATCTAGATCCATCGAACACAACCACCACCCATACCTTATCCTCTGGTTCACGGACTCTCTCTCCCATCCATGCTCTCTCTGTCTTCTCTCTCCACCCCCATACCTTATCCTCTGGCCCCGAGTCCCTTCTCCTCTAGCACGGAGACCATGGACTCCCCGCACGAGGACCTGGGGGCGCCGCGAAGAGGCCCGACGACCATGGACGGTGTCCTGCGCGTCCGCGTCCAGGGGACGAAGTCCCCCGCGTCCGGGTCCGGCGGCGCGAGCGTGGCTTCCCCCCACCGCCCCTCATCGACGGCGTGGCGACCATGGCCGGTGTCCCGCGCGTCCACGTCCAGAGGCCGGCGCTGGAGCCCCCCACGAGCGTGCCCTCCCCGCCCCACGAGGAGGCCCCTCGTCGACACGGAGGCGGCGCGCCGACCACAACCGGAGTCCCACATGTCCGCGTCTAGGGGACGAAGTCCCCCACGTACGGGTCCGGCGGCGTGAGCGTGGCCTCCCCCCACCGCCCCTCGTCGACGGCGTGGCGACCATGGCCGGTGTCCCGCGCGTCCGCGTCCAGAGGCCGGCGCTGGAGCCCCCCACGAGCGTGCCCTCGCCGCCCCGCGAGAAGGCCCCTCGTCGACACGGAGGCGGCGTGCCGACCACAACCGGAGTCCCGCGCGTCCGCGTCCAGAGGCGTCCGACATGTTCGCGGCTTCCTCCGAGGACGCCTCGTCGTCCTCCACCGCCGCCACGCCTCCCCTCTGCAGCCACGGTGGCGACAACATCTCGTCGTCAGGCGCGGTCGCGGTCACCGCCTTCTCCCCCTTGCCGTCCATGGACTCCACCCTCTCAGCGCTCCTCGAGGACGACCAGCCGCCCGAACCCGACGCGGAGCTCCTCCTCCCCATAGACGACTACGCGTTCGCGGCGGACGAGACCCAGCCGGACCACCCTGTGCCAGCAGCAGGGCAGCGGCGTAGACGAATCCCCACGAGGATTTTTTTTTGGTTTTCGAAGAACTTAGCTGTGGCGCATATCGGGAGCCACGGGTATTTCTGATTAGTCATGGTGCACCGAGTCCCTGCGCCATGGGTAATATGCTACCCGTGGCGTGGTAGTTAGTGGCGCAGGCCCCTGCGCCACGGGTAGCATATTTTGGTGCGCCACGGGTAACTGTTTTTGTACTAGTGAGGTGGTGGAGTTCTACGACCGGTCGCGGCCTGATCATCGCTGGAACGCCGAAGGCCGCGATCACTGGTGGGGACGCACTGCCACACGGTGGCATCTGCTATCGCGGCTGCCCGCCGCCACGCCGTGACGGGAAACCCCACCCCGTTCAGGCTAATTCCGATCTCGGCACCAACACTTCCGCCGCTGCCACCGAATCATCAGCGACACGGTGGCTTCTTCTCCTTCTACTCTCGCGGCGGCGGTGGGAGCAGCAGCAGTAGTGGAGGAGGACGGAGCAGAGGCGACGGGGTGGTGATCCGCGATGTCCAGAATCGCCGGTCACCACCATGCGGGAGTCTCCGCCTGTGCCGGCACGACGACATCCCGATGCAGCCGGTCAAGGAGGAGCCGGAGGACATGAAGCCCCCGGTGCTTCTGCCGGGGTACGAGGTGCCACCCTCGCTGCAGGACGAGGCCCGCGACGGCGAGTTCCCGGGCATGACCTGGGCAATGGTGGCGTCGGCCGCCGAGCTCGAGAAGGACTCACCCGGGTTGATTGAGACCATCGAGCGCTCCGCACAGATGGCGGCATCGGCCTCCGGCTCCCGTGGAGGCTCTGGTGGCGCTTCCACCTCCCGTGTGCCGCACCAGGACGACGCGTCCACCTCCCACGCCGGCTCCTCCTCCACCCTCATCCTCCTCGACGATAGCTTCGATTGGTCCGGCGCCTCAGAGTAGATTAGGTTTAGGTTTTTAGTTAACGAAATTTTTCGCTCAAATTTTGTAATATATAACGAAACTTGAATGAAATTGGAACCGTTTCGCCATTTTCATTTTTTAAAATTGTGTTTGGGGATTTCCCTTTGGGGGTGCCCGTGTGGGAGACGCAAAAAAAAGCACCGGAAAATTGTCGCCCCCCCTCCCCCCCATTTGGGTCCCCAATGGAGGTATGCCGGATACAATTTAGGCACCCTCGGTGGAGATGCTCTAATGTGGGTTTGAACTGTAGTTAGGTGAAATATGATTCCTAAAATCATGAATGTTTTACTAGAAATATGTGATACTAGATTAGCTCCATATAATATTTTTCATGATATTTAAGCAAGGCAATAATTACCAAGGATAGAGTTCTGTCAAAATTCTAGTATGAAGGTTTAGCACTTGTTCCAAATACCAAAAACTATCTATATTTCTTTGAAATGTTACATGGCATAGGTTAGAATCGCAACTTTAAGACTGCCGTGTACTGTTTTTTTATGTGGGAAGGGCAGGGGTTATGCTTGTTTCATTAAGATATGACTACATGAGAAAACAAAAACAAGCACACAAGCTATTTACATTTTCAAAAAAGAAGAATACACAACTAGGATAACAGACTGTCAGACTTTATATTTGCCGCATGGAAAAAAGCTTTCTCAACTCGTCATCAACTTAAGGTGTCGGAGCCCATGGTCGTGGATATAATGACTTTGGATCCATTCTCCTCAGTCTTTATGCCCCCAGAGCTTGATGCAAGTTCTAGACATGCTCCACCGTGGCAATGGCAAGGAAAGAGGAGCTTGCGATGTTTTTGACAACTTTTGTTCAGAGGTTGAGCCGGTCGTCCGAGGCACCCTAGGTAGTTGGAGAGAGACTATAACTCGTACTGGAATTAACGATCCGGATCCTTTAATTAATCAACCGATCGAATCGGAGAGATACCGACCGGCCTACGTACTGCATTATATATCAGGTACAGACAGGTCTATCGGCCAGCCTGCCTGCTGCATTATATATACTCGCAACACAACTACGCCACCTACGTACTGCATCTTTTCGATCACGCAGAATCGAGCTCCGATCGACGAAACAAACTCGAGCCCTAGAGATCGATTGTGAGAGCAAGCAATGGGTTCCGACATCGAGAACCCCGATCCTGTCGCGGCCGCGGAGCCCAGACGGAACACGTTCAGAAACCATAACGGTGCTGGTGGCAACGACAAGACCCCTAACGTTTCCGGTGTCGCCGGCAACGCGGCAGGGAAGACTGTCCAATGTTATTGTGGCTGCCCCAATAACGTGTTATACGTCTGCATTGCCATCATCTTCCTCGTTGCCGTTGCATCCTGGGTTCCCCACATACGTGATCAAATGTACGGGATCAAGAACACAGAGCACCTTGTTGTGGCGTGCATTGGTGTTATTGTTGGAATGCCTTTGTCGCTCACTCTATTTTTTGTCGCACAATATATAGGAGATTACATAGGTTAAATTCCGCTACTGTAGCTCTGGCCGGTATATATATCGAAGCCTGTGTTTTTCCAATCCAACATCCTGATCATTAAGTAAGGAGCATTTGTATTGTGTTTTGTGTTTATATATTGTTCTCAAATTTAAGGTCACATACACATACGTGAAGGTTATCCTGTCCTACCGTGTTGCGCTTCCCCGATCATCCGCCTTCCGCACCATCGGATGATCGACACTCACCCGGAGCGAACAACCACTCTCCGATATATTCATCATGAGTGCATCGAAGGAGTTGATGTAGAGGTTGGAGATGCAGCCGAGAGAGGTTCTCCGTCCAGCAAATTACTCATTTTACAAGTTTCTTTACGTTACCAGAATAAATATATTTTCTACACGCTTCCCACCCAACTGGTCTAGCCCTACTTTTCAGATGACATCTTTCGCTGCAAACTCTGGTTTTAGCATCGGTCACATCTAAAAGGAAAGTAAAAATACAAGGGAGAGCACGAAAAATCATACTCAGCAAAGAGATTATACACATTCATAGAAAAAACACTTAGTTTTCAAAAATACAAATAAACCATTGTTGTCAGATAATTAACCGTATAAAAATCATGGTGCCACAAATGATGGTCAACTTTCCAACACAGGAGTCACAGGGGTGAATTTCCACGTTTTCACTCTCTTAAGAGCATCTCTGTGCATTTGTATTATGTTTTGTGCATATTGTTCTCAAATTTAAGGTTACATACACATACGTGAAGTTTATCTTGTCCTACCGTGTTCCCTGATCATCCGCCTTCCGCACCATTTTTTCGCACTGTCGGATGATCGACACTCACCCCAAGCCAACAAACTTAAATTGGTGCATCGGAGGAGTTGATGTAGAGGTTGGAGATGCAGCCGAGACAGGTTCTCCATCCAGTTTTGCTCCGGCAAATTACTCATTTTACAAGATTCGTTACGTTACCAGAATAAATATATTTTCTACACGCTTCCCACCCAACTGGTACAGCCCTACTTTTTTGGATGACGACGTCTTTCGTTGCGAACTCTGATTTTAGCTCACCTAAAAGAAAAGTAAAAAAATAAAAATAAGGGTGAGCACGACAAATCATACTCAGCAAACCGATCATACACATTCATAGAAAAAACACTTAGTTTTCAAAAATACAAATAAACCATTGTTGTGCGATAATTTACCATATAAAAACCATGGTGCCAAAAATGATGGTGAGCTCTCCAACATAGGAGTCAGTGAGTCACAGGGGTAAAATTTCATGTTTTTACACTCTTAAGAGGGGTACTCCAACGTCGAAACCTGCTAAGCTCTGGACACCTTGACATACTGATGTCGGTCGCTTCTACGGATTCATCACCGACACGTTCCAAAACAAGGATTGTCCCTCGTGGAGAACCCTGACAGTCTCATACCTAAACTGCGAGAGTACGATTTTATACCTTCATAGTACTAAGTTTTTTTAATAAAAACATTGATTTATCGAGTGCTACGCGGATTTATCACCGCATACCGAGACCGATGCATTTGCCCACATATATCCACATATATCTCATACCACTATGATATCATATAGTTTAACAGCAAATCATATTTTACAAAATATACCAGAGAGATATATAAACAGCTTGCCTCCGTCGACAATAATCTCTGTCGATCGACAAAACTCTTGACCCTTTGGTGCTGAATAAAACGTCTAGCTGCTGGCCCTACGACTGAGTCAAAGGTCTCTCATACACGTGTCGTTCAGCCTGTTAGACAATATGTACACCCAACCGTATGGACCAGGTGCAACACGTATGGTGTAGTACACCAACGTGATTGACACCTAAACGGTCACATACGTGATTGGCTCCTTTCCCTCTATAGCTTTCCATATGTAAAACATTTCCTTGTCCTGGCCACGGGTGGGGCTCTTCCATCCAGTATTTAACACGTAACCGATCCCCCTAACGGGGTACCGATTGTTTCATCCAACATGGTATCAGACCAACCTCTTCCATCGACATCCACCTGATCGTACGCAACGACAGAAACAACACACAACCGAGCCTTGCTCGTGATTCTCCCTCCCTCCCTCCCTCCCATGGCGTCGTCTTCCTCGACGTCTCTGGCGGCGGCTCTTGGAGCGCCTCCATCCGACAAACTCACCCGCGAGAATCATCTCTTGTGGAAGGCGCAGGTGCTGCCTGCCCTGCGAGGAGCGCAGGTCATGGGGCTGCTCGACGGCTCCGACCCAGCGCCCCCAAAAACCTTGGAGGTTGAAGATGAGGAGAAGAAGAAAAAGACCATCCCCAATCCTGCCTATGGGACTTGGATCTCGAGGGACCAGCAGGTCATAAGTTATCTGCTCAAAACCTTATCACCTGATGTACTCGCCGATGTTCTTCGTTTGGAGCATGCAGCCGAGATCTGGACGACCATCGAAGGCGTGTTCTCTGCCCAATCCCAGGCCCGGATTGGCATGCTCCGTGCTGCTCTCACCAACACGAAGAAGAGAGATCTCTCTGCTGCCGCGTACACCTCCAAGATGAAGGGATTCGCCTCTGAACTCGCTGCTGCGGGGCGGATCATCTCTGATGTGGAACTCAAGGAGTACATCCTTGCCGGCCTGGATGGGGAGTACAATCCTCTCATCACCTCCGTCAACGCCAACCCCACCACCTCCTCTGCCGATGTGTGCAATCAACTCATGGCGTATGACTACCGCCAACAGATGCTGTCCGAATCCGGGCAGTCCTCAGGGCTGTTCACTTCTTCGACAAACGCTGCTGCCCGTGGACGTGGTGGCTCACGTCCTGGACATGGTGGGGGTGCCTATCGCCAAGGCTCCTATGGTGGCGGCCAAGGGAACTATGGTGGTGGCCGCACCCACCCACGAGGGCGCCCTCCACGCCACATGGATGGCCCTGATGCGGGTCGCCGTCCGCATCCCAAAGGAGGTCGGGGTTGTGGACGTGGTCACCGCACGCCCTCGCCTCACCAAGACATCACATGTCAAATTTGCAAGAAGTACGGCCACCCCGCAAGCGAGTGTTGGTGGCGCTACGGTGATGATGATGATGACTCACACACAGAGTACAAAGGTGCGCACATGGCTTCTTATGGTGTTGATACAAATTTGTATATGGACACGGGTGCCACGGATCATATCACCGGCGAATTGAGCAAATTATCCACTCATGAGCACTACAAAGGGCACGATCAAGTCCACAATGCTAGTGGTCAAGGTATCACAATAAAACATATTGGTCATTCGATTTTGCACACTCCTCATAGCTCTATTCATCTTCGTAATATTTTACATGTGCCTAGTGCCTCTAAAAATTTACTCTCCGCTCACAAAATTGCTCTTGATAATAATGCCTTTATTGAGATTCACCCGTTCTTCTTTTTGATTAAGGATCAGGCCACGAAGCAAATCGTGTTTAAAGGCCCTTATCATGGCGGCTTGTATCCTCTCGTGCCTATCTCTACGGGGTCTCCAAAGCAAGCCTTTGTCACACTCAAGCCGTCTTCATCTACATGGCACCGACGACTCAGCCATCCCTCCTCATTTGTCGTTCAACAAATTCTTCGCCGTAATAATCTTCCGTACTCACATGAAATAAATCCATATGTTTGTGATCCATGTCAACGGGCCAAGAGCCACCAATTGCCTTATCCTATTTCTACAAGTGTCTCCACCGTTCCTTTGGAACAAATTTTCTCCGATGTATGGGGTCCTGCGCCTCCCTCTGTTGGTAAACATTTATACAATGTAAGCTTTATTGATGATTTTAGCAAATTCACATGGATCTATTTGCTCAAAAATTGTTCTGATGTTTATCAAGTCTTTTTCAATTTCCAACAATTAGTTGAACGCAAATTTCAGCGCAAAATAATCACTATGCAAATTGATTGGGTTGGTGAATATGAAAAACTCAATTCCTTCTTTCAAAAAGTCGGCATTACACATCATGTCTCATGTCCTCATGCTCACCAACAAAATGGCTCTGCCAAACGAAAACACCGCCACATTGTTGAAGTAGGCCTTTCTTTACTTGCCAACGCATCCATGCCTCTCAAATTCTGGGATGAAGCATTCCTAACGACGACATTTCTCATAAATCTTCTTCCAACAAAAGTTATCAATTTTGCAACACCCACGGAAAAACTCCTCAACATCACACCCAACTATGCCTCTCTTCGCATTTTTGGTTTTGCTTGCTGGCCTAATCTTCGCCCATATAATAAATGTAAACTCTCTTTTTGATCCAAACAATGTGTTTTTCTTGGCTATAGTCCTCTCCATAAAGGTGTCAAATGTCTCGACGTTTCCACCGGGCGTGTCTACATATCTCGTGATGTTGTATTCGATGAGAACATCTTTCCGTTTGCCTCACTTAACCCCAATGCTGGTACTCGCCTTCGTGCGGAAATTCTGCTTCTTCCACAAAACACTACACCTACATCATCTTCTAGTGAGAGTGTGCGTAATCATGATCATATGTATATTGCACATGTTACTGACCCTATGCAGGACATAACAAGCAGTGGATCAGATGCAGCATCAAATTCTTGAAATAGTCCTGAAGAAATCACTGAAAACGGTATTCAAACGGAGGCACACGGACAAAATTCGGAAACTTTAGCAAAAACGGCAACAGCAGACACCTGCACGGATCCCGCCGGTGATCCTTCTGCACAGGAATCGGCATCGGATCGTATGCCGGCCTCCGATCACGCGCGCGTGACTCCCGCGCCAGCCAATAGCGTCGACGCCATGGACCCCGCCTCGGCCACGTCATCACCAGCACCCGACCGGTCGACATCCCGCGCGGAATCGACGGGATCGTCTGCAACCAGTTCCGCGTCGCCAACGGGCACATCCGGGACTCCCGGATCGGCTGCAGCAACCTCGTCACCTGGGCCCGACCGATCGGGATCTTCTGCGAACAATCCGCCCTCGCCAACGGCCACATCATCGTCACCAGGATCTCCTGTGGCAGATCCTGCGTCAGCCGGGTCCAGGGCATCTCCTGCCGCCCGGGGATCTGCATCCGGCCAGTCTGTTTCCTCCGGATCTGCTGTGGCATCTGCTCCTGCACCACCTCCTGCGGCTGAACCTCGTACACGCTTCCAGAAAGGTATCACTAATCCAAAAATTTACAAAGATAGTACAATTCGCTATGGCATGCTAACATCTACAGGGGACCAAGAAATATTTCTGATGCTTTGGGTAACACTCAATGGCGCCAAGCTATGCAAGACGAGTACAATGCACTTATTGAAAACAAGACATGGCATCTTGTACCCCCTAGCTCCAACAAAAATTTAATCGACTGTAAGTGGGTCTATCGCATTAAGAAAAATGCAGACGACACTATTGAAAGGTATAAAGCACGCCTCGTTGCTAAGGGATTCAAACAACGCTACGACATTGATTATGAAGACACTTTCAGCCCTGTCGTCAAGGCCGCAACTATTCCCCTTGTCTTAGCACTCTTTGTCTCTCGTGGATGGAGTCTTCGTCAATTGGATGTCAAGAACGCGTTTCTTCATGGCGTTCTGGAAGAGGAGGTTTATATGCAACAACCACCTGGGTTTGTAGATCCACATCTTCTGCATCATATTTGCAAGCTTGACAAGGCACTCTATGGCTTGAAACAAGCTCCTCGCGCATGGTTTCCAAGCTCAGCTCTAAGCTTATTGCTCTTGGTTTCATTCCATCCAAGACCGACACATCTCTCTTCATCTACAACAAAACAGGTACCACAATGTTTGTTTTGATATATGTTGATGATATAATCGTGACCAGTTCTTCAGATAAAGCAATTTCGGCTCTTCTTCATGACTTGTGGAGGGATTTTGCCCTCAAAGATCTTGGTGATCTGCACTTCTTCTTGGGCATTGAAGTCAAGAAAACCTCCGATGGCCTACATTTATCTTAGGAAAAATATGCAATTGATTTACTCACTCGAGTTGGCATGCTTAACTGCACTACATGTCCTACACCACTCTCTAGCACTGATAAACTATCTCTCACCAATGGCACACCTCTTGGGATCGAGGATAGCACTCAATACAGGAGCATTGTTGGCGCGTTACAATATTTGACACTCACGCGCCCGGACATATCATTCGCAGTTAACAAAATTTGCCAGTTCCTTCATGCTCCCACTACAGCACACTGGACAGCGGCTAAGAGGATCTTGCGCTATATTCAAGGAACACTCAAAATTGGCATTACATTTCAAAGGTCCTCCTCCACTCTCCTTAGTGCCTTCTCGGATGCGGACTGGACAGGCTGTCTTGATGACAGACGCTCCACTGGCGGATTTGCAATATTCTTTGGTCCTAATCTCATTTCTTGGAGTGCCAGAAAACAAGCCACCGTCTCTCGCTCTAGCACTGAAGCAGAATACAAGGCTATGGCAAATGCCACCGCCGAAATAATATGGGTTGAAGCCCTCCTTCGCGAGCTTGGGGTATCTCTTCGCACCACTCCTTGTCTAAGGTGTGACAATCTGGGCGCCACTTATTTATCTGCAAATCTGGTTTTTCATGCCCGCACTAAGCATATTGAAATTGACTTTCACTTTGTGCGCGAAAGAGTTACAAGCAAATTACTTGAGATCAAGTTCATATCAAGCAAAGATCAGTTGGCCGATGGCTTTACAAAGGCTCTTCCCATGAAGACCTTCGACGAATTTAAGCGTAATCTCAACCTCTCCATTTCTTCCGCGGCTTACATTAGGGGGGGGGGGGGTGTTAGACAGTATGTACACCCAACCGTATGGACCAGGTGCAACACGTATGGTGTAGTACACCAATGTGATTGACACCTAAACGGTCACATACGTGATTGGCTCCTTTCCCTCTATAGCTTTCCATATGTAAAACATTTCCTTGTACTAGCCACGGGTGGGGCTCTTCCATCCAGTATTTAACACGTAACCGATCCCCCTAACGGGGTACCGATCGTTTCATCCAACACAGCCACAGGCTGACTGCCATGCACAAGTACAATAGAAGTTTTGCATGCCTTGGCCTCTCATGTGTTGCCAACACAGCAAGCTATGTTGCTACCTACCTCATGTTTTTTGTTTTTGGATGCATAATGCATGGAACCAGGCCGATATCGCTGGGCATCTAAAGATAACATCCTTGCCCGTGTTGGGCTCTTCTCGGGGCTATTGAATTTTCGACCGTCCGATTGAGCAGCCAAACGAATCTTGGGCGTTCGTTGTTTTCACCGCGTGACATTATAGGGGGTGTTTGGTTAGGCTTTCTATTTGGCTTTTGGCTTTTGGCTTTTGACTTATGTTTTACTATGGTATAAGCCAAAAGCCAAAAGCACCTATTTAGGTGCTTTTATAGCTTATAAGCCAAAGCCAAAAGTTAACTAGAAAGCCTAACCAAACACCCATAAAACGCACCACCCCAGTGAAAACCCTAGCGCGCCGCCTCCCGCACTCTCCCTTTCCTTTTCCCGCGCCTCCTCCTCTACCACCTCGAGAGTAATGGCTGGTGGCCGGCTGGAGAAGCGCACTCCGCCGCCGCGCGCCGTGCCGTCGCTGGGAGGAGCAGCTGGTGTCCGGTGAGAGCAGCGCAGCCAACTGCTTGCCCCACCGCCGCCGTACCCAATCCCCTCGCGCGTTCACTCCTCCCAGATCCCCTTTCCCATCCTCCCTTCATTTGCGCCGGCATCCCCGTACCACGGCAGGCGCCACCTGTTCCTCCCTCTTCCTGAGCTCCCGCTGCTACGGCCAGCATGAAGGATCACATGGTGAATCGGACAGAACTATGGAGCGCCGCAGGGGCGCTGCCACCGACGGTTCTCCATCGACACGCCGCTGCTGCTCTTAGACCCGCTGTTCATCCGGGCCACAGCTCCATCCTGAGCGGCCAGGTTCCACCCTCTCTCTATGGACCCCCTTCTTCCCGCAGCAGATCGCCAAGTTATCAAGGCTAACTCATCGCAATTTAGTTTTTTTTGCTTGCTTTGCATCACGATGTGTTGCTTCTCATGAGCCAATTTGTGTTGCTGCAGTGGATCAACACCAGGAATGGCTACACCCCCTCTCTTGGTCCTCGGTTTGTTTCTTTTCCCGTAAGTGTGATGGTCTGTAAGCCTAAAAGTGTTAGAGCGAGTCACATATATGAGATATATAGCTCTTGGTTGTGCTAATTTCTTTCTTGGTTCTGTTTACTGTTTAGATTTGTAGCCTTATTTTTTGTATTTCTATGTATTTCCCAGAAAACATTTTAACTTTTTTACCCACCCATAAATGCATTATGATGTACAGGCTGCACTAGCTATCATCTAACGAATGGAGATGGTGGATGGGAACAATAGATGGATCGCTGCGCTGGTGGCACTCTTTTCTCCGTAGCCTGGTGTTGTGCTTTGCTTCAGGTCTTTATCATCAGCTTGGTTCAGCTAGGCATGAAGCACAAGAAAGCTTGAGCAAAATTTGTGCCTGGAACTGATCAATGGCTTGGCCAACGACTGCGGCGATAAGATGTGTGAGAAACTATATCTATATTTTGTGTGTATTGACTGGTCTAACCTATTGAAGTAAATTATATGCATTCATATTCCATTACCTTTCTTTGACGTTAAGTTCTATTTGCTACAGATTTTGCCACTTCAACCATTCTGTGAACATTTTTCGCCGAGGTATATTTTCAAAATATGTGCACGCAAGGTATCTATCCACCCTTTTATATTCACTACATTAGTGCATTTTTTTTTAGATTTTTCATATCATAATGTGGTGGAGAGTCATGACAAAAAAATCCCTTACAGATCACAATGTGATGGAGAGTCATGACAATTTTTCCCCTTTCAGATCACAATGTGGTGGAGACTCACAACATCCTGGGTTGTCAAATGGTTTCCCAAGTTAATCCCAGGCCTTCCAATCTTTGTCTATATAGAACTTTTTGTGGAAGAAGCACGAGTATGTTTGATCTTGGCACACATTAGAGGTTGATTTGGTATGTCTCTTTGTTAAACACCTGGATTTCTTTCTTCATTTGCATATCTTGCACTATTTATCAGAAGAAATAAAGAGACAAACCAATTCTTGTTTCGGATTTCTTATGATATTAATATGTGTACAATGCTGTTTAGAAGAAGAAATAAAGAGAAGAATCAATTCTTGTGGTGGATTTCTTATTATATTAATGTGTGTACGATGCTCCTTAGCGGAAGAACCGATTCTTTGCATATCTTACAATGTTTAGCAGAATAAGTATTGTTCTATCATTGACTAGACAGCGTGCTTTGGTTTGATGGTTTTCATAGATTCTCTATAATCATGTATTAATACTTGGCTTTTGAGTACAAGCCAGTTACCAACTTTATCTTGCACAATGTTGATTATTCATTGTGTGAGGGGTCGCAGCACGGAAAACAAAAAAAATTCCTACGCATACGAGACGGAATAAACCCAACACAAGATCTGATCTACGAGATGTTGGTAGCAAGAAGGAGATCGAATCTCACCCTCGAAGAAAACTGTAAGCGTTTGTCGAGGTAGGGGTTGGCTAGTCGATCCCCGCAACTAGACTCGTCTAGTCGCGAGGAGATGTATTATCCAAGCGTCGCACGAGCAACACCTCCGAGAGATCCACACGTACAGCTCGATGAAGACTCCACGCTCTTGATCCCGCAAGAGTTGGTGGAGAGGCTCGCGAGATCAGAAGCACGACAACGGTGACGTGGTGTGTATGGTGGAGATCCGACAGGGCTTTGCCAAGCGGCTGCGGAGAGGAGAGGAGGAGGTGGTGCGGCTAGGATGGAGGGGGGGCGGTGGCTAGGGTTGGAGCCAGGGGTGTCGCACCCCCTCCCCTGCCCCTCCTTATATAGGAGGCCAGGGGGGATGCGCCCCACCTCCTCCTAGGGCCGGCGGCTAGGGGTGCCTTGGCCCCTAAGCCAGCCCCCTAGGGTTAGGATAAGGGTTGGCCGGCCCCCCCCCCTTTCTAGAACCTTTGGCCCGCATGGGCCATTTAGGGTGTGGTACGGCTGGCCCATGTGGCCAGCCCACCACCCTTTTATTCTCATGTGGGCCCCATACTCCTATGGGCCCCACTTCTAGGCCCCTCTAGAACCTTCTAGAATATTCCGGTACCTTACCAATAAATTCCCGAACCATTTCGATACCTCCAAAAACCACTTTTCTTATATGAATCTTATTCTCCGGACCACTCCGGAACTCCTCGTGACGTCCGGGATCCTATCTGGGACTCCGAATCAATATTCTTTCTCACCATCATATATCTCGAACCCTAACTACATCGAACATTAAGTGTGTGACTCCGCGGGTTCGTGAATATGTCATATTAATAGCGGGACCGGGATGCCCATATTAATTCTTACATATTCGGTGAAGTACTTTACCAGTCAAACCACTTGTCCGAGATTAAATCCACCGATATCTCCATATCTGATTAATCTCATTCCCGACAAGTTCTCTTTACTCGTTCCCATAGAATAGGATCCCTTATGACTAGCTACTTAGTCATATGCTTGCAAGCGTTTGGATGCTATACTACCGAGAGGGCCCAGAGATATCTATCCAACTATTGGACGAACAAATACCAGTCTTGATTCATGCCACCCAACAACTAATCATCGGAGAACCTGAAAGCCACCTTTATAATCACCCAGTTACGAAGTGACGTTTGATGTCCACAAAGCTCTCCTATGATAAGCGGGAGTAACATAATCTCATGGTCTAAGGAAACTATATTTGACATCTATTTAATTTGAGTCATATCCATCATATCATCTCCCATGATACAAACTTCGTTTATCAAGTGATTCATAAATCCATGGTCAGGAAACGTCTAACCATCACTTGATCAAACGAACTAGTCACAAGAGGAAAGACTAGGGACACATTACCGTTTGTATTCCACACATGTATTTGTTTCTGCTTAATACAATTCTAGCATGGATATAAACATTTATCATGAACGGGAAATATGATAATTAATAATCTTTATTATTGCCTCTTGGGCATATTCCGAACAGTCTCCCACTTGCACTAGAGTCAATAATCTAGTTTACATTTGTAGCAATCTAACACCCATGGTCTCTCGGTGTTGATCATGTTTTGCTCGTGGAAAAAGGTTTAGTCAACGGGTCTGCCACATTCAGATCCGTGTGCACCTTGCAAATCTCAATGTCTCCATCTTGGACATTCTCACGCAAATTGTGAAAACGGCGCTTGATATGCTTTGTATTCTTTGTGAAGTTGGATCCTTGGCAAGAGCAATTGCACCTGTATTATCACAGTACAGGGCAAGTGGTCTTGACGCACTTGGAACCACACCCTAGTTCAGAGAGGAACTCCTTCATCCAGACTGCTTCACTAGCGGCCGACGAGGCTGCCACATATTCCGCTTCTGTTGAAGATTTTGTCACCACGCTCTGCTTGGAACTCCTCCAACTCACAGCGCCACCATTTAAAATAAACACGTATCCGGACTGAAGACTTCGAATCATCCGGATCTGTATCCCAACTAGCATCGACGTAACCCCTTACGACAAGCTCTTGGTCACTTCCATACACTGAGAAACATTTCCTTAGTTCTATTTAGATACTTAAGGATATTCTTGACAGCTGACCAGTGTTCCACTCCTGGATCACTTTGGTACCTGCTAGTCAAACTTACAACATGGCACACATCTGGTCTAGTACATAGCATGGCATACATGATAGAGCCTATGGCTGAGGCATAGGGAACCTTGTTCATGTCTCTCTATCTTCTGCCGTGATAGGACTCTGAGTCTTACTCAAAATCTTTCCTTGCAACATTGGTAAGAACCCCTTCTTCGAATTTTCTATTCTGAACTTCTTCAGAACCTTGTCAAGGTATGTACTCTGTGAAAGCCCTATTAGGCGTTTTGATCTATCTCTATAGATTTTGATGGCTAAAATATATGTTGCTTCGCCAAGATCTTTCATTGAAAACTCTTATTCAAATAAGACTTTACACTTTCAGTAGTGTAACATCATTTCCAATTAATAATATGTCATCCACATATAGTATTAGAAATGCAACTGAACTCCCACTCACTTTTTTGTAAATACAGGCTTCTCCATAAGTTTGGACAAATCCAAACCTTTTGATCACTTCACCAAACCGGAGATTCCAACTCCGCGATGCTTGCTTCAGTCCATAAATGGATCTCTGAAGTTTGCATACCTTGTTAGCATCCTTTGGATCAACAAAACCTTCGGGCTGTACCATGTACAACTTCTTCCTTAATGTGGCCATTAAGGAACTAGTCTTCACATCCATTGCCAAATTTCATAGTCATAAAATGCGGCAATTGCTAATATAATCCGGACAGATTTCAGCATCGCTACTGGTGAGAATGTCTCATCGTAGTCAACTCCTTGAATTTGTCGGAAACCTTTTGCGACAAGTCGAGCTTTATATACGGTGACGTTTCCGTTAGCGTCTGTCTTTCTCTTGAATATCCATTTGTTCTCAACAGCCTTACGGTCGTTAGGCAGATCCACCAAAGTCCATACTTGGTTTTCATACATGGATTCCATTTCGATTTCAGGGTTCCTAGCCATTTATCGGAGTCTGGCTCATCATTGCTTCATCATAATTCGCAGGTTCATCATTGTCTAACAACATGACATTCATGACAGGGTTATACCAATCAGGAGCGGTGCGTTCCCTTGTTGACCTGTGAGGTTCAATAACAGCTTTGATTGGAGCAGCATGATCACCATCATTTGCTCCTTCTTCAGGTGGCGAAGGCTGCTCTGGAACATCTTCCAGTTCTGCGCTACTCGTCATCTCAAGAACAGGTTTGATAACCTCGTCAAGCTCTACTCTCCTCCCACTCACTTCTTTCGAGAGAAACTCCTTCTCTAGAAAGGAACCATTCTTGGCAACAAATATCTTGCCCTCGGTTCTGTGGTAGAAGGTATACCCAATAGTTTCCTTAGGGTATCCAATGAAGACACATTTTTCCGACTTGGGTTCGAGCTTATCAGGTTGAAGTATTTTCACATAAGCCTCGCAACCCCAAATTTTAAGAAACAATAACTTTGGCTTCTTGCCAAACCATAACTCATATGGACTCGTCTCAACGGATTTTTGATGGTGCCCTATTTTAAGTGAATGCGGCTGTCTCTAATGCATAGCTCCAAAATGATAGTGGTAGATCGGTGTGAGACATCATAGATCGCACCATATCTAATAAAGTACGATTACGATGCTCAGACACACCATTGCACTGTGGTGTTCCAGGTGGCGTAAGTTGTGAAACAATTCCACATTCCTTTAAATGCATGCCAAACTCGTAACTCAAATATTCACCTCCACGATCAGATCGGAGAAACTTTATTTTCTTGTTACGATGATTCTCAACTTCACTCTGAAATTCTTTGAACTTTTCAAACATTTCAGACTTATGTTTCATTAAGTAAATATACCCATATCTACTCAAATCATCGGTGAAGGTCAAGAAATAACGATATCCACCGCGTGATGCAACACTCATTGGGCCACACACATCAGTATGTATGATTTCTAACAAGTCCGTTGCTCTCTCCATCGTGCCGGAGAAGGGTGTTCGAGTCATCTTGCCCATAAGGCATGGTTCGCAAGTTTCAAATGATTCGAAATCAAGTGAATCCAAAAGTCCATCAGAATGGAGTTTCTTCATGCGCTTTACACCAATATGACCTAAACGGTAGTGCCACATGTATGTGGAATTATCATCATTTGTTATAGCGTTTAGCATCAATGTTATGAACATGTGTATCATTACTATCGAGATTAAACAGAAATAAACCATTCCTCTCATGTGCATGACCATAAAAGATATTATTCATATAAACGGAAACAGCAGAGTTTTCTGACTTAAATGAATAACCGTTCGCAATAAACAAGATCCAGATATAATGTTCATGCTCAACGCAGGTACATAATAACAATTATTAAGGTTTAAAACTAATCCCGAAGGTAGACGCAGAGGGAGTGTGCCGACAGCGATGACTTCAACTTTGATCCATTTCCGACGTGCATCGTCACCCTCGTCCCTCGCCAAGCGACGTCTATTCTGCAGCTCCTGTTTCGAGTACATATATTAGCAACCGAACCAGCATCAAATACCCAGGTGCTACTACGATCACTTGTTAATAGACATCAATAACATGTATATCACATATACCTTGTTTGACAGTGCCAGCCTTCTTGTCTGCCAGATACTTGGGGCAGTTCCACTTCCAGTGTCCAGTTCCCTTGCAATAGAAGCACTCAGTATCAGACTTAGGGCCCTTCCTTGACTTCTTCGCAGGCGTGGTAGCTCGCTTGCCACCCTCTTGAAGTTGTCTCTCTTGCCCTTTTTCTTGAAACTTGTGGTCTTGTTAACCATCAACACTTGATACTCCTTCTTGATTTCCACTTCTGCGGTCTTTAACATCGCGAAGAGCTCAGGGAGAGTTTTCTCCATCCCTTGCATGATATAGTTCATCACAAAGCTTTTGTAGCTAGGTGGAATTGACTGGAGAACACGGTCAATCTCCAACTCATTGGGAATGTGCACACCCAGCTGCGCCAGACGATCACCATACCCAGACATCTTGAGCTCGTGTTCACTGACGGAGCTGTTCTCCTCCATCCTACAGCTAAAGAACTTGGAAGAGGCCTCATACCTCTCTACCTTGTCTTGAGTCTGAAACATTGCTTTCAAATCAACAATCATCTGATGAATGCCATGATGCTCAAAACGTTTTTGGAGCTTTGGTTCTAAGCCATACAACATACCGCACTTAACTATCTCGTGGTCCTCAGAACGGGCTGCATAGATGTTCCTAAAATCTTCAGTCGCACTTGCTGCAGGGGCTTCACCTAGTGGTGCATCTAGGACATACAGTTTCTTGGCAGCAGTGAGGATAATCTTCAGATTCATAAACCAATCTGAGATATTGGTTCCATCGTCTTTCAGCTTGCCTTTCTCTAGGAACGCGTTAAAATTCATGGTGGTGTTGGGACGGGCCATGGATCTACAGCATTATTTGCAAAAGGTGTTAAGACTAGGTTCATGATATTTTGTTCGTGTTAATCTAAATTACTTAGACGAACTCCCACTAAACTCAACATCTCTCTGGTTTGTTTAGTGATACACGATCCAAATCCACCAACACCAAAACCGATCATCACGTGAGATGGTGTGGCTTCAGAGGTGAACATCTCCATGTTGATCATATCATCCATATGATTCGTGTTCAGCCTTTCAGCTCTTGTGTTCCGAGGCCATGTCTGTACATGCTAGGCTCGTCAAGGAAACCGTAGTATTTCCGCATGTGTAACTGGCTTACACCCGTTGTATGTGAACGTAGAGTCTATCACACCTGATCATCACGTGGTGCCTCAAAACGACGAACTTTAGCAACGGTGCATACTAGGGGAGAACACTTCTTGATATTAACGTGAGAGATCACCTTATCATGCTACCGTAGCGATCGCATCAAACAAAACATAAGGTGCATAAAAGGATTAATATCACATGCAATTCAATATTGTGACATGGTATAGCCTTTTCTTGTGCCTTTGATCTCCATCTCCAAGCACCAGCATGATCTCCATCATCACCAGCTCATGCGCCATCACCATGGTTGTCTCCACCAACTATTGCAACTACTACTATTAGCTAATCTTAGCAAATAAAGTAAAGCAATTACATGGCATTTAAAGTGACAGGCAGGTCACACAATAAATAAGAGACAACCATAAGGCTCCTGCCGGTTACCGTACTCATCGACATGTAAGTCATGAAAATTTACAAAACATGATCATTGCATACATCACATAATCACATCTTGGGCCATACCACATCACAAACCCTGCAAAAACAAGTTAGACGTCCTCTACTTTGTTTATGCAAGTTTTACGTGGCTTCTAATGGGTCATGAGATAGAACCGTTCTAATCTACGCAAAGCCACAACGTTGATAAAATAGTTGCTTATTTATTCATCCTTTTGAAAGGCCTCCCATTGAAAATTGCAACTTCGCTAAAGCAAGAGAAACAGACACCCGCCAGCCACTTATGCAATACAAGTTGCATGTCAGTCGTGGAACCGGTCTCTCGTGCGTGGACAAGTAAGGATGGTCCGGGCCGCTTCAATCTCACAATACCAGCAAAGATGCAAAGTGCACGCTAGAAGGTAGCAACATAAAATATCAACAGCCCACAACACTTGTGTCTAAAACGCACTAACATCTACGAATAGATCTAGACTCTGATACCACTGAAGGGTCGCAGCATGGAAAACAAAAAAAATTCCTACGCACACGAGACGGAATAAACCCAACACAAGATCTGATCTACGAGATGTTGGTAGCAAGAAGGAGATCGAATCTCACCCTCGAAGAAAACCGTAAGCGTTTTGTCGAGGCAGGGGTTGGCTAGTCGATCCCCACAACTAGACTCGTCTAGTAGCGAGGAGATGTATTATCCAAGCGTCGCACGAGCAACACCTCCGAGAGATCCACACGTACAGCTCGATGAAGACTCCACGTTCTTGATCCCGCAAGAGTTGGTGGAGAGGCTCGCGAGATCAGCAGCACGACGACGGTGACGTGGTGTGTATGGTGGAGATCCGACAGGGCTTCGCCAAGCGTCTGCGGAGAGGAGAGGAGGAGGTGGTGCGGCTAGGATGGAGGGGGACGGCGGCTCGGGTTGGAGCCAGGGGTGCCGCACCCCCTCCCCTGCCCCTCCTTATATAGGAGGCCAGGGGGATGCGCCCCACCTCCTCCTAGGGCCGGCGGCTAGGGGTGCCTTGGCCCCTAAGCCAGCCCCCTAGGGTTCGGGTAAGGGTTGGCCGGCCGCCCCCGCTTTCTATAACCTTTGGCCCGCATGGGCCTTTTAGGGTGTGGTGCGGCTTAGCCCATGTGGCCAGCCCACCACCCTTTTATTCTCATGTGGGCCCCATACTCCTATGGGCCCCACTTCTAGACCCCTCTAGAACCTTCTAGAATATTCCGGTACCTTACCAATAATTCCCGAACCATTTCGATACCTCCGGAAACCACTTTCCTTATATGAATCTTATTCTCCGGACCACTCCGGAACTCCTCGTGACGTCCGGGATCCTATCCGGGACTCTGAATCAATATTCTTTCTCACCATCATATATCTCGAACCCTAACTACATCGAACGCTAAGTGTGTGACTCTGCGGGTTCGTGAATATGTCTTATTAATAGCGGGACCGGGATGCCCATATTAATTCCTACATATTCGATGAAGTACTTTACCAGTCGAACCACAATGTCTGGGATTCAATTAATCCATATACGATTCCTTTTGTTTCATGATATATTACTTGTCCGAGATTCAATCCACCGATATCTCCATATCTGATTAATCTCGTTCCCGACAAGTTCTCTTTACTCGTTCCCATAGAATAGGACCCCTTATGACTAGCTACTTAGTCATATGCTTGCAAGCGTTTGGATGCTATACTACCGAGAGAGCCCAGAGATATCTATCCAACTGTTGGACGAACAAATCCCAGTCTTGATTCATGCCACCCAACAACTAATCATCGGAGAACCTAAAAGCCACCTTTATAATCACCCAATTACGAAGTGACGTTTGATGTCCACAAAGCTCTCCTATGATAAGCGGGAGTAACATAATCTCATGGTCTAAGGAAACTATATTTGACATCTATTTAATTTGAGTCATATCCATCATATCATCTCCCATGATACAAACTTCGTTTATCAAGTGATTCATAAATCCATGGTTAGGAAACGTCTAACCATCACTTGATCAAACGAACTAGTCACAAGAGGAAAGACTAGGGACACATTACCGTTTATATTCCACACATGTATTTGTTTCTGCTTAATACAATTCTAGCATGGATATAAACATTTATCATGAACGGGAAATATGATAATTAATTATCTTTATTATTGCCTCTTGGGCATATTCCCAACATTATGAGCTTCAAATGAGCTTCTATCTTCTTAGTTAGTCCATCTCTTGGTGTAAATCATTTCTCATTGCCAAGATTCAATGGTGTCTCTCCATTTCATTCTTCTTCACCCAGTGCCTTGACTTTCTTTAAAAAACCATGCCCACAATTTGTATGATTCATACCAATTTGTTGCATTTTCCACTTTGTGTTTTACCCCCTCTCTTTGGGTGTGGTTTTGCTGTCTGGAAGACCTTACAGGCTCCTATGGTTCAGGTATCACTCTCGAAATAAAACTAATTCTGCATGTAAATGTGTTAATTATCTTTCACATTAGGGCCACAAAATAAATAAAGATGCATGTACTACTGACATCTATCAATAGGCGAAAGTGCAAGTATACTCATTTTGTATATTAATCGGTCAATGAAACTGATGTGCTTCAAAGTGTTCTCGGTGTGTTGCTTCACCTGAGATTTTTGCTTCGGATCTTAATTTGGCAACGAATCTGAAATGCGCCGATGATATTTAGGTGTGTTTTTCACCAAACTAGAATAATTTGGGAAGCCAAATTGTGTTTCTCTTCCAAATCATTGATGTATCCCCATATTTCTCATACTGAGAACCATTTACTGAACACAAAATTAATTCTTTGGCTTATATGGTGTTCTATCCTTTTTGAGTTTTTTTGTTCATCTATATATAATTTCATGCAAAATAGAAACAAGGCTTTGTTTAAATGGCTAAAAGTGGGACCTAGAGAACACAAAAAAAGTGGGGGCTGCAGCCACCATGTGCTTTCGTTAGTTTATATTTGGGAGATAGTTCCCTGTTTTCACCATGTTTGCAAATATTTGTTCACTTATTTTTCCTCTCTATTACGTACAACAGTGAGAGGTCTCTTTCTCAGGTCCATCTATTGTCATAATTGAATGGTACATGTATCGGCTGCGTCTTTCACTGGAATCTAGCTCATGAACTGGTTGTGTCTATAACTGGAATGTCTGTTAATATATTACCTAAACATTTTCATGGCCTCTCCCTTTTTGTTTCATGCCCTTTATGACATCCATATGCATTTTGCTGGCTTCTTTTCCTATATGCGCCTAACAATGCTAATTGTTCTTGATTTTTCAGGTCATGGATGGCCTGATATCATGCTGTCACAAGTTTTAAGATTATTTAGAAGCATATGTGAAGGATGGTGCCCGAGGATTCCATTCTACATAGAAGTGACCAAAGCTAAATACAGTATGGTATTTCTGATCAAAGATAGAGCATTGTGCTTTGCATTGAAAGTTTCAAATTATAATGCCACTACTATGTATAGTGATCTCCGTGAAGCAAGTGAGGAAGCCGTGTTTGTGCCACGGTGCTATTACTAATACTTGGGTTCTGACTGTTAGTCTATTCTAATAAAGTCTTCCTCATTTGATTATGATGCCTCTTTGTATTTCTGTGATTTGTCATGCATTTTCACTACTGGGTATGAAAGCCTAATGTATAGTTCATTTTATCTTTTATTGAAAAACAATTCTTGGCTACTAATCATTGAGCGATGCAAAATTGTTTTCATACCATATTTACCAGCAATGTTGGTTCATGCATGTGTTCTGAGTTGCTATTACATCTTTCAAATTCTCTCGCTTATGTAGTTTTAAATTTCTATGTTTAGTTATTCCTTGAATGAATACCCTTTTCTGTAGTTGAGCTACTGTTTATAAACACCATCGAAGGTTCGATAGTGGACCTGAGAAGTAAGATGTTTAGTTCTCTGAATACTTAGAAGCATTTGTTAGGACGACCTGGAGATGAAGTGCAATGTGTTCGCTTGCAGGCCCAGCTCAGGTCCCCTGTCTACGGCAGCTTTAAGTGGCTCAAGGCCAAGCTCTCCAACGTCTACTAAGGTGGCCTCTGAACTCTGCTCTCAACCTCTCCAATCATCCATGAACCTTTCTCGATATATGTATATATATACATATGTGCGCACGAAGAAGGGTATGTGTGTTAGTACTACTGCTGCTGCTGTACATGCAGACATGGCCAGGTTGCTGCATATAATTGTGTGGTACATGCCATTATTTATACATGCATGAACTACTATGTGTGATGTTAAGAATCTATTTCAGGAATAACTGGGCAGTGGCAGGCCCGGTAAAGCTTCCATTTGAATCCATGTTAACTATCATGGAAGCTCAATAAGCTGACGATATGAGCATTAGATGTTTTATCTATGATGTACCAGAAAGAAATAGCACTTTTTTATTGAACTAGAAGCTTTGGTCAGAGGGACGTTGCAGAGGGCCTAAGGTGACCAGTCTGAGAAGAAAGTGCAAGATTTTCAACCAGAAGTTTTAGTCAGTAATTGTATAATCTTCGTCTATTTTACTATTGGGCACTTTCCTTGCGTATTTTATTTCTTCCAAAAAGAAATTGCAAATTTGTAAGAGTTACGTGTAACAACATAGAGCTATCAGGTAGTCATGTCATCCGGTATTGTTTCATTTATGTTTCCTCGCAAAAAGGAGTCCAATGATCCTTTCTTGTACTCTAGCGGCACCATTCTTATTCCTGTGCTTTAGCAGGTAAGTCTAATGCACATCAATACATCTATGGCTATCCAAGTTCCATGTAAAACCGCTACATGTACTGCAAGTTCCATTTTACTTATACTTTCATGTTCAGTTTTTAGACACAAGGTGGTGTGCGGCAAGCCGCACCCCTATTTTATTCATGCTACTTGAGCTTTGGATCCCACTTTTTAGTGTGTTCGGCATATTCCCCATAAGCAAACATTATCTAGACAATTGTCGGGTTTAAATTACCCTATAATGTTTGGACCAGTCCTCCAATTTTCCTTAATTGTCAGTGATTTACATACTTTTAAGAATGTTTCAAATTAAGATGGTGTTTTAGAAATCTCATGACTCGGGATTGTTTTTTGTTACTTGCATCTAGCATTGGTGTTTCTAAATGATCTTGGTTGCAGGCAAGCATCCATTGCGGCCTCTTTTTGGCTATTCATTCCAGGTGTAGGTCACCATCACTGAAAGGTGCAGCTAATGTTATGGTGAAAAAACAAGAACAAGACATCTGGACCATGGAGTTTTCAACGACAGGTAGCTGGAAGCATGCACAAATGGACTATATGTGTAGGCAAAATAAGTTTAGATTGGTGAAATAAACCTTGTGTATTTACTATTATTTCCATTTGTGTATATGCTCTATGGACCTGGATGTGACTGCTATACAACAATCGTGTGTTACGTCACTATGATGTGGACCAAGAAATTGGTGCCATGTGCTTGGTAGTTGCTTTAGCATTGGGTGTCTTCTTTTTCTGTATATGTTTTACATGTTTCTACAGATTTGTATGTGTTGCCAGTCTTGTGTTGTGTTATGTATCATGTATGTAAGTACTGCTTCGCTTCAAATGGGCCATATATTTTATTTTTTTCGAAATGGGGTTACCCCTGCCTCTTCATCAAAGTGATACATATGGCTTCTTTATTGCTTTATTAAAATTCAGGTCCAAAACATTATTACAACTCACTGGTCACATAAGGTTTAATCATATATCAACCATAAAAAAACTGCTAACACTAAACATCTTAACCTAAAGTTTAGCTACCACCCGAACCGGCTGAATAACTTCTATGCAACCGTTCCCAAACGTTCGTACTCAAAAGCCATGTCCTGGTGGCGCTCCACGGGCTGGAGATAGGATCACATACGAATTCAATGTGTGACCAAACGAATCACATACGAATTCAATGTGTGACCAAACGAATCACCGGTAAGGAGCAAACTTTTGTCTCCCTATTTACACCGTTTGTTTCTCCATAGGAAATTAATCACCTTCTTATTAATTTGTATAGTAAAAAATGCTTTTCAAATCGAAAAGTGGGGTATGGCAAGTCGTGCTTTCTAAACTAATGTGTAGTTACCAATTACTTAGCATAATTATTTTCTTATATATTTAGCTTCTGTATATTAAGCGTTTTCTTAGTAATCTGTACAAAATACAATAATTACGGGCAAAATATTAAACGAACCAACAAGTGCCGCGCGGCAGGCCGCGCAACAAAATCTAGTAACACACACACGGCTCTCTTTCTTATCCTCTCATTCTCTCTCTCCTCTGAGCAGTGCTGGCCATGGGCAGTCCGGCCCCGCCCGAAAAAGCCCGTCTAGGCCCGGCCCGGCAGTGCCATTGGGTCGGGCTCGGGCTGGGCCGGGCTCGGGCTTGAGGAAAACTAAATTTTAGCTGCGGTTGGGCCGGGCCGGTCGGGCCTAGTCGGGTTTTGGTAGGGCCAGGCCGAGCTCGAGCACGATTTCTACGGCCCGATAGCCGGGCCGGGCCGGGCTCGGACCTAGATTTTTTGCATCGGGCTTTTTTAGGCCCGGCCCGGCCCGAGAAATGGCTAGGTATACCTCTGAGTCTCCTCTGAGTTCACGAGTAGCTCCTTTTGCCGGCAGAGGGAGCCCTACTTGTCCTTGGTGCCCCACAGTTCGGGGATGAAGAAGACATGTTCGGTGCTCAGCCTTGCTTGATTGCGGATAATAATATTTGGGTGGTGCCCCAAGCGAAGGCGTGGATGTAGCAAGTAGCAGTTTTCCCTCGTTTAACGAACCGAGGTTTATCGAACCAATAGGACTTTGAAATCAACAACGAGGTGACTGTTGAAGATCTCTGGCGCTTAACCTTCAACAGACGTGGACCTACACACACTCAACCAAAATACTTTGCCCCCAACGGCGGAATGATTGTCAATATTTCCGGTCTCGCAGAAAACAAAGCGGTCAATTGTATGGTGAAATAGATGAAATAATTAAAAGTGACCAGTGGAGTAATGATGATGAAAATCAAGTAAATGAGGTTGTAAACAATGTAAAAAGATGGACCGGGGGCCATGGGTTCACTAGTGGAGTCTATCAAGTAAATAAAATATGCATGCGATGGGTGAACAAATTACAGCTAGGCAATTGATAAGATTATGACACAAACCCAATTTAGCTATGACATAAAGAGCAAGATAATATTTTTGTAGGCATCACGACAATGAACAAAGACCGTTGAGTCCAACTGCGTCTTTGTCTAAAAAGTCCACCGTGGGATCGCTATCTAGCCTGTTACCCAACGGTATTAAGTTGCAAGTAACAGACATTTGCATTAAGTAAAGCGCATGAAGTAAGCAATACTAATATCAAAAAAGACATTAACACCGTTGTTTTACCCTTAGTAGCAACATCACAGCCTCGCCCTTAGACGTTTCTGTCACTCGTGCCCAGAAAGAAAAGGGGGCATGAACCCACTATCTAGCATAATTACTCTCTCTTGGAGATACACACCATCACTTGGCCAAAATAACTATGCACATCGGAGAGCATGCAAGACCATAAATCAATTAATAAGAATCATGCACAAATCTGAATATAACTTCATAATCCATCGGATCCCAGCAAACACATCACATAGCATTACAATAATCGATCTTGATCATGTTAGGTAGCTCACAAGATCGTAAGACATGAGGCACAAGGGAGAGAGACTACCAACTAGCTACTGCCATGGACCCGTGGTCCAAGGTGGGACTACTCACAAATCATCCCGGAGGAAGGAATGGCGATAAAGAGCCCTCCGGGATCGATCTCCCCTCCGACAGAGTGCGGGGATCAGCTTCAGATTGGACCCCGAACTAGTGTTTTCGGTGGCGGCGCGTCGGGATCGAGTTTCTGGAAAATAATGGCCGCCCCCTCGGTTTTAGGGAAAAAGAGATTTTATAGGTGTCGGAGGGGGCCGAGGGGACGCCCCAGTGGCAGGGGTGGGCCCCACCCGCGGGTCTAGGTGGGGCCGCGACTGCCAGCCGCCCCTGGCCTGTGGGTGGCCCCCCAGGCTGCCCTTTGGTCCTCGGGTGTCTTCCGTCGCATAAAAAATCTCCATAAATTTTGGCGTAATCCGACGATATTTGCTATGGTGACTTTTCTGAAATACAAAAATAGCAAAAACAGAAAACTGACACTGGGCATCTTGTCAATAGGTTAGTCCGACAAAATGCATAATAATGATATAGTTTATAATAAAAATATGTGACAATATCACAAAACTAGCATGGATCATTCAAAAATTATAGATACGTTTGAGACGTATCAGCATCCCCAAGCTTAACTCCTACTCGTCCTCGAGTAGGTAAGTGACAACAAAATAATTTTGATGAGAGATGCAACCAACATAATCTTGATCAAGATCGTAATGTAAAGCATGGGATGTGAATGAAGAGATACAAAACAATTGTCTATAATTGATAACAAGAAAGCAATGAGTCACCAAGTTGAATCATTCAAGCAAAACGTTTCATAAATAGTAAGTTAAAGACATGAAAACAATGTGATCAACATATTTGACTAATTTACAAGGATAATAATTTCACGGCAAAAGTGTTTGAGAATCAACACAAAGGAAGATGTAAGTATTAGCAAAAAGGTTCAACTTCCAAAGGTTTATCTTATAGATAAAGTTAATATAAAAATTCATGTTTAATATTGACAATGCGATATGCTCAACGATACCCAGCGTCAATACTAGATGTTTGCTTTTGTGGAGATAGAAGGAAAAAGGAAAACTGACTGAACATTAAAAGTAAAAGAAAGGTGTGGCACCCCCTTCTGACACATGTCGTCAGAAAGGCGGTCGCCCCGTGCGCCAGCCCAGGATATCTGGACGCACGTTACGACAATGCAACATAGCGGAAATATCATTACACAATCAGGCCCAAAGGGCTACAAATGGTTTACATGGCCATCAAGGCATGAGAAATTATCATGGCCAAGTATGGCACGGGACAGAGTTTAACTGGCAGCGGAAGACGACTAAAGCAACGGCTTGGAGTGGCTCCATTCCACAGGCATCTGGCTGGGCTACTGATCCTAGCACGCTCCTGCTCGATCTCCTTGCTATGGTAGTAGATGAATCCTCTCAACGTCTGGCCACATGAAAAGCCAGTTTGAGTACAATGATGTACTCGCAAGAAAATAACCACAAGACATGAACAGTCAAGCAATCAGGCAACAAGTAACCAGCAATAATAATAATAATCTAAACATGGCAAGTGTCTACTCACGACCTTCGAAGCGGGTAGCAACAAGGCAGCACAACAAATCATGGCATAAGCAAATAACGGGGGTATCACCAGTACAGAGTCCAAGCCAGGTGGGGTTGGATCGTGCACCGGCGATCAGACAAGAGAACTTACCTGTGACGAATAACGGATGTACCCATTGGTAATAAGTATTATAACAAACCTGTCACAACTAGGCCCAACGGCCTTACCACATCTTTCCACTGCTAGGCCCACTGGCCTCATCTTTTCCATAGGGCATGCACGGACGATGTTGGCTCAGGCCTAACTCTAGGCCCCCAACGATCGCACCGCCATCCCTCAACACGGGTAACCATCCACAACTGAAGTAACATTCCCTGCATCATCTTATTGGTTCATTTAGTGAAATCAGGTTGTTCATTTTTCTTTCAAACCGAACTTAAGTTTAACCTCCGGACTCGACAAAGGACAATAGTGTGACCGACACTAAACTGTTCCATGACCTAGGAACAAGGCTAGTTGCTAGTTGACACACTCTCGAGAGGTTGCAGTTACCACCCATCTAATTGCACCTTACCTGGCCAAGGCAAGATACACTTACATAACCGTTCACGCTACCAAGACACTCCCTGTATAGCTACCGACATAACTCTATGTCTTATGACGAAGTGAATCCGGCACGTCCCCAACTCATGAGCGACGCCTAGCTCCGGAACCTTCACAAGACTAGCCCCGACCACAACTATGCAGTATCCGACTAGACTTGCCAAGTGGGTAGCATCAAAGGAGGCTTGATAGGTTACATAGGCTATGGCTCTCCCATTTGGGCGACGGTGGTAGTGCGTTCAATGTTCAGATTAGTGGCACTATGGACTGACCCTATCGAAGTTTGGAGGGAGGGTTCATTTATTCCAGTTTCATTTAACAACAAGTCCAAACAACAGACGGTTAGTCCAACACAACAAGTATAATATCATTTCAACATAATACCATAAGCAAACATAAGCCACACACAACAGTTCAAGCAATATATAGTTTGTTTGCGTCGACCGGGTGACTATATGGCCACCACAGATCGAGCAAAAAGAAATAAAAATCGTTAGTTCACAGGTTGCAATAAGCAATAATAATCACGTAATAATCAAGCAAAGGTGAATAAATTCAACCGGGCGAGGACGGAGATGCCTCCGGCCAGTAGCAGCCACGGGTCGAGTAAGAAAATAAAATAACAAAATCAACCGGGCGAGGACGGAGTTGTCTCCGGCCAGTAGCAGCCACGGGTCGAGTAAAGAAAATAAAATAACGAAATCAACCGGGCGAGGACGGAGTTGTCTCCGGCCAGTAGCAGCCACGGGTCGAGTAAAGAAAATAGAATAACACAATTGGTTAGCGTCAACCGGGCGACGGCGGAGGTGCCTCCGGCCAGTAGCAGCCACGGGTCGACTACAAAAGTTAGTGGAGGCGTCCACGCGATCCCGTTCCTCCATTCCATTGACTGCGGCGGTTCCCCCAGTCCATCGTCGCCGGAATGGGGAGTGGTGCATGTTACCGTCCAACACACACCACAACTCTGCAGAAAAGTAGACGAGATTCAATCCACGTGGGCGGGCCCCACATGTATTTAGTCGTCGGCCGGAACTCAACCCACGCTTAATGGGTTTATCGTATTGCGGGAAAGTAAAGTTACATGAAATAGTAATACTGAAAGTAGACGAGATTCAATCCATGTGGGCGGTGCCCAACATGCATTTAGTCGCCGGCCGGAACTCAACCCACGAGACATGGGTTTATCGTATTACAGGAATGAAAGCAAAGTCATGATATCTCATGACGCACAGTTCACATGCGATAACGAACAAAAACACATCTATGGCATGGTAATATGCAAACAACAAACATTTCTTGAGTGTTCATAGCAAGTGGTTAGCTTTCCTTCAAAGATCGACACCATTTGGCTTAGGGGGTCACGGACATGTCGCGGGTTAGGGTCTCGGTTCGCCGGTACCGCGGAATACCTCAAACGGAGCTACGGTTCAAAAGATATTGCCGTGCGACTGATAGCTGTTTGCTGCCTACTCGAAAAAAAAACAGAATGGGCCGGCTTCTGAACCGGGCTGGGCTGGTCACGCACAAGACAGAAGTACGTCTTCGCTTCAGGAAAGCGTAAAGGGGAGCCTGCTCGGGAGGACCGACGCCATCGTCGACCGTCGGGACAGCCGGGCCGCCGGCCGTTGCCCGGAGCCGCCGCCGGATACCGGTGCCGGGGAGGGCGCTCCGCCGCCGCCGCTGGGCCACCGTGCCGCCGGCTGCCGGAGCCGCCCCACGCGCGCACGGCTCACGCAGGCGAGCTCGACGCGGTTCGGCCGCCGGCCGCCGACTGCCGCCGAGGGCTCGGGAACGGCCGCCTCGGGGCGCCGAGTTCGAGGGGGGGCGGCCACGAGGACGGGGAAGCACCGGGGACGCCGCCATGGTGCGCGCTCCACGAGCTCGCCGCCAACGGTTCCCGGACGGGGACGAGGCCACGGTGCACCGTTCCGCAAACGGCGATGTCTAGGAGGTAGAGGAGACCAAGGGGAACCACCCCACCAGTTTAATCGAAGAACGGCTCAGTCAGGAGCTCGCCGTGGGCCGTGAACCGACGATGACGTCCATGGCCGAAACGGAGCAGAGCTCCGCCGTTCCGCAGCTAAACCAAGCAGTGGAGGTTCCAGGGGGGAGGGAGGGAGCTGCTGGACGCGCAAGGGAGCTCGAGAGGGGGCTTAGTAGGCAGGGGGTGAGAAGAGTGGCCACACACGTGTCCCATGGACATGGAGATAGGAGGGGAGGGGATAGGATCGAGAGCCGGATAGGAACGTCGAGCTGGACGAACAGGGATCTACAGGGAAGCTACTGTGCAGGAGATTAGGCAGGGTTTAGGGCTAAGTGAGATTAGGGCATGTCCAAGTGCGCGTTCAGGGCGTCCAGAGCGCGACGCGAGCGACATCAACGTGTTCCCGGTGACGCGGAGCTCTAAATAGAAAACGGGTCGCACCACTGGGTTCATAACGGCGAGACCAACACAACAAAACAAGAATCACGCAAAGGCGACAAACTTTTATGTATAAGATTTTCAGAAAACCGGGGTTGCGCCAGGTGTTCGATGAAATAACCAAGGCATTGCACATCTCAGAAAAATCCCCAAAATTCACAGTAGGCTAGGATAGGTATAAGGAGTATTTTTGTGAATTTGTAGCTTAGTTGGACATAGGAAAGTTGGTCAAATAAATTGGTGTCCAAAAATGCCCTAATGGCATGGGCATGCCAAGTGAACAAGATCAAAAGATATTGACATGATCTTCTGTGTATGTGGTTATATAAGGGAGTTGGTAAATTGGGCAAAGTGGCAATGCAAAATGATTTTTGTAGCTAGGGGTTGCTTTGGAAATTGCA
>QRDG01000214.1:434683-671234 GCA_012064385.1 Puccinellia tenuiflora | reverse complement strand
TTCATTCCGCCGTTGGGGGCAAAGTATTTTGGTTGAGTGTGTGGGTCCACGTCTGTTGAAGGTTAAGCGCCAGAGATCTTCAACAGTCACCTCGTTGTTGATTTCAAAGTCCTATTGGTTCGATAAACCTCGGTTCGTTAAACGAGGGAAAACTGCTACTTGCTACATCCACGCCTTCGCTTGGGGCACCACCCAAATATTATTATCCGCAATCAAGCAAGGCTGAGCACCGAACATGTCTTCTTCATCCCCGAACTGTGGGGCACCAAGGACAAGTAGGGCTCCCTCTGCCGGCAAAAGGAGCTACTCGTGAACTCAGAGGAGACTCAGAGGTATACCTAGCCATTTCTCCGGGCCGGGCCGGGGGCCTAAAAAAGCCCGATGCAAAAAATCTAGGTCCGAGCCCGGCCCGGCCCGGCTATCGGGCCGTAGAAATCGTGCTCGAGCTCGGCCTGGCCCTACCAAAACCCGACTAGGCCCGACCGGCCCGGCCCAACCGCAGCTAAAATTTAGTTTTCCTCAAGCCCGAGCCCGGCCCAGCCCGAGCCCGACCCAATGGCACTGCCGGGCCGGGCCTAGACGGGCTTTTTCGGGCGGGGCCGGACTGCCCATGGCCAGCACTGCTCAGAGGAGAGAGAATGAGAGGATAAGAAAGAGAGCCGTGTGTGTGTTACTAGATTTTGTTGCGCGGCCTGCCGCGCGGCACTTGTTGGTTCGTTTAATATTTTGCCCGTAATTATTGTATTTTGTACAGATTACTAAGAAAACGCTTAATATACAGAAGCTAAATATATAAGAAAATAATTATGCTAAGTAATTGGTAACTACACATTAGTTTAGAAAGCACGACTTGCCATACCCCACTTTTCGATTTGAAAAGCATTTTTTACTATACAAATTAATAAGAAGGTGATTAATTTCCTATGGAGAAACAAACGGTGTAAATAGGGAGACAAAAGTTTGCTCCTTACCGGTGATTCGTTTGGTCACACATTGAATTCGTATGTGATTCGTTTGGTCACACATTGAATTCGTATGTGATCCTATCTCCAGCCCGTGGAGCGCCACCAGGACATGGCTTTTGAGTACGAACGTTTGGGAACGGTTGCATAGAAGTTATTCAGCCGGTTCGGGTGGTAGCTAAACTTTAGGTTAAGATGTTTAGTGTTAGCAGTTTTTTTATGGTTGATATATGATTAAACCTTATGTGACCAGTGAGTTGTAATAATGTTTTGGACCTGAATTTTAATAAAGCAATAAAGAAGCCATATGTATCACTTTGATGAAGAGGCAGGGGTAACCCCATTTCGAAAAAAATAAAATATATGGCCCATTTGAAGCGAAGCAGTACTTACATACATGATACATAACACAACACAAGACTGGCAACACATACAAATCTGTAGAAACATGTAAAACATATACAGAAAAAGAAGACACCCAATGCTAAAGCAACTACCAAGCACATGGCACCAATTTCTTGGTCCACATCATAGTGACGTAACACACGATTGTTGTATAGCAGTCACATCCAGGTCCATAGAGCATATACACAAATGGAAATAATAGTAAATACACAGGTTTATTTCACCAATCTAAACTTATTTTGCCTACACATATAGTCCATTTGTGCATGCTTCCAGCTACCTGTCGTTGAAAACTCCATGGTCCAGATGTCTTGTTCTTGTTTTTTCACCATAACATTAGCTGCACCTTTCAGTGATGGTGACCTACACCTGGAATGAATAGCCAAAAAGAGGCCGCAATGGATGCTTGCCTGCAACCAAGATCATTTAGAAACACCAATGCTAGATGCAAGTAACAAAAAACAATCCCGAGTCATGAGATTTCTAAAACACCATCTTAATTTGAAACATTCTTAAAAGTATGTAAATCACTGACAATTAAGGAAAATTGGAGGACTGGTCCAAACATTATAGGGTAATTTAAACCCGACAATTGTCTAGATAATGTTTGCTTATGGGGAATATGCCGAACACACTAAAAAGTGGGATCCAAAGCTCAAGTAGCATGAATAAAATAGGGGTGCGGCTTGCCGCACACCACCTTGTGTCTAAAAACTGAACATGAAAGTATAAGTAAAATGGAACTTGCAGTACATGTAGCGGTTTTACATGGAACTTGGATAGCCATAGATGTATTGATGTGCATTAGACTTACCTGCTAAAGCACAGGAATAAGAATGGTGCCGCTAGAGTACAAGAAAGGATCATTGGACTCCTTTTTGCGAGGAAACATAAATGAAACATACCGGATGACATGACTACCTGATAGCTCTATGTTGTTACACGTAACTCTTACAAATTTGCAATTTCTTTTTGGAAGAAATAAAATACGCAAGGAAAGTGCCCAATAGTAAAATAGACGAAGATTATACAATTACTGACTAAAACTTCTGGTTGAAAATCTTGCACTTTCTTCTCAGACTGGTCACCTTAGGCCCTCTGCAACGTCCCTCTGACCAAAGCTTCTAGTTCAATAAAAAAGTGCTATTTCTTTCTGGTACATCATAGATAAAACATCTAATGCTCATATCGTCAGCTTATTGAGCTTCCATGATAGTTAACATGGATTCAAATGGAAGCTTTACCGGGCCTGCCACTGCCCAGTTATTCCTGAAATAGATTCTTAACATCACACATAGTAGTTCATGCATGTATAAATAATGGCATGTACCACACAATTATATGCAGCAACCTGGCCATGTCTGCATGTACAGCAGCAGCAGTAGTACTAACACACATACCCTTCTTCGTGCGCACATATGTATATATACATATATCGAGAAAGGTTCATGGATGATTGGAGAGGTTGAGAGCAGAGTTCAGAGGCCACCTTAGTAGACGTTGGAGAGCTTGGCCTTGAGCCACTTAAAGCTGCCGTAGACAGGGGACCTGAGCTGGGCCTGCAAGCGAACACATTGCACTTCATCTCCAGGTCGTCCTAACAAATGCTTCTAAGTATTCAGAGAACTAAACATCTTACTTCTCAGGTCCACTATCGAACCTTCGATGGTGTTTATAAACAGTAGCTCAACTACAGAAAAGGGTATTCATTCAAGGAATAACTAAACATAGAAATTTAAAACTACATAAGCGAGAGAATTTGAAAGATGTAATAGCAACTCAGAACACATGCATGAACCAACATTGCTGGTAAATATGGTATGAAAACAATTTTGCATCGCTCAATGATTAGTAGCCAAGAATTGTTTTTCAATAAAAGATAAAATGAACTATACATTAGGCTTTCATACCCAGTAGTGAAAATGCATGACAAATCACAGAAATACAAAGAGGCATCATAATCAAATGAGGAAGACTTTATTAGAATAGACTAACAGTCAGAACCCAAGTATTAGTAATAGCACCGTGGCACAAACACGGCTTCCTCACTTGCTTCACGGAGATCACTATACATAGTAGTGGCATTATAATTTGAAACTTTCAATGCAAAGCACAATGCTCTATCTTTGATCAGAAATACCATACTGTATTTAGCTTTGGTCACTTCTATGTAGAATGGAATCCTCGGCACCATCCTTCACATATGCTTCTAAATAATCTTAAAACTTGTGACAGCATGATATCAGGCCATCCATGACCTGAAAAATCAAGAACAATTAGCATTGTTAGGCGCATATAGGAAAAGAAGCCAGCAAATGCATATGGATGTCATAAAGGGCATGAAACAAAAAGGGAGAGGCCATGAAAATGTTTAGGTAATATATTAACAGACATTCCAGTTATAGACACAACCAGTTCATGAGCTAGATTCCAGTGAAAGACGCAGCCGATACATGTACCATTCAATTACGACAATAGATGGACCTGAGAAAGAGACCTCTCACTGTTGTACGTAATAGAGAGGAAAAATAAGTGAACAAATATTTGCAACATGGTGAAAACAGGGAACTATCTCCCAAATATAAACTAACGAAAGCACATGGTGGCTGCAGCCCCCACTTTTTTTGTGTTCTCTAGGTCCCATTTTTAGCCATTTAAACAAAGCCTTGTTTCTATTTTGCATGAAATTATATATAGATGAACAAAAAAACTCAAAAAGGATAGAACACCATATAAGCCAAAGAATTAATTTTGTGTTCAGTAAATGGTTCTCAGTATGAGAAATATGGGGATACATCAATGATTTGGAAGAGAAACACAATTTGGCTTCCCAATTATTCTAGTTTGGTGAAAAAACACACCTAAATATCATCGGCGCATTTCAGATTCGTTGCCAAATTAAGATCCGAAGCAAAAATATCAGGTGAAGCAACACACCGAGAACACTTTGAAGCACATCAGTTTCATTGACCGATTAATATACAAAATGAGTATACTTGCACTTTCGCCTATTGATAGATGTCAGTAGTACATGCATCTTTATTTATTTTGTGGCCCTAATGTGAAAGATAATTAACACAATTACATGCAGAATTAGTTTTATTTCGAGAGTGATACCTGAACCATAGGAGCCTGTAAGGTCTTCCAGACAGCAAAACCACACCCAAAGAGAGGGGGTAAAACACAAAGTGGAAAATGCAACAAATTGGTATGAATCATACAAATTATGGGCATGGTTTTTTAAAGAAAGTGAAGGCACTAGGTAAAGAAGAATGAAATGGAGAGACACCATTGAATCTTGGCAATGAGAAATGATTTACACCAAGAGATGGACGAATTAAGAAGATAGAAGCTCATTTGAAGCTCATAATGTTGGGAATATGCCCAATAGGCAATAATAAAGATTATTAATTATCATATTCCCGTTCATGATAAATGTTTATATCCATGCTAGAATTGTATTAAGCAGAAACAAATACATGTGTGGAATATAAACGGTAATGTGTCCCTAGTCTTTCCTCTTGTGACTAGTTCGTTTGATCAAGTGATGGTTAGACGTTTCCTGACCATGGATTTATGAATCACTTGATAAACGAAGTTTGTATCATGGGAGATGATATGATGGATATGACTCAAATTAAATAGATGTCAAATATAGTTTCCTTAGACCATGAGATTATGTTACTCCCGCTTATCATAGGAGAGCTTTGTGGACATCAAACGTCACTTCGTAATTGGGTGATTATAAAGGTGGCTTTCAGGTTCTCCGATGATTAGTTGTTGGGTGGCATGAATCAAGACTGGGATTTGTTCGTCCAACAGTTGGATAGATATCTCTGGGCTCTCTCGGTAGTATAGCATCCAAACGCTTGCAAGCATATGACTAAGTAGCTAGTCATAAGGGGTCCTATTCTATGGGAACGAGTAAAGAGAACTTGTCGGGAACGAGATTAATCAGATATGGAGATATCGGTGGATTGAATCTCGGACAAGTAATATATCATGAAACAAAAGGAATCGTATATGTAAAGTACTTCATCGAATATGTAAGAATTAATATGGGCATCCCGGTCCCGCTATTAATATGACATATTCACGAACCCGCAGAGTCACACACTTAGCGTTCGATGTAGTTAGGGTTCGAGATATATGATGGTGAGAAGAATATTGATTCAGAGTCCCGGATAGGATCCCGGACGTCACGAGGAGTTCCGGAGTGGTCCGGAGAATAAGATTCATATAAGGAAAGTGGTTTCCGGAGGTATCGAAATGGTTCGGGAATTTATCGGTAAGGTACCGAAATATTCTAGAAGGTTCTAGAGGGGTCTAGAAGTGGGGCCCATAGGAGTATGGGGCCCACATGAGAATAAAAGGGTGGTGGGCTGGCCACATGGTCTAGCCGCACCACACCCTAAAAGGCCCATGCGGGCCAAAGGTTATAGAAAGGGGGGGGGGGCGGCCGGCCAACCCTAACCCTAGGGGGCTGGCTTAGGGGCCAATTCTCCCCTAGCCGCCGGCCCTAGGAGGGGGTGGGGCGCACCCCCCTTGGCCCCCTATAAAAGGAGGGGCAGGGGAGGGGGTGCGGCACCCCTTGCTCCACCCAAAAGGTGCCTAGCCGCCGCCCCCCTCCACCCTAGCCGGACCACCTCCTCCTCTCCTCTCCGCAGACGCTTGGCGAAGCCCTGTCAGATCTCGACCATACACACCACGTCACCGTCGTCATGCTGTTGATCTTGCGAGCCTCTCCACCAACTCTTGCGGGATCAAGAACGTGGAGTCTTCATCGAGCTATACGTGTGGATCTCTTGGAGGTGTTGCTCGTGCGACGCTTGGATAATACATCTCCTCGCTACTAGACGAGTCTAGTTGTGGGGATCGACTAGCCAACCCCTGCCTCGAACAAAATGCTTACGGTTTTCTTCGAGGGTGAGATTCGATCTCCTTCTTGCTACCAACATCTCGTAGATCAGATCTTGTGTTGGGTTTATTCCGTCTCGTATGCGTAGGAAATTTTTTTGTTTTCCATGCTGCGACCCATCAGTGGTATCAGAGTCTAGATCTATTCGTAGATGTTAGTGCGTTTTAGACACAAGTGTTGTGGGCGTTGATATTTTATGTTGCTACCTTCTAGCGTGCACTTTGCATCTTTGCGGTATTGTGAGATTGAAGCGGCCCGGACCAACCTTACTCGTCCACGCACGAGAGACCGGTTC
The DNA here is from genome assembly GCA_012064385.1 of Puccinellia tenuiflora. NCBI lineage: Eukaryota > Viridiplantae > Streptophyta > Magnoliopsida > Poales > Poaceae > Puccinellia > Puccinellia tenuiflora. The sequence continues at coordinate 664,654 of QRDG01000214.1, read as the reverse complement.
CACGACTGACATGCAACTTGTATTGCATAAGTGGCTGGCGGGTGTCTGTTTCTCTTGCTTTAGCGAAGTTGCAATTTTCAATGGGAGGCCTTTCAAAAGGATGAATAAATAAGCAACTATTTTATCAACGTTGTGGCTTTGCGTAGATTAGAACGGTTCTATCTCATGACCCATTAGAAGCCACGTAAAAATTGCATAAACAAAGTAGAGTACGTCTAACTTGTTTTTGCAGGGTTTGTGATGTGGTATGGCCCAAGATGTGATTATGTGATGTATGCAATGATCATGTTTTGTAAATTTTCATGACTTACATGTCGATGAGTACGGTAACCGGCAGGAGCCTTATGGTTGTCTCTTATTTATTGTGTGTCCTGCATGTGACTTTAAATGCCATGTAATTACTTTACTTTATTTGCTAAGAGTAGCTAATAGTAGTAGTTGCAATAGTTGGTGGAGACAACCATGGTGATGGCGCATGAGCTGGTGATGATGGAGATCATGCCGGTGCTTTGGAGATGGAGATCAAAGGCACAAGAAAAGGCTATACCATGTCACAATATTGAATTGCATGTGATATTAATCCTTTTTGCACCTTATGTTTTGTTTGATGCGATCGCGACGGTAGCATGATAAGGTGATCTCTCACGTTAATATCAAGAAGTGTTCTCCCCTAGTATGCACCGTTGCTAAAGTTCGTCGTTTTGAGGCACCACGTGATGATCGGGTGTGATAGATTCTACGTTCACATACAACGGGTGTAAGCCAGTTAAACATGCGGAAATACTACGGTTTCCTTGACGAGCCTAGCATGTACAGACATGGCCTCGGAACACAAGAGCTGAAAGGCTAAACACGAGTCATATGGATGATATGATCAACATGGAGATGTTCACCTCTGAAGCCACACCATCTCACGTGATGATCGGTTTTGGTGTTGGTGGATTTGGATCGTGTATCACTAAACAAACCAGAGAGATGTTGAGTTTAGTGGGAGTTCGTCTAAGTAATTTAGATTAACACGAACAAAATATCATGAACCTAGTCTTAACACCTTTTGCAAATAATGTTGTAGATCCATGGCCCGTCCCAACACCACCATGAATTTTAACGCGTTCCTAGAGAAAGACAAGCTGAAAGACGATGGAACCAATATCTCAGATTGGTTTATGAATCTGAAGATTATCCTCACTGCTGCCAAGAAACTGTATGTCCTAGATGCACCACTAGGTGAAGCCCCTGCAGCAAGTGCGACTGAAGATTTTAGGAACATCTATGCAGCCCGTTCTGAGGACCACGAGATAGTTAAGTGCGGTATGTTGTATGGCTTAGAACCAAAGCTCCAAAAACGTTTTGAGCATCATGGCATTCATCAGATGATTGTTGATTTGAAAGCAATGTTTCAGACTCAAGACAAGGTAGAGAGGTATGAGGCCTCTTCTAAGTTCTTTAGCTGTAGGATGGAGGAGAACAGCTCCGTCAGTGAACACGAGCTCAAGATGTCTGGGTATGGTGATCGTCTGGCGCAGCTGGGTGTGCACATTCCCAATGAGTTGGGATTGACCGTGTTCTCCAGTCACTTCCACCTAGCTACAAAAGCTTTGTGATGAACTATATCATGCAAGGGATGGAGAAAACTCTCCCTGAGCTCTTCGCGATGTTAAAGACCGCAGAAGTGGAAATCAAGAAGGAGTATCAAGTGTTGATGGTTAACAAGACCACAAGTTTCAAGAAAAAGGGCAAGAGAGACAACTTCAAGAAGGGTAGGCAAGCGAGCTGCCACGCCTGCGAAGAAGTCAAGGAAGGGCCCTAAGTCTGATACTGAGTGCTTCTATTGCAAGGGAACTGGACACTGGAAGTGGAACTGCCCCAAGTATCTGGCAGACAAGAAGGCTGGCACCGTCAAACAAGGTATATGTGATATACACGTTATTGATGTGTATTTAACAAGTGATCATAGTAGCACCTGGGTATTTGATACTGGTTCGGTTGGTAATATATGTAACTGGAAACAGGAGCTGCGGAATAGACGTCGCTTGGCGAGGGACGAGGTGACGATGCACGTCGGAAATGGATCAAAAGTTGAAGTCATCGCTGTCGGCACACTCCCTCTGCGTCTACCTTCGGGATTAGTTTTAAACCTTAATAATTGTTATTATGTGCCTGCGTTGAGCATGAACATTATATCTGGATCTTGTTTATTGCGAAACGGTTATTCATTTAAGTCAGAGAACTCTGGTGTTTCTGTTTATATGGATAATATCTTTTATGGTCATGCACATGAGAGGAATGGTTTATTTCTGTTGAATCTCGATAGTAATGATACACATGTTCATAACATTGATGCTAAATGCTACAAACCAAATGATGATAATTCCACATACATGTGGCACTGCCGTTTAGGTCATATTGGTGTAAAGCGCATGAAGAAACTCCATTCTGATGGACTTTTGGATTCACTTGATTTCGAATCATTTGAAAACAATGCTTTATGGGCAAGATGACTCGAACACCCTTCTCCGGCACGATGGAGAGAGCAACGGACTTGTTAGAAATCATACATACTGATGTGTGTGGCCCAATGAGTGTTGCATCACGCGGTGGATATCGTTATTTCTTGACCTTCACCGATGATTTGATTAGATATGGGTATATTTACTTAATGAAACATAAGTCTGAAATGTTTGAAAAGTTCAAAGAATTTCAGAGGGAAGTTGAGAATCATCGTAACAAGAAAATAAAGTTTCTCCGATCTGATCGTGGAGGTGAATATTTGAGTTACGAGTTTGGCATGCATTTAAAGGAATGTAGGAATTGTTTCACAACTTACGCCACCTGGAACACCACAGTGCAATGGTGTGTCTGAGCATCGTAATCGTACTTTATTAGATATGGTGCGATCTATGATGTCTCACACCGATCTACCACTATCATTTTGGAGCTATGCATTAGAGACAGCCGCATTCACTTAAAATAGGGCACCATCAAAATCCGTTGAGACGAGTCCATGAGTTATGGTTTGGCAAGAAGCCAAAGTTATCGTTTCTTAAATTTTGGGGTTGCGATGCTTATGTGAAAAGACTTCAACCTGATAAGCTCGAACCCAAGTCGGAAAAATGTGTCTTCATTGGATACCCTAAGGAAACTATTGGGTATACCTTCTACCACAGAACCGAGGGCAAGATATTTGTTGCCAAGAATGGTTCCTTTCTAGAGAAGGAGTTTCTCTCGAAAGAAGTGAGTGGGAGGAGAGTAGAGCTTGACGAGGTTATCAAACCTGTTCTTGAGATGACGAGTAGCGCAGAACTGGAAGATGTTCCAGAGCAGCCTTCGCCACCTGAAGAAGGAGCAAATGATGGTGATCATGCTGCTCCAGTCAAAGCTGCTATTGAACCTCGCAGGTCAACAAGGGAACGCACCGCTCCTGATTGGTATAACCCTGTCATGAATGTCATGTTGTTAGACAATGATGAACCTGCGAATTATGATGAAGCAATGATGAGCCCAGACTCCGATAAATGGCTAGGAGCCATGAAATCCGAAATGGAATCCATGTATGAAAACCAAGTATGGACTTTGGTGGATCTGCCTAACGACCGTAAGGCTGTTGAGAACAAATGGATATTCAAGAGAAAGACAGACGCTAACGGAAACGTCACCGTGTATAAAGCTCGACTTGTCGCAAAAGGTTTCCGACAAATTCAAGGAGTTGACTACGATGAGACATTCTCACCAGTAGCGATGCTGAAATCTGTCCGGATTATATTAGCAATTGCCGCATTTTATGACTATGAAATTTGGCAAATGGATGTGAAGACTACGTTCCTTAATGGCCACATTAAGGAAGAGTTGTACATGGTACAGCCCGAAGGTTTTGTTGATCCAAAGGATGCTAACAAGGTATGCAAACTTCAGAGATCCATTTATGGACTGAAGCAAGCATCGCGGAGTTGGAATCTCCGGTTTGGTGAAGTGATCAAAAGGTTTGGATTTGTCCAAACTTATGGAGAAGCCTGTATTTACAAAAAAGTGAGTGGGAGTTCAGTTGCATTTCTAATACTATATGTGGATGACATATTGTTGATTGGAAATGATGTTACACTACTGGAAAGTGTAAAGGCTTATTTGAATAAGAGTTTTTCAATGAAAGATCTTGGCGAAGCAGCATATATTTTAGGCATCAAAATCTATAGAGATAGATCAAAACGCCTAATAGGGCTTTCACAGAGTACATACCTTGACAAGGTTCTGAAGAAGTTCAGAATAGAAAATTCGAAGAAGGGGTTCTTACCAATGTTGCAAGGAAAGATTTTGAGTAAGACTCAGAGTCCTATCACGGCAGAAGATAGAGAGACAATGAACAAGGTTCCCTATGCCTCAGCCATAGGCTCTATCATGTATGCCATGCTATGTACTAGACCAGATGTGTGCCATGTTGTAAGTTTGACTAGCAGGTACCAAAGTGATCCAGGAGTGGAACACTGGACAGCTGTCAAGAATATCCTTAAGTATCTAAATAGAACTAAGGAAATGTTTCTCATGTATGGAAGTGACCAAGAGCTTGTCGTAAGGGGTTACGTCGATGCTAGTTGGGATACAGATCCGGATGATTCGAAGTCTCAGTCCGGATACGTGTTTATTCTAAATGGTGGCGCTGTGAGTTGGAGGAGTTCCAAGCAGAGCGTGGTGACAAAATCTTCAACAGAAGCGGAATATGTGGCAGCCTCGTCGGCAGCAAGTGAAGCAGTCTGGATGAAGGAGTTCCTCTCTGAACTAGGTGTGGTTCCAAGTGCGTCAAGACCACTTGCCCTGTACTGTGATAATACAGGTGCAATTGCTCTTGCCAAGGATCCAACTTCACAAAAGAATACAAAGCATATCAAGCGCCGTTTTCACAATTTGCGTGAGAATGTCCAAGATGGAGACATTGAGATTTGCAAGGTGCACACGGATCTGAATGTGGCAGACCCGTTGACTAAACCTTTTCCACGAGCAAAACATGATCAACACCGAGAGACCATGGGTGTTAGATTGCTACAAATGTAAACTAGATTATTGACTCTAGTGCAAGTGGGAGACTGTTCGGAATATGCCCAAGAGGCAATAATAAAGATTATTAATTATCATATTTCCCGTTCATGATAAATGTTTATATCCATGCTAGAATTGTATTAAGCAGAAACAAATACATGTGTGGAATACAAACGGTAATGTGTCCCTAGTCTTTCCTCTTGTGACTAGTTCGTTTGATCAAGTGATGGTTAGACGTTTCCTGACCATGGATTTATGAATCACTTGATAAACGAAGTTTGTATCATGGGAGATGATATGATGGATATGACTCAAATTAAATAGATGTCAAATATAGTTTCCTTAGACCATGAGATTATGTTACTCCCGCTTATCATAGGAGAGCTTTGTGGACATCAAACGTCACTTCGTAACTGGGTGATTATAAAGGTGGCTTTCAGGTTCTCCGATGATTAGTTGTTGGGTGGCATGAATCAAGACTGGTATTTGTTCGTCCAATAGTTGGATAGATATCTCTGGGCCCTCTCGGTAGTATAGCATCCAAACGCTTGCAAGCATATGACTAAGTAGCTAGTCATAAGGGATCCTATTCTATGGGAACGAGTAAAGAGAACTTGTCGGGAATGAGATTAATCAGATATGGAGATATCGGTGGATTTAATCTCGGACAAGTGGTTTGACTGGTAAAGTACTTCACCGAATATGTAAGAATTAATATGGGCATCCCGGTCCCGCTATTAATATGACATATTCACGAACCCGCGGAGTCACACACTTAATGTTCGATGTAGTTAGGGTTCGAGATATATGATGGTGAGAAAGAATATTGATTCGGAGTCCCAGATAGGATCCCGGACGTCACGAGGAGTTCCGGAGTGGTCCGGAGAATAAGATTCATATAAGAAAAGTGGTTTTCGGAGGTATCGAAATGGTTCGGGAATTTATTGGTAAGGTACCGGAATATTCTAGAAGGTTCTAGAGGGGCCTAGAAGTGGGGCCCATAGGAGTATGGGGCCCACATGAGAATAAAAGGGTGGTGGGCTGGCCACATGGGCCAGCCGTACCACACCCTAAAAGGCCCATGCGGGCCAAAGGTTCTAGAAAGGGGGGGGGGGGGGCCGGCCAACCCTTATCCTAACCCTAGGGGGCTGGCTTAGGGGCCAAGGCACCCCTAGCCGCCGGCCCTAGGAGGAGGTGGGGCGCATCCCCCCTGGCCTCCTATATAAGGAGGGGCAGGGGAGGGGGTGCGACACCCCTGGCTCCAACCCTAGCCACCGCCCCCCCTCCATCCTAGCCGCACCACCTCCTCCTCTCCTCTCCGCAGCCGCTTGGCAAAGCCCTGTCGGATCTCCACCATACACACCACGTCACCGTTGTCGTGCTTCTGATCTCGCGAGCCTCTCCACCAACTCTTGCGGGATCAAGAGCGTGGAGTCTTCATCGAGCTGTACGTGTGGATCTCTCGGAGGTGTTGCTCGTGCGACGCTTGGATAATACATCTCCTCGCGACTAGACGAGTCTAGTTGCGGGGATCGACTAGCCAACCCCTACCTCGACAAACGCTTACAGTTTTCTTCGAGGGTGAGATTCGATCTCCTTCTTGCTACCAACATCTCGTAGATCAGATCTTGTGTTGGGTTTATTCCGTCTCGTATGCGTAGGAATTTTTTTTGTTTTCCGTGCTGCGACCCCTCACACAATGAATAATCAACATTGTGCAAGATAAAGTTGGTAACTGGCTTGTACTCAAAAGCCAAGTATTAATACATGATTATAGAGAATCTATGAAAACCATCAAACCAAAGCACGCTGTCTAGTCAATGATAGAACAATACTTATTCTGCTAAACATTGTAAGATATGCAAAGAATCGGTTCTTCCGCTAAGGAGCATCGTACACACATTAATATAATAAGAAATCCACCACAAGAATTGATTCTTCTCTTTATTTCTTCTTCTAAACAGCATTGTACACATATTAATATCATAAGAAATCCGAAACAAGAATTGGTTTGTCTCTTTATTTCTTCTGATAAATAGTGCAAGATATGCAAATGAAGAAAGAAATCCAGGTGTTTAACAAAGAGACATACCAAATCAACCTCTAATGTGTGCCAAGATCAAACATACTCGTGCTTCTTCCACAAAAAGTTCTATATAGACAAAGATTGGAAGGCCTGGGATTAACTTGGGAAACCATTTGACAACCCAGGATGTTGTGAGTCTCCACCACATTGTGATCTGAAAGGGGAAAAATTGTCATGACTCTCCATCACATTGTGATCTGTAAGGGATTTTTTTGTCATGACTCTCCACCACATTATGATATGAAAAATCTAAAAAAAAAATGCACTAATGTAGTGAATATAAAAGGGTGGATAGATACCTTGCGTGCACATATTTTGAAAATATTACCTCGGCGAAAAATGTTCACAGAATGGTTGAAGTGGCAAAATCTGTAGCAAACAGAACTTAACGTCAAAGAAAGGTAATGGAATATGAATGCATATAATTTACTTCAATAGGTTAGACCAGTCAATACACACAAAATATAGATATAATTTGTCACACATATTATCGCCGCAGTGTTGGCCAAGCCATTGATCAGTTCCAGGCACAAATTTTGCTCAAGCTTTCTTGTGCTTCATGCCTAGCTGAACCAAGCTGATGATAAAGACCTGAAGCAAAGCACAACACCAGGCTACGGAGAAAAGAGTGCCACCAGCGCAGCAATCCATCTATTGTTCCCATCCACCATCTCCATTCGTTAGATGATAGCTAGTGCAGCCTGTACATCATAATGCATTTATGGGTGGGTAAAAAAGTTAAAATGTTTCTGGGAAATACATAGAAATACAAAAAGTAAGCCTATAAATCTAAACAGCAAACAGAACCAAGAAAGAAATTAGCACAACCAAGAGCTATATATCTCATATATGTGACTCGCTCTAACACTTTTAGGCTTACAGACCATCACACTTACGGGAAAAGAAACAAACCGAGGACCAAGAGAGGGGGTGTAGCCATTCCTGGTGTTGATCCACTGCAGCAAGACAAATTGGCTCATGAGAAGCAACACATCGTGATGCAAAGCAAGCAAAAAAACTAAATTGCGATGAGTTAGCCTTGATAACTTGGCGATCTGCTGCGGGAAGAAGGGGGTCCATAGAGAGAGGGTGGAACCTGGCCGCTCAGGATGGAGCTGTGGCCCGGATGAACAGCGGGTCTAAGAGCAGCAGCGGCGTGTCGATGGAGAACCGTCGGTGGCAGCTGCCCCTGCGGCGGTCCATAGTTCTGTCCGATTCACCATGTGATCCTTCATGCTGGCCGTAGCAGCGGGAGCTCAGGAAGAGGGAGGAACAGGTGGCGCCTGCCGTGGTACGGGGATGCCGGCGCAAATGAAGGGAGGATGGGAAAGGGGATCTGGGAGGAGTGAACGCGCGAGGGGATTGGGTACGGCGGCGGTGGGGCAAGCAGTTGGCTGCGCTGCTCTCACCGGACACCAGCTGCTCCTCCCAGCGACGGCACGGCGCGCGGCGGCGGAGTGCGCTTCTCCAGCCGGCCACCAGCCATTACTCTCGAGGTGGTAGAGGAGGAGGCGCGGGAAAAGGAAAGGGAGAGTGCGGGAGGCGGCGCGCTAGGGTTTTCACCGGGGTGGTGCGTTTTATGGGTGTTTGGTTAGGCTTTCTAGTTAACTTTTGGCTTTGGCTTATAAGCTATAAAAGCACCTAAATAGGTGCTTTTGGCTTTTGGCTTATACCATAGTAAAACATAAGTCAAAAGCCAAAAGCCAAAAGCCAAATAGAAAGCCTAACCAAACACCCCCTATAATGTCACGCGGTGAAAACAACGAACGCCCAAGATTCGTTTGGCTGCTCAATCGGACGGTCGAAAATTCAATAGCCCCGAGAAGAGCCCAACACGGGCAAGGATGTTATCTTTAGATGCCCAGCGATATCGGCCTGGTTCCATGCATTATGCATCCAAAAACAAAAAACATGAGGTAGGTAGCAACATAGCTTGCTGTGTTGGCAACACATGAGAGGCCAAGGCATGCAAAACTTCTATTGTACTTGTGCATGGCAGTCAGCCTGTGGCTGTGTTGGATGAAACGATCGGTACCCCGTTAGGGGGATCGGTTACGTGTTAAATACTGGATGGAAGAGCCCCACCCGTGGCTAGTACAAGGAAATGTTTTACATATGGAAAGCTATAGAGGGAAAGGAGCCAATCACGTATGTGACCGTTTAGGTGTCAATCACATTGGTGTACTACACCATACGTGTTGCACCTGGTCCATACGGTTGGGTGTACATACTGTCTAACACCCCCCCCCCCCCTAATGTAAGCCGCGGAAGAAATGGAGAGGTTGAGATTACGCTTAAATTCGTCGAAGGTCTTCATGGGAAGAGCCTTTGTAAAGCCATCGGCCAACTGATCTTTGCTTGATATGAACTTGATCTCAAGTAATTTGCTTGTAACTCTTTCGCGCACAAAGTGAAAGTCAATTTCAATATGCTTAGTGCGGGCATGAAAAACCAGATTTGCAGATAAATAAGTGGCGCCCAGATTGTCACACCTTAGACAAGGAGTGGTGCGAAGAGATACCCCAAGCTCGCGAAGGAGGGCTTCAACCCATATTATTTCGGCGGTGGCATTTGCCATAGCCTTGTATTCTGCTTCAGTGCTAGAGCGAGAGACGGTGGCTTGTTTTCTGGCACTCCAAGAAATGAGATTAGGACCAAAGAATATTGCAAATCCGCCAGTGGAGCGTCTGTCATCAAGACAGCCTGTCCAGTCCGCATCCGAGAAGGCACTAAGGAGAGTGGAGGAGGACCTTTGAAATGTAATGCCAATTTTGAGTGTTCCTTGAATATAGCGCAAGATCCTCTTAGCCGCTGTCCAGTGTGCTGTAGTGGGAGCATGAAGGAACTGGCAAATTTTGTTAACTGCGAATGATATGTCCGGGCGCGTGAGTGTCAAATATTGTAACGCGCCAACAATGCTCCTGTATTGAGTGCTATCCTCGATCCCAAGAGGTGTGCCATTGGTGAGAGATAGTTTATCAGTGCTAGAGAGTGGTGTAGGACATGTAGTGCAGTTAAGCATGCCAACTCGAGTGAGTAAATCAATTGCATATTTTTCCTAAGATAAATGTAGGCCATCGGAGGTTTTCTTGACTTCAATGCCCAAGAAGAAGTGCAGATCACCAAGATCTTTGAGGGCAAAATCCCTCCACAAGTCATGAAGAAGAGCCGAAATTGCTTTATCTGAAGAACTGGTCACGATTATATCATCAACATATATCAAAACAAACATTGTGGTACCTGTTTTGTTGTAGATGAAGAGAGATGTGTCGGTCTTGGATGGAATGAAACCAAGAGCAATAAGCTTAGAGCTGAGCTTGGAAACCATGCGCGAGGAGCTTGTTTCAAGCCATAGAGTGCCTTGTCAAGCTTGCAAATATGATGCAGAAGATGTGGATCTACAAACCCAGGTGGTTGTTGCATATAAACCTCCTCTTCCAGAACGCCATGAAGAAACGCGTTCTTGACATCCAATTGACGAAGACTCCATCCACGAGAGACAAAGAGTGCTAAGACAAGGCGAATAGTTGCGGCCTTGACGACAGGGCTGAAAGTGTCTTCATAATCAATGTCGTAGCGTTGTTTGAATCCCTTAGCAACGAGGCGTGCTTTATACCTTTCAATAGTGTCGTCTGCATTTTTCTTAATGCGATAGACCCACTTACAGTCGATTAAATTTTTGTTGGAGCTAGGGGGTACAAGATGCCATGTCTTGTTTTCAATAAGTGCATTGTACTCGTCTTGCATAGCTTGGCGCCATTGAGTGTTACCCAAAGCATCAGAAATATTTCTTGGTCCCCTGTAGATGTTAGCATGCCATAGCGAATTGTACTATCTTTGTAAATTTTTGGATTAGTGATACCTTTCTGGAAGCGTGTACGAGGTTCAGCCGCAGGAGGTGGTGCAGGAGCAGATGCCACAGCAGATCCGGAGGAAACAGACTGGCCGGATGCAGATCCCCGGGCGGCAGGAGATGCCCTGGACCCGGCTGACGCAGGATCTGCCACAGGAGATCCTGGTGACGATGATGTGGCCGTTGGCGAGGGCGGATTGTTCGCAGAAGATCCCGATCGGTCGGGCCCAGGTGACGAGGTTGCTGCAGCCGATCCGGGAGTCCCGGATGTGCCCGTTGGCGACGCGGAACTGGTTGCAGACGATCCCGTCGATTCCGCGCGGGATGTCGACCGGTCGGGTGCTGGTGATGACGTGGCCGAGGCGGGGTCCATGGCGTCGACGCTATTGGCTGGCGCGGGAGTCACGCGCGCGTGATCGGAGGCCGGCATACGATCCGATGCCGATTCCTGTGCAGAAGGATCACCGGCGGGATCCGTGCAGGTGTCTGCTGTTGCCGTTTTTGCTAAAGTTTCCGAATTTTGTCCGTGTGCCTCCGTTTGAATACCGTTTTCAGTGATTTCTTCAGGACTATTTCAAGAATTTGATGCTGCATCTGATCCACTGCTTGTTATGTCCTGCATAGGGTCAGTAACATGTGCAATATACATATGATCATGATTACGCACACTCTCACTAGAAGATGATGTAGGTGTAGTGTTTTGTGGAAGAAGCAGAATTTCCGCACGAAGGCGAGTACCAGCATTGGGGTTAAGTGAGGCAAACGGAAAGATGTTCTCATCGAATACAACATCACGAGATATGTAGACACGCCCGGTGGAAACGTCGAGACATTTGACACCTTTATGGAGAGGACTATAGCCAAGAAAAACACATTGCTTGGATCGAAAAGAGAGTTTACATTTATTATATGGGCGAAGATTAGGCCAGCAAGCACAACCAAAAATGCGAAGAGAGGCATAGTTGGGTGTGATGTTGAGGAGTTTTTCCGTGGGTGTTGCAAAATTGATAACTTTTGTTGGAAGAAGATTTATGAGAAATGTCGTCGTTAGGAATGCTTCATCCCAGAATTTGAGAGGCATGGATGCGTTGGCAAGTAAAGAAAGGCCTACTTCAACAATGTGGCGGTGTTTTCGTTTGGCAGAGCCATTTTGTTGGTGAGCATGAGGACATGAGACATGATGTGTAATGCCGACTTTTTGAAAGAAGGAATTGAGTTTTTCATATTCACCAACCCAATCAGTTTGCATAGTGATTATTTTGCGCTGAAATTTGCGTTCAACTAATTGTTGGAAATTGAGAAAGACTTGATAAACATCAGAACAATTTTTGAGCAAATAGATCCATGTGAATTTGCTAAAATCATCAATAAAGCTTACATTGTATAAATGTTTACCAACAGAGGGAGGCGCAGGACCCCATACATCGGAGAAAATTTGTTCCAAAGGAACGGTGGAGACACTTGTAGAAATAGGATAAGGCAATTGGTGGCTCTTGGCCCGTTGACATGGATCACAAACATATGGATTTATTTCATGTGAGTACGGAAGATTATTACGGCGAAGAATTTGTTGAACGACAAATGAGGAGGGATGGCTGAGTCGTCGGTGCCATGTAGATGAAGACGGCTTGAGTGTGACAAAGGCTTGCTTTGGAGACCCCGTAGAGATAGGCACGAGAGGATACAAGCCGCCATGATAAGGGCCTTTAAACACGATTTGCTTCGTGGCCTGATCCTTAATCAAAAAGAAGAACGGGTGAATCTCAATAAAGGCATTATTATCAAGAGCAATTTTGTGAGCGGAGAGTAAATTTTTAGAGGCACTAGGCACATGTAAAATATTACGAAGATGAATAGAGCTATGAGGAGTGTGCAAAATCGAATGACCAATATGTTTTATTGCGATACCTTGACCACTAGCATTGTGGACTTGATCGTGCCCTTTGTAGTGCTCATGAGTGGATAATTTGCTCAATTCGCCGGTGATATGATCCGTGGCACCCGTGTCCATATACCAATTTGTATCAACACCATAAGAAGCCATGTGCGCACCTTTGTACTCTGTGTGTGAGTCATCATCATCATCACCGTAGCGCCACCAACACTCGCTTGCGGGGTGGCCGTACTTCTTGCAAATTTGACATGTGATGTCTTGGTGAGGCGAGGGCGTGCGGTGACCACGTCCACAACCCCGACCTCCTTTGGGCTGCGGACGGCGACCCGCATCAGGGCCATCCATGTGGCGTGGAGGGCGCCCTCGTGGGTGGGTGCGGCCACCACCATAGTTCCCTTGGCCGCCACCATAGGAGCCTTGGCGATAGGCACCCCCACCATGTCCAGGACGTGAGCCACCACGTCCACGGGCAGCAGCGTTTGTCGAAGAAGTGAACGGCCCGAGGACTGCCCGGATTCGGACAGCATCTGTTGGCGGTAGTCATACGCCATGAGTTGATTGCACACATCGGCAGAGGAGGTGGTGGGGTTGGCGTTGACGGAGGTGATGAGAGGATTGTACTCCCCATCCAGGCCGGCAAGGATGTACTCCTTGAGTTCCACATCAGAGATGATCCGCCCCGCAGCAGCGAGTTCAGAGGCGAATCCCTTCATCTTGGAGGTGTACGCGGCAGCAGAGAGATCTCTCTTCTTCGTGTTGGTGAGAGCAGCACGGAGCATGCCAATCCGGGCCTGGGATTGGGCAGAGAACACGCCTTCGATGGTCGTCCAGATCTCGGCTGCATGCTCCAAACGAAGAACATCGGCGAGTACATCAGGTGATAAGGTTTTGAGCAGATAACTTATGACCTGCTGGTCCCTCGAGATCCAAGTCCCATAGGCAGGATTGGGGATGGTCTTTTTCTTCTTCTCCTCATCTTCAACCTCCAAGGTTTTTGGGGGCGCTGGGTCGGAGCCGTCGAGCAGCCCCATGACCTGCGCTCCTCGCAGGGCAGGCAGCACCTGCGCCTTCCACAAGAGATGATTCTCGCGGGTGAGTTTGTCGGATGGAGGCGCTCCAAGAGCCGCCGCCAGAGACGTCGAGGAAGACGACGCCATGGGAGGGAGGGAGGGAGAATCACGAGCAAGGCTCGGTTGTGTGTTGTTTCTGTCGTTGCGTACGATCAGGTGGATGTCGATGGAAGAGGTTGGTCTGATACCATGTTGGATGAAACAATCGGTACCCCCGTTAGGGGGATCGGTTACGTGTTAAATACTGGATGGAAGAGCCCCACCCGTGGCCAGTACAAGGAAATGTTTTACATATGGAAAGCTATAGAGGGAAAGGAGCCAATCACGTATGTGACCGTTTAGGTGTCAATCACGTTGGTGTACTACACCATACGTGTTGCACCTGGTCCATACGGTTGGGTGTACATATTGTCTAACAGGCTGAACGACACGTGTATGAGAGACCTTTGACTCAGTCGTAGGGCCAGCAGCTAGACGTTTTATTCAGCACCAAAGGGTCAAGAGTTTTGTCGATCGACAGAGATTATTGTCGACGGAGGCAAGCTGTTTATATATCTCTCTGGTATATTTTGTAAAATATGATTTGCTGTTAAACTATATGATATCATAGTGGTATGAGATATATGTGGATATATGTGGGCAAATGCATCGGTCTCGGTATGCGGTGATAAATCCGCGTAGCACTCGATAAATCAATGTTTTTATTAAAAAAACTTAGTACTATGAAGGTATAAAATCGTACTCTCGCAGTTTAGGTATGAGACTGTCAGGGTTCTCCACGAGGGACAATCCTTGTTTTGGAACGTGTCGGTGATGAATCCGTAGAAGCGACCGACATCAGTATGTCAAGGTGTCCAGAGCTTAGCAGGTTTCGACGTTGGAGTACCCCTCTTAAGAGTGTAAAAACATGAAATTTTACCCCTGTGACTCACTGACTCCTATGTTGGAGAGCTCACCATCATTTTTGGCACCATGGTTTTTATATGGTAAATTATCGCACAACAATGGTTTATTTGTATTTTTGAAAACTAAGTGTTTTTTCTATGAATGTGTATGATCGGTTTGCTGAGTATGATTTGTCGTGCTCACCCTTATTTTTATTTTTTTACTTTTCTTTTAGGTGAGCTAAAATCAGAGTTCGCAACGAAAGACGTCGTCATCCAAAAAAGTAGGGCTGTACCAGTTGGGTGGGAAGCGTGTAGAAAATATATTTATTCTGGTAACGTAACGAATCTTGTAAAATGAGTAATTTGCCGGAGCAAAACTGGATGGAGAACCTGTCTCGGCTGCATCTCCAACCTCTACATCAACTCCTCCGATGCACCAATTTAAGTTTGTTGGCTTGGGGTGAGTGTCGATCATCCGACAGTGCGAAAAAATGGTGCGGAAGGCGGATGATCAGGGAACACGGTAGGACAAGATAAACTTCACGTATGTGTATGTAACCTTAAATTTGAGAACAATATGCACAAAACATAATACAAATGCACAGAGATGCTCTTAAGAGAGTGAAAACGTGGAAATTCACCCCTGTGACTCCTGTGTTGGAAAGTTGACCATCATTTGTGGCACCATGATTTTTATACGGTTAATTATCTGACAACAATGGTTTATTTGTATTTTTGAAAACTAAGTGTTTTTTCTATGAATGTGTATAATCTCTTTGCTGAGTATGATTTTTCGTGCTCTCCCTTGTATTTTTACTTTCCTTTTAGATGTGACCGATGCTAAAAGCAGAGTTTGCAGCGAAAGATGTCATCTGAAAAGTAGGGCTAGACCAGTTGGGTGGGAAGCGTGTAGAAAATATATTTATTCTGGTAACGTAAAGACACTTGTAAAATGAGTAATTTGCTGGACAGAGAACCTCTCTCGGCTGCATCTCCAACCTCTACATCAACTCCTCCGATACATTGATGATGAATAATAGTATATAGGAGTGGTTGTTCGCTCGGCGTGAGTGTCGATCATCCCATGGTGCGAAAGATGATCGGGGAAGCGCAACACGGTAGGACGGGATAACCTTCACGTATGTGTATGTGACCTTAAATTTGAGAACAATAAACACAAAACACAATGCAAAATGCTCCTTACTTAATGACCAAGATGTTGGATTGGAAAAACACAGGCTTCGATATATATACCGGCCAGAGCTACAGTAGCGGAATTTAACCTATGTAATCTCCTATATATTGTGTGACAAAAAATAGACAGAGCGACAAAGGTATTCCAACAATAACACCAATGCACGCCACAACAAGGTGCTCTGTGTTTTTGATCCCGTACATTTGATCACGTATGTGGGGAACCCAGGATGCGACGGCAACGAGGAAGACGATGGCAGTGCAGACGTATAACACGTTATTGGGGCAGCCACAATAACAATGGACAGTCTTTCCTGCCGCGGTGCCTGCGACACCGGAAACGATTGGGGTCTTGTCGTCGCCACCAGCACCGTTAGGGTTTCTGAACGTGTTCCGGCTGGGCTCCGCCGCCGCGACAGGATCGGGGTTCTCGATGTCGGACCCCATTGCTTGCTCTCACAATCGATCTCTAGGGCTCGAGTTTGTTTCGTCGATCGGAGCTCGATTCTGCGTGATCGAAAAGATGCAGTACGTAGGTGGCGTAGTTGTGTTGCGAGTATATATAATGCAGCAGGCAGGCTGGCCGATAGACCTGTCTGTACCTGTATATATAATGCAGTACGTAGGCCGGTCGGTATCTCTCCGATTCGATCGGTTGATTAATTAAAGGATCCGGATCGTTAATTCCAGTACGAGTTATAGTCTCTCTCCAACTACCTAGGGTGCCTCGGACGACCGGCTCAACCTCGGAACAAAAGTTGTCAAAAACATCGCAAGCTCCTCTTTCCTTGCCATTGCCACGGTGGAGCATGTCTAGAACTTGCATCAAGCTCGCATAGAGACTGAGGAGAATGGATCCAAAGTCATTAGATCCACGACCATTGGGCCCCGGCAACTTAAGTTGATGATGAGTTGAGAAAGATTTTTTCCATGCGGCAAATATAAAGTATGTTATCCTAGCTAGTTGTGTATTCTTCTTTTTGAAATGTAAATAGTTTGTTTGCTTGTTTTTTTTTTTTCAATCTTAATGAAACAAGCATAACCCGTACCCTTCCCGCATAAAAAAAAAACAGTGCACGACAGTCTTAAAGTTGCGATTCTTATATGCCCTGTAGCATTTCCAAAATTTGAGAAGAAAACACCCCCGCGTCACTCCCACGTCGGGCGGCTCGGGCGGAACCCTAGAGACGCTGTCTCCCTCTCCTCCGTCCCTGCTCCCCCCCCCCCCCCCCCCCCCGCCTCCGAGGGATGCCGCCAGCCAAAGGCCGTGTGGCTGATGGCGGTGGCGGGCTCATCCTCGATCTCGAGTAGCAGCGGCATCAGGGCCTCTTCCTTCTCGCGTGGCAGGATCTCCGACCAGAGTTTCGTGGCACCCTGGACGGCACGACCCGTCCGGTGGAGATGGATGTTGGGGCGGCGGCCCCGCTCTTCTTTGGCAACCATTGTGACCGTGAGGGCGGCATGGCACCTAGTTTAGGGGACTCGGCGCGGCTCAGCCCCTCATCTCCGCATGGTGCGGGTGGTGACGGCGGTGCCCGCTGAGATCTCTAGCCTGCTGTTGGGAGCCGGCGGGCGGTGACGTGGGGGCCTTCCGATTTGCCTAATAAAGAAGGCGGTCCTAGGGTTCTTTCGCGTCAAGACGTTGTCCTGCTTGATGCTGGCCTTCATTGATCTGGCTCGTGACGAGTTTCGGAAGGCTCCGCCGGCGATCCATTAGGAAAATGCCTATAAATTGCTGAATCAGATGGGATTCGGTAGTGTGCACCCATATTTCTGGTCGTGCGGCTTCAGGATGGAGTGACATGAAGCTTTGCTGTCTGTTGTCGTCATGGGACATGTTGGTTTTTGATTTCCACGGAGAAGACTGTGGCGGAGAATGTCATGCCGGCCGAGGTCTGAGGTCTAATAATGGCGGACTGTCTTCGTGGCGATGAGGACTTTGTTTGGTGTTTCTTGACTTGCAGCAGCGACATCGGCAAGCGGGGGTGGCAGCACAAGAGGAGTACAGAGTCTTATCTTTCAAGGTGAAAATCCAAGATCTGACCTTAATTGGTTGTGCCTGGCAATGGCCTTGTTGGACATTGTTTTGAGAGGGCAGACTTGCTCCAGGATGAAAATCCAAAGTCTGGCCTTAATTGGTTGTGTCTGGTAATGACCTTGTTAAAGGCATCGTTTCTGGAGCGTGGACTCCGGGTGATGTCTTGGTGATGGTTTGTGTTTCAGCTACAAGTTTTTGATCATCGTAGCGGGATCTTTTATTTTTCTTTTTCTTCTTTTTGTATTTGGGCTGTGTGAATCCGTAATGTCTTTAGACATTTAGTTGTTGCAGAGGCTGGATGTACTTGGTATCTTTCGTGATATTAATATATTCCCTTTATCGAAAGAAAAGGTTTCGGTATTTGAAACAAGTGTTAAACCTTCGTACTAGAATTTTGACAGAACTCTATCCTTGGTGATTATTTGCGTTGTTTAAATATCATGAAAATTATTGTATGGTGCTAATTTAGTAAGTATGTTATATTTCTGGTAAAAAATGTTGAGCCATGTGCCAGCAACCTTGTTCACTAAAATCAATCACGACGAGGCATGCGAGGATTTACTTGAATGCCCTCAAACCTGTGATGTTGCACTCGCACCACTTCTTTGTTAACCCCTGCAAGGTTCAGCCAGACATCTTCTGCCTTCGAGTGGAAATGAATCTCACCAGCACAGGTTTCTACCTTAACTGACACGCCTTCTTTTCCTAGAGCAAATTTGGGGTATGTTGCTACCTGCTACCTGATCCGCATCAATTTCGGGGGGAATTCACCAGCTATGTCCAGTCACCCAGCCTCCTGCTCTGCCATGGCCAGTTCCATGCGATGGCGATATCAAGCGGTAGGATAGAATAGGATAGTCGTGACCGCGCTTGTCGCGGCCTCGGGCTCGTCCGCCCTCCTTGTGGAGGCCTCTCCTTCTGGAGGCGGCTCCACGGTGGCCTCCGTGGCCCTTGCCTCGTCCGGCCTCCCCGAGGCCCCTGCGGCCTCGGTCGCTGCCACTCTCTCCACAGCCTCCTGCTGTGGGGGAGGAGTGGCGGCTCGCGGTGGCGATGTCGCCACCTCTTCAACCACCACCTCCGCACGGTGCTCAACCACGGGAGGGATAGCCTCACGCCGCGGCTCGTCAGCCGCATGCGTCGCCGCTGGCATCGCCACTGAGGCGCTGGCCATCTCTCCAAGCTTGCGGAGCCGTCGCTTCTTCGGCACCGCAGGCTTGCTGAAAAGAAAAGCGAATAGAAGATCCCTCTGAAGGGTTTTCGAAAGCTAGATCCAAGGAAAGGACAAGGATTAGGGCTTACTCGTCCGCCATCCGCCACACCCTCTTCTTTGTCTTCGACGGCTGGGGGTTGCTGGCTCCGGCCCCTTCTGGAGGCTCTCCCGCCTCCTCTCGAGGAGCACCCCTCGCGGCCGTGGCATCCTTGTCGTGGGCGGCCTTGGTGCGGGGCTCGCGGCGTCCTCCCCCGTTTCCGCTCCCCTCCTCCTCCCCCTCTACGATGCGTCGGGAGCGGGCCACGCGGAAGGCATCCTCGTCACCGCTGGAGGAAATCTCCTGGAGGTCCTCTTCATGCGGCGCGCCCCTCGGGGAGCCGACGGAGCCTCCCGAGGGGTTTGCGCTTCCCGAGGCCCCATCATCACCCGAGGGGTTGTCACCTCTCGGGGCTCATCCTCGCCAGAGTCTTCGACCTCCTCCGACTCCGGCGATTCGCCCACCTGCTCTAGCTCTGCAGCCCACGGGTTGCTACGGGGCCCGCGGAGTCCTGCAGGCCTGATGCCCCATTCGTCGAAGCTGGGCAGGAGCTGACGGGCCTCGCGCACGTTCTCCTCCACATAGGCGAACAGCGGTAGGGCGTCTTCGTTTGTTGGGGTCGGAACGGTTGCCGTGGCAAAGAGGACTCTCATGACCTGCTTCCGCTCGACCGAGGTGAGGCCTTCTGCGCGCAGGCGCATCCTGTCTTCAAGGCCTGCGTACATCCACATCGGCTCTGAGTGCCACTGGAGGGGCGCAATGCGGAACTTGGTGAAATCCCTCGCCACCATCTGGCCAGTGAGCCCGGCCTCGCGGAGCACCCGAATGCGCTTGTACACCGCCTCCAGCTTGGGGCCCTCGAATTCGCCGCTCGCCCAACGCGCCCACTTCTGTGGAGGTGCCACGGGCACCTCCAGGAAGCGATTCGACGACCTGGTGTTGACGAAGAACCACTTCTGGCGGAAATCATCCACTTTCTTCGTTACCTTGGTGATTGCGTTCTCTCCAAGCCACGCGATGGGGATGTAATCTTCGCTCCTGGCGGGGGCGATGCGGAAGGAGACGCAACTGAGCTGCTCGTTCGGCGCGGTGTTCCGGAGGGCGTAGAAGCTGCGGAAGAGATCCACCGAGGGATGGATGCCAACGTACGCCTCGCAGAGATAGGCGAAGATGGCGAGGATAAGTATGGAGTTTGGTTGGAGGTGAAGGAGTTGGATCCGGTACGCCTCGAGGATCCCCATGAGGAAGCCGGAGAAAGGAGGAACAAGGCCGGCATAGAGGGTGTGGAGGAAGATGGGGTAGTACCCCGCGCCGACCCTACTGCTGCGGCCGCCTCCATGTTCGTGGCGCCGAGCTCGTGGGTGCTGGCAGCCGCTAGGTGGCGCACCTTATCAAGCGCCGCCGGACGGACGCGGGTTTCCGGCAGCGCCCCTGGGGTGCAGCACCCCGCGCCGCCGCCGCCGACATGCCCGTCTGCAGCTTGGCTTTGCCCTTCTGGGCGGCGGTGGCCTTCTTGGGTGCCATGGTCGCTGGAGAAGAGGTTTGGGAGACGGAGCGCTCTAGAGAGATGGAGGCGTTGGGAGGAGTGTGCAGAGGAGTAATGGATGAAGTGAAGGGCGCCGACCGCACGCCCAGGCTTTATTGACCGGCCCCCGAATCATGGCGGGCCCCGCCACGTCGCCCGTTGAAGCCGAGGAGATTATAGCTTGGGGCGCAACCGCTGCGCCCCATGTGTCACGGCCCAGGCAGGCGTCATTGGGCCCTCGACGCTTCGCCTCCATCTGCAGACTCCGGCGTGCCCATCGTGGGCCCGGGGGCTACTGTTGGCCCAGTGGAAACCAGGGTACCACGGGCGGCCTGCCAGGGCCCGCATAACTCTTCAGAAATTTTGCTAAGGACCAGGCTCTCCAAGCCTGGAGAGGCTCCCCAAGTCTGGCGAGCCTCGCCAAGGGAAAACCCTCGGCGAGGGACCTCTCCTCGAGAGAGCACCAAGCCAAAGGCTTGGCGAGGCCTCCAGCCTCGCGAGGGTTCCTTCCTCGCCAAGGGTGCTCTGTCTCCTCGACAGAGCGCACATGGGCTCTGCGTCCCCGCAGAGTCACAGACACGCCAAAGCGCGATGATGACAGCATTGTCGTTGCCATTCTCGTGTATAAAGCAGTCAACAAAGCAGCGCCAAGGAAAGGAGCAGCAGGGATTGCCGTTTCGGTGCTAAAGAGACCAGTCTGCCGCTCCACTCCAAGGACGACGTCACCGTGGGGCTCACCACGAGCCGTTGCCAAGCCAGTCCACCGTCCTAGTTGGACGGTGGCCTTTTCAGCTTTGGTGACGCTGTCCGCTGCCATGGACCGAGTCCATGGTCTCTACCTTTATTGTGCACCATGCCTCCTCCTTCGTCGCCATGTGGTAACCCTTCCCACCAAGATATTTGGGGGAAGAGGTCCAAGACGCCTATAAAAGGAGGGGGAGCCCATTCGGGTGGGACTCTGGTCGACTCTTCTTCTCCAGCTAGTTGAGTAGTTGCCATTGTTAGACATCCCGAGCTCCACAAGCTCTCCTTGTACTGTGAACCTCTCCAAGCAGTGCAATACAACCCAAGGCAGGACATAGGGGCTTTACCTCTCCAAGAGGGCCCTGAACCTGGGTAATACTGTGTGTTCATCTCTGCAGTGTTCTCCTTCAGCGAGCTCGACGAGCCACGTTGCTGAGGCACGTTGAGGGTTGCTTGATTGCGTGTTCAGCCCCTTGCTCGATTCCTTACTCCTCGAGAAGCCCACTGTTCCTGGGACAGTTCCTCGATAGTTTGTTCTTCTTCTAGAGCTTTCTCAAGATTCGCAATCTTATTTGCATAATAACGTTCATTGCTAAAAGATTCATCCAGACGAGTTTCCAAATCATCTATTTCTTGCTTGTACCAAACAAAGGTAGTTACGAATTCTATGAAACTATCATAAGCATTTTTATTCTTAAGAAGAGCATGTTCAACCATTCTACTCTTATTCATAAGGGTGTCAAAACTTTTATCCTCATCTTCACTATCTTCATCATCATTATTATTTTCATTATCATCACTACTTGAAGATTTAGCCATGAGGCAAAAGAAGGTTGATGAAGATGAACAATTAATTAAAGAACTACTCAAATTCACATCTTGTTCCATAGATAATTGGGTTTCCTCTACATTACTAATAATACAAGGATTAGAAGAAACACAAGCATTTTTGTTATGGCAACAAGCTAAAGCAAGCATATCATCATGAGATTTATATAAGCAATTTTTAGAAGATATGCAAGGACTATCAACACAAGCATGTGAAACATTCATAGTGCTAGATGTGTTTAAGTCCAAATATAAATCATTGCAATAAGATAGAGATGAAATATCATCTATAAGAATCTCACTATCATCATTGCAAAGTTAATCTCTACTCACCATTGCATTATTTTGTGGCTTGCCACATGCTGGTGAAGTAGAAGAAGTTGAGAACTCATCACGCCCGCAGGTGGTGGGAGAACAATCATTCCCACAATCAATGAACACACCATATTTTTCTTGTAGCTTGGTCCATAGCTCATGAGCATTCCGATAAGGAGAGATCGACAAAGCAACTACATTTTTCAAAGCCATGAAAATTGCCTTAGAAGCTTGAGCATCTAGATAAGAAATTTTCTCATCCTCCAAGGATAATCTTTTCGGATCCTTTGGAGGAGAAAAACCCATATCTAAAATTCACTCTATATTTGGGTTAATGACCCTAAAAGATTTTAGCATGTGATTTCTCTAATCATAATAATTTGTGCCATCAAATATTAACAAAGAGGCATTGTGCACTAAACCACTAGATGACATCTTACTCTCTAGGACGTGAAGCCTAATAAAGAGAGAACCCGCTCTGATACCAATTGAAAGGACACGGATGTCGCCTAGAGGGGGGGTGAATAGGAGATTTAAAATTATTACGGTTAAGGCTTGAATAAATGCGGAATTAAACTAACGTTTAATTTATCAAGCCAAAACCTAAACTAGCTAGGTTTACCTATGTGCACCAACAACTTATGCTAAGCAATATAATCGACTAGGTGATAGCAAGATATATAACTTCAAGCTAGATGGCTATCACGAAAGGTAAGTAGCATAAGTAAGAAGCTCGGGTACAGAAACACCGAGGCACTTGGAGACGATGATTCATCCCGAAGTTCACTTCCTAATGGAAGCTAGTCTCCGTTGGAGCGGCGCGATGTTCACCAATGTGAAACACCGAGTAGCCTTGATATGGCACACCGTATCTCCGTTGTGTCTTACCAACGATGTGGCGAGGCACTAGTCACTATGTTGTCGTTGAGGTTGACAACTAGAACCTTTACAAGGATGAAGCACACTCCACAAGTTGGAGGGTCTTCACCAAATGCACCGAGCCGCCAAGACTCGATGCCCAAGGCCGGGGCACACACCACAACTCAATTGGTGGCTCCCGACAAATCCCGTGAGCCACCAAAACTCCGAGATATCAACAACCGTCTAGGGTACCAACGTGCCCTAGAGGAACAAGCTCTAGGGCACCCAAGCACCCAAGAGTAACAAGCTTCTCAACTTCAACTTCCACGAATCACCGTGGAGAACTCAAACCGATGCAACCGATGCAATGGCAAGAACACACTAAGTGGTCAAGTTCTTCCAACCCGAATCCAACCAAAGCAACTAATGCTTGGGAGGGATTTGAGAGGAAGAACAAAGGAGAAACACCAAGAAACTCCAAAGATCTAGATCCAAAGTGTTCCCCTCACTTAGAGGAGAAATCAATTGGTGGAAACAAGGATCTAGATCTCCTCTCTCTTTTCCCTCAAAAACTAGCAAGAACTATTGGAGGGATTGAGAGAAAGCCAAGCTTGAGAAGGTCAACAATGGAGGGGAGAAAATAGCTCAAGAGGTTGGCAAAAGGTTAGGGTTTATTTGGGGAAGAAACCCCTTAAATAGGAGGCTCCAAAATGGAGCCGTTGGAGAGGCAGGGTGCCCGGCCTGGTGGCCGGCCTAGGCCGGCCGGGGGGCCGGCCTGGGATCAACACGCATGGGCACATAGGGCACCCGGCCTGGAGCCTGGCCTGGGCCGGCCAGGGGGCCGGCCACCCCCCAGAGCTGCCCGTTCTAGAGCCCGGCCAGGGCCGGCCAGGGGGTCGGCCACCCCCCAGAGCCGCCTGGCCTGGAGCCTGGCCAGGGCCGGCCACCCCCCAGAGCCGCCCGGCCTGGAGCCTGGCCTGGGCCAGCTAGGGGGCCGGCCACCCACCAGAGGCACCCGGCCTACAGCCCGGCCTAGGCCAGCCAGCCAGGGCAACGCCTTCTAATTTTCTTTCAAAGAACGTTCGACACCGAAAATGTAATAACTTCCACATACGAACTCCGTTTCCGATAATCTTGGACTCGTTGGAATCGTCACAACGAGCCCTACAATATTATGCATAGAAACATCATTGTTCAAAAGGATAAGGTAAAATCAAAAGATGAAAGGTAAAACCTTTCTATTGAAGACCAAAAAACCATATCTTTTGCAAATGAAGTCCGAATGAAGTGAAACCAACTTTGTTGGAAAGAGGACGACAAATGCTACCCATTAACAAGTGAAATTATTGAAACCAAGCAAGGGAGATATTGCTACTAAATGGAAGAGTGAAACCTTCCGCATAGATGGACCGGCAAAATCTCCGACACCGAAAACTTAAGAGGAGACACATGAAAACAGTTTTCGGTGACCTTGGCCTTGTCATGACAGGCACGACAAGCAC
Source organism: Puccinellia tenuiflora (assembly GCA_012064385.1). Lineage (NCBI taxonomy): Eukaryota > Viridiplantae > Streptophyta > Magnoliopsida > Poales > Poaceae > Puccinellia > Puccinellia tenuiflora. The sequence continues at coordinate 639,582 of QRDG01000214.1, read as the reverse complement.
CAATACCACACCACGATAAGAGCCAAATAGGAACCTATAAAGATGATGCCAAGGATTCAAAGGTTTGATCTCTCTACGACCGATACGCTAAAGCTTACTTGAGAGCCCCTCTTGATAGTACGGTTACCTATCCTAAAACCCGGTCTCCCAACTACACCTCGAGACCGGTAAAATAGAAACCCTATCAAGATCATACCTTTTCCTTGCGCATTCCACTTGAGCTAGATGATGACGATCTTGATCTACTCTCAAGTGGATCACCTTTCTTGATTGTGCTCCGCTTGGTGAAGACTCACATATTGCTCCCCCATACACTAATATGGGAGAGACACTCTTTCGCATATCTTCACATGCCCTTATCTTGTATGTTGATCAACTTGCACTTAGCCTTGATCAACATATAATCTTCTTCTTCGCATACCTTCACATGCGCTTATCTTTTATGTTGATCAACTTGCTCTTAGCCTTGATCAACATATAATCTTCTTCTTTTAGCCTTGACTCCAACATATGGAGTTCAAGCATTCCTTATGGACCAAAACTACAAATATAACTCAAGGCACATATTAGTCCATAGAGATTGTCATTAATTACCAAAACAACATATGGGGGCAACGATGCTCTTTCAAGGAGGAACGTACTCGTTCCTCTAAAACCAGCTGCTCTCACAAGTCTAAAACGCCTCGCTTGTTATGAGGGACTAGATAGCTTCTCTGTTGTGAATTCGTTGATGAAAGCATGCATGCCTCAAAATTGTTTTACTTCTGTTTTAAAAATTAAAAAGCTCTAGCACATGACTAATCCCTGCTTCCATCTGCGAAGGGCCTTTCTTTTACTTTTAATGTTCAGTCAGTTTTCCTTTTTCCTTCTATCTCCACAAAAGCAAACATCTAGTATTGACGCTGGGTATCGTTGAGCATATCGCATTGTCAAGATTAAACATGAATTTTTATATTAACTTTATCTATAAGATAAACCTTTGGAAGTTGAACCTTTTTGCTAATACTTACATCTTCCTTTGTGTTGATTCTCAAACACTTTTGCTGTGAAATTATTATCCTTGTAAATTAGTCAAATATGTTGATCACATTGTTTTCATGTCTTTAACTTACTATTTATGAAACGTTTTGCTTGAATGATTCAACTTGATGACTCATTGCTTTCTTGTTATCAATTATAGACAATTGTTTTGTATCTCTTCATTCACATCCCATGCTTTACATTACGATCTTGATCAAGATTATGTTGGTTGCATCTCTCATCAAAATTATTTTGTTGTCACTTACCTACTCGAGGACGAGTAGGAGTTAAGCTTGGGGATGCTGATACGTCTCAAACGTATCTATAATTTTTGAATGATCCATGCTAGTTTTGTGATATTGTCACATATTTTTATTATAAACTATATCATTATTATGCATTTTGTCGGACTAACCTATTGACAAGATGCCCAGTGTCAGTTTTCTGTTTTTGCTGTTTTTGTATTTCAGAAAAGTCACCACAGCAAATATCGTCGGATTACGCCAAAATTTATGGAGATTTTTTATGCGACGGAAGACACCCGAGGACCAAAGGGCAGCCTGGGGGGCCACCCACAGGCCAGGGGCGGCTGGCAGCCGCGGCCCCACCTGGACCCGCGGGTGGGGCCCGCCCCTACCCTGGGGCGTCCCCTCGGCCCCCTCCGACACCTATAAAATCCTAAAATCCCTAAAACCGAGAGGGCGGCCATTATTTTCCAGAAACTCGATCCCGACGCGCCGCCACCGAAAACCCTAGTTCGGGGTCCAATCTGAAGCTGATGCCGGCACTCTATCGGAGGGGGGTCCGATCCCGAAGGGCTCTTTATCGCCATTCCTTCCTCCGGGATGATTTGTGAGTAGTCCCACCTTGGACCACGGGTCCATGGCAGTAGCTAGTTGGTAGTCTCTCTCCCTTGTGCCTCATGTCTTACGATCTTGTGAGCTACCTAACATGATCAAGATCGATTATTGTAATGCTATGTGATGTGTTTGCTGGGATCCGATGGATTATGAAGTTATATTCAGATTTGTGCATGATTCTTATTAATTGATTTATGGTCTTGCATGCTCTCCGATGTGCATAGTTATTTTGGCCAAGTGATGGTGTGTATCTCCAAGAGAGAGTAATTATGCTAGATAGTGGGTTCATGCCCCCTTTTCTTTCTGGGCACGAGTGACAGAAACGTCTAAGGGCGAGGCTGTGATGTTGCTACTAAGGGTAAAACAGCGGTGTTAATGTCTTTTTTGATATTAGTATTGCTTACTTCATGCGCTTTACTTAATGCAAATGTCTGTTACTTGCAACTTAATACCGTTGGGTAACAGGCTGGATAGCGATCCCACGGTGGACTTTTTAGACAAAGACGCAGTTGGACTCAACGGTCTTTGTTCATTGTCGTGATGCCTACAAAAATATTATCTTGCTCTTTATGTCATAGCTAAATTGGGTTTGTGTCATAATCTTATCAATTGCCTAGCTGTAATTTGTTCACCCATCGCATGCATATTTTATTTACTTGATAGACTCCACTAGTGAACCCATGGCCCCCGGTCCATCTTTTTACATTGTTTACAACCTCATTTACTTGATTTTCATCATCATTACTCCACTGGTCACTTTTAATTATTTCATCTATTTTACCATACAATTGACCACTTTGTTTTCTGCGAGACCGGAAATATTGACAATCATTCCGCCGTTGGGGGCAAAGTATTTTGGTTGAGTGTGTGCAGGTCCACGTCTGTTGAAGGTTAAGCGCCAGAGATCTTCAACATTCACCTCGTTGTTGATTTCAAAGTCCTACTGGTTCGATAAACCTCGGTTCGTTAAACGAGGGAAAACTGCTACTTGCTACATCCACGCCTTCGCTTGGGGCACCACCCAAATATTATTATCCGCAATCAAGCAAGGCTGAGCACCGAACATGTCTTCTTCATCCCCGAACTGTGGGGCACCAAGGACAAGCAGGGCTCCCTCTGCCGGCAAAAGGAGCTACTCGTGAACTCAGAGGAGACTCAGAGGTATACCTAGCCATTTCTCGGGCCGGGCCGGGCTCGGGCCGGGCCTAAAAAAGCCCGATGCAAAAAATCTAGGTCCGAGCCCGGCCCGGCCCGGCTATCGGGCCGTAGAAATCGTGCTCGAGCTCGGCCTGGCCCTACCAAAACCCGACTAGGCCCGACCGGCCCGGCCCAACCGCAGCTAAAATTTAGTTTTCCTCAAGCCCGAGCCCGGCCCAGCCCGAGCCCGACCCAATGGCACTGCCGGGCCGGGCCTGGATGGGCTTTTTCGGGCGGGGCCGGACTGCCCATGGCCAGCACTGCTCAGAGGAGAGAGAGAATGAGAGGATAAGAAAGAGAGCCGTGTGTGTGTTACTAGATTTTGTTGCGCGGCCTGCCGCGCGGCACTTGTTGGTTCGTTTAATATTTTGCCCGTAATTATTGTATTTTGTACAGATTACTAAGAAAACGCTTAATATACAGAAGTTAAATATATAAGAAAATAATTATGCTAAGTAATTCGTAACTACACATTAGTTTAGAAAGCACGACTTGCCATACGCCACTTTTCGATTTGAAAAGCATTTTTTACTATACAAATTAATAAGAAGGTGATTAATTTCCCATGGAGAAACAAACGGTGTAAATAGGGAGACAAAAGTTTGCTCCTTACCGGTGATTCGTTTGGTCACACATTGAATTCGTATGTGATTCGTTTGGTCACACATTGAATTCGTATGTGATCCTATCTCCAGCCCGTGGAGCGCCACCAGGACATGGCTTTTGAGTACGAACGTTTGGGAACGGTTGCATAGAAGTTATTCAGCCGGTTCGGGTGATAGCTAAACTTTAGGTTAAGATGTTTAGTGTTAGCAGTTTTTTTATGGTTGATATATGATTAAACCTTATGTGACCAGTGAGTTGTAATAATGTTTTGGGCCTGAATTTTAATAAAGCAATAAAGAAGCCATATGTATCACTTTGATGAAGAGGCAGGGGTAACCCCATTTCGAAAAAAATAAAATATATGGCCCATTTGAAGCGAAGCAGTACTTACATACATGATACATAACACAACACAAGACTGGCAACACATACAAATCTGTAGAAACATGTAAAACATATACAGAAAAAGAAGACACCCAATGCTAAAGCAACTACCAAGCACATGGCACCAATTTCTTGGTCCACATCATAGTGACGTAACACACGATTGTTGTATAGCAGTCACATCCAGGTCCATAGAGCATATACACAAATGGAAATAATAGTAAATACACAAGGTTTATTTCACCAATCTAAACTTATTTTGCCTACACATATAGTCCATTTGTGCATGCTTCCAGCTACCTGTCGTTGAAAACTCCATGGTCCAGATGTCTTGTTCTTGTTTTTTCACCATAACATTAGCTGCACCTTTCAGTGATGGTGACCTACACCTGGAATGAATAGCCAAAAAGAGGCCGCAATGGATGCTTGCCTGCAACCAAGATCATTTAGAAACACCAATGCTAGATGCAAGTAACAAAAAACAATCCCGAGTCATGAGATTTCTAAAACACCATCTTAATTTGAAACATTCTTAAAAGTATGTAAATCACTGACAATTAAGGAAAATTGGAGGACTGGTCCAAACATTATAGGGTAATTTAAACCCGACAATTGTCTAGATAATGTTTGCTTATGGGGAATATGCCGAACACACTAAAAAGTGGGATCCAAAGCTCAAGTAGCATGAATAAAATAGGGGTGCGGCTTGCCGCACACCACCTTGTGTCTAAAAACTGAACATGAAAGTATAAGTAAAATGGAACTTGCAGTACATGTAGCGGTTTTACATGGAACTTGGATAGCCATAGATGTATTGATGTGCATTAGACTTACCTGCTAAAGCACAGGAATAAGAATGGTGCCGCTAGAGTACAAGAAAGGATCATTGGACTCCTTTTTTGCGAGGAAACATAAATGAAACAATACCGGATGACATGACTACCTGATAGCTCTATGTTGTTACACGTAACTCTTACAATTTGCAATTTCTTTTTGGAAGAAATAAAATACGCAAGGAAAGTGCCCAATAGTAAAATAGACGAAGATTATACAATTACTGACTAAAACTTCTGGTTGAAAATCTTGCACTTTCTTCTCAGACTGGTCACCTTAGGCCCTCTGCAACGTCCCTCTGACCAAAGCTTCTAGTTCAATAAAAAAGTGCTATTTCTTTCTGGTACATCATAGATAAAACATCTAATGCTCATATCGTCAGCTTATTGAGCTTCCATGATAGTTAACATGGATTCAAATGGAAGCTTTACCGGGCCTGCCACTGCCCAGTTATTCCTGAAATAGATTCTTAACATCACACATAGTAGTTCATGCATGTATAAATAATGGCATGTACCACACAATTATATGCAGCAACCTGGCCATGTCTGCATGTACAGCAGCAGCAGTAGTACTAACACACATACCCTTCTTCGTGCGCACATATGTATATATATACATATTGTTAGCACCCATTTTTGGCAGGTGCCAGGTTCAAGAGTCCTCAGGGGGGAACGGCGACTTGTTGGTGACCCGGCAGGAAGCAAACCCGATATATCCAGGAGTCGGTAACCCGGTTTACTCGGAAGGGGTGACTTGAAGAGAGCCCGGGGTCACGACTCGGCTTAGCCAGAACCCGGCATAGCCAGGACCCGGTCCGGCGGGACCCGGTGCAGGCCGGATGTGGTGTTTCTTGAAGATTCTAGAGTTGCATCGGAAAAGCCAAGCAGGGGGAGGTTTAACACTTGCCAAAGTCCAAAATAGGAGTCGGTGGAGCCAGAACGAGTTCAAGGTCAACACAGAAGGACAAAAGGCGACTTTCCAAAGGAAGCCGAAGATGGACGCTTGGAGTTCGAGTCCAGTACGAAGCCGACCAAGACTCTCGCCTAGTTTAGAGATAGAAACCGACTTAATTCATGAGTTGTAATCCTTGTAGAAGTCTAAAAGCTTGTACGGGAAGTCCAGCCGCCTCACTATATATATGTAGGAGGTGACGGCCGATTGAAATTAAGCAAACAATCGACAAATCAATACAACCTTTACCTTTTTACCCTCAAACCCTTGTTCATGCTTCCGTTCTTCGGCGACTTCGCATAGATTTTGCCAGAGATCGATAATCGAGCTTGGAGCGGTCAGACCGGCCAAGTTCAACCAATCGTCGCCGGAACCTCCGACGGGGTCCCTCCCGAGGAACTGGGGCGTCTGGTTCAAAAGCGCCGAGTCTCTGTCTTGCGTATCGCGCTGAGACCCGGCCTCCCGCGGGGCGAGTTGCGGAGTATCTCCCCCGGCACCGCGGGTACACGAGGACGTGTTCGTGTGACGCGTTTACATCGCAACACACTTTTTGGCGACTCCGCTGGGGAACAAATCTCTAAACCTAAAATCGGATAGCAATGTCCGGTTCCAAGGCCACAGATCTATCCGGCATCACCACCGACAATATCATTAAGCCTACTCTCAAAGACTTGTCGGAGGCACAACGCCAAGGCCTGGATGAGTGGAAGAAGAAGAGAAGCGAGGAATTCGAGGCGCTGCGACTCAAGCGGGAACAGGAAGACGAGGAGTTGTACTTGGCCAGCTTCAAGTTAGATCGGCAAGGTGTAACCGCGCCGATCAAGGAGCCGGAATATGTACCTCTAAACATCGACACCGACACACCCGCTATTCAATCGGCCCTCAATGATGGACGATTAAGCTTTGCCAGCATGGCCATTGACATACAGCCGTTCCCAATGAATGTGCTTGATCTCGAGGGAAAGAAAGTACTTCTTCGGCCAGAAGTGGCCGAAGCCGCTAACAAATCTAATGTGGTTATTGGTGAGCCCAGGAAAGGAGCCGGCGTCAAGGAAGCAAGGAGAGAAGTCATGTTGACCCGGCAACCCGATGGAAAGGAGGTTATCAGAATCACTGTCAGGAACTCCACACTCGGGGGGCAACAGCCACCAGCAAGAGAACCCGGAAACTGGAATCCGGAACTCGGGGGGCAACCCAGGTTCATGAAGCCCAAGAACCCGGAGGTCGGCAAATGGAAGACAAATCAAGTTGAGTACAAGCCAAAGAAGATTAAGCCGACTTTTGATATGCTGCTGAACAAATACGTGCGCCAAGCTGGGTCTAAGGTAACTCGGCAATATGGGAAGCGACCGAGGTCACCATCTATTGAGAGGAGTCACCAATACCAGGAGTCGGCCGGGGAGTACAAGCGTCAAGTAACCCGGCAAACGGTGCAGAGCCGACTTGTGTATCCCGGTGAATCCTCCTACTGGCGAGTCAAGGACCAAGGAGCCAAGGCCGCCAACATGGATAAGAGGTTGGTTCCAGAGAAGTCGTTGGTTATTGGAACACATGTGCTAAAGCTGAAGGACCCGGTTGTAGAGCCAACAAAAGACAAGCCGATACTTGCTATCGTGCCTAAAACAGTGTCTAGTAACCATGAAGCCGGGTCCAGTCAAAACGAGGTAGCCAGACCCCGGGACCCGAAATATACTCAGCCAAAGTGGTGTCCGCCAGGTATAACAAAGACACAGAAGCGGAAACTGCAGAGGGCAAGGAACCGGGAGATGACAGAGAAGGAGTCCGAGCAAACCAGAGATGCCAAGTTCAATGCTGAAAGACCAATGGTGTTGGCTCAAGCGTGGGTACCAAAGCCGACTCCTATAATGACTCCTTTAGTGATTGTGCCGAGTCCTGTTCCAGGCAAAGAAATAAAATCGACTTCTGTACCGGCCATTACTTATTCATCATGGGCAGATGAAGTCGAAGCGGCAGACTTGGAAGAAGGGGAGGAGTCGGCAAAGGGCGAGTCAGATAATGAGTCGGCGAATGAGGAGTCGGCAGAGGAGGAGTCTGAAACACTGGAGTCGGAAAATGAAGATCCGGTAGAGGACTTGGCAATTGATGAGTCGGCGAATCTGATGGATGAAGAGTTACTGGACTATGAGAGTACGCCGACTCGGGTAGGTATGGACATTAACATGGTATATTATTTGCCTGCTGAATTTCGTGCTGCAGAGGAAGAGGGTGAAGTAGCACAGCTCAACCTTGGACCCAAGAATGCCGTCTTCGAGAAACCTGAGGGACCGGTGAAGCACCTGAAACCTTTGTACGTCAGAAGACATATCAATGGGAAGCCGGTCACTAGGATGATGGTTGATGGAGGAGCTGTGGTAAACCTTATGCCCTATTCTGTCTTCAAGAAATTGCAGTTAGAAGATGCAGATCTCATGAAGACGAACATGGTACTGAACGGGTTCGAAGGAGGAGAAGGGATTGAGGCCAAAGGAGTCATTAGTCTGGAGCTGACCGTGGGAAGTAAGACTTTGGCCACCGCGTTCTTTGTTGCTGAAGTGCAGGGGAATTACAATGTGCTACTTGGACGAGATTGGCTCCATGCCAATCAGTGTGTGCCATCCACCATGCACCAACAACTCGTACAATGGATCGATGACGAGATTGAAGTTGTTCATGCTGATAACTCGGCATGTATTGCATTAGCCGAGTCCATTGCTGATTGGCAGCACTCCAATGCCACATGTCTTTCGGGACGTGATATATCCGGGTTCGATTTCCTGAGTGCTACCAGGGACGGATTCGTGCCAGTATCCTTAAAGCCGGTTGGAAGCAATCGGCTACGTCTCAAGTAAATGGATCCCAACAATGATGAGTGGCTACAGAAACGTCTGGACAAGTATCGGGCAGAGAGGAACGATATGTGTGAAGCAATTGAAGAACCAGATGATATGGATAAGTTGGGGCAAGGTTTCACATCGGCTGACCCACTCGAAGAGGTGGATATTGGGGATGGCACTATTCCTAGGCCGACATTTGTAAGTCAAAAGCTAGAAGCCGATTATAAATCCGAGCTAATCGCGCTAGTCAAGGAGTATGTGGACTGCTTTGCTTGGGAGTATCACGAGATGCCCGGGTTAAGCCGAGAGCTCGTCGAGCATCGGTTACCAATAAAAGCCGGCTTCAGGCCATATAAACAGCCAGCTCGTAAATTCAACCCAGCAATATATGACCGGATCAAGGAAGAGATTGGCCGACTCCTGAAAGCTAATTTCATCCGGCCTTGCAAGTATGCTGAGTGGATCTCCAATATTGTGCCGGTCGAGAAGAAGGGATCTGGCAAGATCAGAGCGTGCATAGATTTCAGAGACTTAAATCGAGCTACGCCCAAGGATGAATATCCTATGCCAATAGCCGATATGCTTATCAATGATGCCTCTGGACACAAAGTCATCAGCTTTCTAGACGGGAACGCGGGATACAATCAAATATTCATGGCCGAAGAGGACTCGGCTAAGACAGCATTTCGTTGCCCCGGGTTCGTTGGTTTATTCGAGTGGACAGTGATGACCTTTGGGTTGAAGAATGCTGGTGCGACATATCAAAGAGCAATGAACTTAATATTTCATGATCTTCTTGGAGTCGTGCTGGAGGTGTACATTGATGACGTGGTTGTCAAATCGGATGGCGAGTTAAATCATCTGGCCGATTTACGACTCGCGTTTGAGAGGATGAGGAGGTACGGGCTCAAGATGAATCCTTTGAAGTGTGCCTTCGGCATGTCGGCTGGAAAGTTCCTCGGTTTCATCATACATGAAGTCGGTATAGAGATTGACCCGGCCAAGATTGAAGCTATCCAGAAAGTACAGGTGCCGACTTGTAAAAAGGACATGCAGAAATTCCTAGGCAAGGTAAATTATTTGAGAAGATTTATTACTAACTTGTCAGGGAAAGTTGATGCATTCACACAGATCCTTCGGCTCAAGAATTATGACGGGTTCACCTAGGGGGCAAGACAGCAAGAGGCATTCGATAGAATAAAGGCCTGTTTGTCTAAACCTCCAGTTTTGAGAAAGCCGACTCGTGGTCTACCGTTCCGGCTTTACATTGCAGCCGAGGAAAGGGTGATTGGAGCCGCCTTAACTCAAGAAGCCGAAGGACAGGAGTATGTCATTACATACCTGAGTCGACGTTTGCTAGATGCCGAGTCCAGGTACAGCTTTGTAGAAAGGTTGTGCCTATCTCTTTATTTTGCTTGCACCAAGTTGCGCCATTATCTTTTATCTGGCGAGTGCAAAGTCTTTAGTCAAACCGATGTCATCAAGCACATGATACATAGGCCGATTCTCAGTGGACGAATCGGCAAATGGGCGTATGGATTGATTGAATATGATTTAGCTTATGAATCTCTCAAGTCCATGAAAGGCCAGATTGTAGCCGACTTCATCGTCGAGCATCGGGTTGACCTGGAGCAGGAAGCCGACTTAAATATTGTGTCGGCTGTACCGTGGAAACTTTATTTTGACGGCTCAGTTTGCAGTGGTGGACAAGGAGTCGGCATTGTGTGTGTTTCACCCCACGGTACTAATTTTGAGGCCTCTTGTCATCTGGATTATTTTTGCACTAACAATGAAGCCGAGTATGAAGCTCTTCTACTCGGGTTAGAGATTTTAAAGGATGCAGGGGTAACTCATGTCGAGGCATATGGTGATTCGCTACTTATAGTCCAGCAAGTGGCTAAGGTCTTCCAATGCAACAATGGATCACTCAACACATACCTCGACAGGTGCCTGGATATTATTTCAACTTTGGATTATTTTTCCATATCTCATGTTTCCAGGCAGGACAACTGGCTCGCCAATGATTTGGCACAGCAGGCATCAGGTTATCATGTCAGCAGAGGAGTATTTTTCATAGTAGAGAAACCGATGCTAGCTGTTGTCAATGACTCAGAAGCCAGAGGAGAAGCCGAGTCATTAAACTCGACAACTGAAGGAAAAGGGGAGTCATCAAACTCGGGAGATGGAAGGAAGGCCGAGTTATCTAAATCGGTTTCAGGAGAACCTGGCGAGATTCGGCCAACTGATTGGAGAGCACCCATTGTCAAATATCTAAAGGATCCAAGCCAGAGAACCGAGAGAGCTATTCGGCGGCTTGCTTTTAAGTACATCTTGATGGGTGACGAATTATATCGCCGAACAGCTGATGGTCTTCTTCTCAAGTGCTTGAATGAAGATCAATCCCGAGTTGCCATGGGAGAAGTTCATGATGGATTATGCGGGACACATCAGTCGGCTCATAAGATGAAGTGGATGCTCAGACGAGCCGGGTTCTATTGGCCGACGATGATCAATGACTGCTTCCGGTACTACAAGGGATGTGAAGCGTGCCAGAAATTCGGGGATATCCAGCTAGCACCGGCTTCACTTCTTAACCCAATAATAAAGCCGTGGCCTTTTAGGGGGTGGGCATTGGATTTCATTGGCATGATTAACCCGGCTTCATCCAAAGGGCATCGATTTGTGCTGGTTGCTACTGACTATTTCACCAAGTGGTCTGAAGCAGTACCCCTCCGGAATATGACCCACAAAGAGGTAATTCAATTTATTACTGAGCATATTATTCATAGATTCGGTATCCCGCAGACCCTTACAACAGATCAAGGCACCTCCTTCATGGCCAAAGAGGTGAAACAGTTTGCCGAGTCACTTGGGATCAGGATGCTCAGTTCATCTCCATATTACGCTCAAGCCAATGGACAAGCCGAATCAAGTAACAAGATTCTGGTTAGGTTGATCAAGAAGAAAGTACAGGATTACCCAAGGAGATGGCATGAGGTATTATCCGAGGCATTGTGGGCTCACCGGATCTCAAGGCATGGTGCAACCAAGGTAACTCCTTTTGAGTTAGTATATGGACAAGAAGCCGTTTTGCCAATAGAAGTAAATCTGGCTGCTTTGAGGTTCGCTAAGCAGAATGAGTTGTCGGCTGAGGATTATTACAATTTAATGATGGACAACATTGATGAAGTAGCCGACAAACGTATCAAGGCACTGAAGGACATAGAGAAGGAGAAGTTGCGGGTAGCAAGAGCTTACAACAAGCGAGTCCGGATTAAGGATTTTCAAATCGGCGACTTGGTCTAGAAAGTTATACTACCAATTGGTTCTAAGAGCCGGAAATTCGGCAAATGGTCGCCGAGTTGGGAAGGACCGCTGCGGATCATAAGAATTGTGCCTGGCAACTCATATTTGGTGGAAACATTGGAGGGCAGCATATTGCCTCGAGCTATCAATGGGAAATACTTCAAGAAATTCCACCCAAGTGTGTGGCAAACCGCGTAAGCTACACATATGGCCGATGAGCTTAAGTATCGTCCTTAGATCAAATCTTCTACATTGTATATTTTCTAGTATGAAAGCTTTACTAGAAAACAGGGGGGCATGTGTTAGCACCCATTTTTGGCAGGTGCCAGGTTCAAGAGTCCTCAGGGGGGAACGGCGACTTGTTGGTGACCCGGCAGGAAGCAAACCCGATATATCCAGGAGTCGGTAACCCGGTTTACTCGGAAGGGGTGACTTGAAGAGAGCCCGGGGTCACGACTCGGCTTAGCCAGAACCCGGCATAGCCAGGACCCGGTCCGGCGGGACCCGGTGCAGGCCGGATGTGGTGTTTCTTGAAGATTCTAGAGTTGCATCGGAAAAGCCAAGCAGGGGGAGGTTTAACACTTGCCAAAGTCCAAAATAGGAGTCGGTGGAGCCAGAACGAGTTCAAGGTCAACACGGAAGGACAAAAGGTGACTTTCCAAAGGGAGCCGAAGATGGACGCTTGGAGTTCGAGTCCAGTACGAAGCCGACCAAGACTCTTACATAGTTTAGAGGTAGAAACCGACTTAATTCATGAGTTGTAATCCTTGTAGAAGTCTAAAAGCTTGTACGGGAAAGTCCAGCCGCCTCACTATATATATGTAGGAGGTGACGGCCGATTGAAATTAAGCAAACAATCGACAAATCAATACAACCTTTACCTTTTTACCCTCAAACCCTTGTTCATGCTTCCGTTCTTCGGCGACTTCGCATAGATTTTGCCAGAGATCGATAATCGAGCTTGGAGCGGTCAAATCGGTCAAGTTCAGCCAATCGTCGCCGGAACCTCCGACGGGGTCCCTCCCGAGGAACTGGGGCATCTGGTTCAAAACGCGCCGAGTCTCTGTCTTGCGTATCGCGCTGAGACCCGGCCTCCCGCGGGGCGAGTTACGGAGTATCTCCCCCGGCACCGCGGGTACACGATGACGTGTTCGTGTGACGCGTTTACATCGCAACACATATATCGAGAAAGGTTCATGGATGATTGGAGAGGTTGAGAGCAGAGTTCAGAGGCCACCTTAGTAGACGTTGGAGAGCTTGGCCTTGAGCCACTTAAAGCTGCCGTAGACAGGGGACCTGAGCTGGGCCTGCAAGTGAACACATTGCACTTCATCTCCAGGTCGTCCTAACAAATGCTTCTAAGTATTCAGAGAACTAAACATCTTACTTCTCAGGTCCACTATCGAACCTTCGATGGTGTTTATAAACAGTAGCTCAACTACAGAAAAGGGTATTCATTCAAGGAATAACTAAACATAGAAATTTAAAACTACATAAGCGAGAGAATTTGAAAGATGTAATAGCAACTCAGAACACATGCATGAACCAACATTGCTGGTAAATATGGTATGAAAACAATTTTGCATCGCTCAATGATTAGTAGCCAAGAATTGTTTTTCAATAAAAGATAAATGAACTATACATTAGGCTTTCATACCCAGTAGTGAAAATGCATGACAAATCACAGAAATACAAAGAGGCATCATAATCAAATGAGGAAGACTTTATTAGAATAGACTAATAGTCAGAACCCAAGTATTAGTAATAGCACCGTGGCACAAACACGGCTTCCTCACTTGCTTCACGGAGATCACTATACATAGTAGTGGCATTATAATTTAAAACTTTCAATGCAAAGCACAATGCTCTATCTTTGATCAGAAATACCATATTGTATTTAGCTTTGGTCACTTCTATGTAGAATGTGTGGCACCCCCCTCTGGCACACGTCGCCAGAGAGGCGGTCGCCCCGTGCGCCAGCCCAGGATATCTGGACGCACGTTACGACAATGCAACATAGCGGAAATATCATTACACAATCAGGCCCAGAGGGCTACAAATGGTTTTACATGGCCATCAAGGCATGAACAATTATCATCGCCAAGTATGGCACAGGACAGAGTTTAACTGGCAGCGGAAGACACAGTTACGGCAACGGCTTGGTGCGGCTTCATTCCACAGGCATCTGGCTGGACTACTGATCCTAGCACGCTCCTGCTCGATCTCCATGCTATGGTAGGAGATGGATCCTCTCAAAGTCTGGCCACATGAAAAGCCAGTCTGAGTACAATGATGTACTCGCAAGAAAATAACCACAAGACATGAACAGTCAAACAATCAGGCAACAAGTAACTAGCGACAGAAAGTAATCTAAACATGACAAGTGACTACTTACGGCAGTCCAAGGGGTAGCAACATGGCATCATAATAAAACATGGTATAAGCAAACAATGGGATTACCACCAGTACAGAGTCCAAGCCAGGTGGGGTTGGATCGTGTACCGGGGGTCATACAAAGAGTTTACCTGTGACGAATGACGGGTATACCAGTTGGTACCAAGTAACACAACAAATCATATTATCACAGCTAGGCTCACTGGCCTCTAGCCTCACGAGGCAAATCTCATCTGTCACTACGGCTAGGCCCACTGGCCTTATCACATTTCCTTATCTCGAGTAACATTCCCTGCACCATCTTATTGTTTAATAAGTGAGGTCAGGTCGTTCATTAATTTCTTTCAAACAAATCTTAAGTTTAACCTCCGGACACGACAAAGACACACAGTGTGACTGACACTGAACTGTTGTTCCATATCCCAGGAACGAGGCTAGCTGGCTAGGTTGATGCTCTCGAGAGTTTGCTTTACCACCTATCAGAATGCACCCCACTCAGCCGACACCTCAGGTTTATCACGCCCAAAGTTGTACTGAGCAAAATGCACTCTCGTGACGGTCCACCTGCTAAGACACTCTCCTGCACCACCCTATACGCATGGTACAACGGGCAAGTAAATCCGGCACATCCCCCGGTGCTACCGGGTATGCCTAGCTCCGGACTCCCTATCGCAGTCGAACCCGTGCCTGTCGACCTCTCCCCTCGGACAGCACAACCGAACGACTGCGCCCAACGGATGGCACAAAAGGGGCTTAACAACCTACTAGGTCACGGTTTCCATGGGACAACGGTGGTATCGCGTTCAAGGGTTCAGATTAGTGGCACTATGAATAGACCTTATCGTTGTTTGGAGGGGTGTTTCATTTAATCAAGTTTCATCATTCACATGTCCAAGCAACAACGGATTAGTCTAACACTACAACCACAATAACATAATAATATATCATCAAACAACGAAACATTAGCAACACAAAAAGATCAATTACAAAATATAGTTTAGTTGGTTTGCGTCGATCGGGTGACTATCGTGGCGAGTCCGCCAACAAGCGTCATCACAGATCAACTAGTTGGTTAGCGTCGACCGCGTGACTATCGTGGCGAGTCCGCCAATAAGCGCCATCACAGATCGACTACAGATTTTAACATAGCGTTTCAAACAGATGACTGTGGCGGTTCCTCCAGCCGGTGTCATCATAGATCAAATACAAAGTTGGTGAGGCATGTAGCCTCCAAACAATGAACCGAAAAGCATTCATAAGAAAGAAAGCATCCATTCCACTCGAGGGTTATCTCGATGTGGTGTCAGCAATCTTGGCAAAAGAACCAAATGAAAAGTCAGCTCCCAAGCGTCGCAGTCCGGGTGGTCTACGCCAACCATATTTGACGGAGGGACAAGAAGCGAATAACTCTTTTGGCAAATGCCCCCAACTCCGAGGATCATAAGACGACATTCGTCCGCCCCTCACCTCGGCGAAGAAGAAGAAGCAAACAATCAACGCATGTTTTTGTTATTTAGTTGTCAAAGCCACGCAAGTGCGAGGCGCACAGATAATTCATACGTCAATCTAATGCATACAAGGATGATGAGGAAAACATGGCAGGAGTAATAATATCAGTCTCATATTAAACAGGAACAACAAACAGTCATGCATAAATAAACAGACAAGCCTATATTACTCGGCAAGACAATAGGCAAACAACAAACAACATTGCGGGACGGCTCATAGCAAGGGATTAGCTTGCCTTCGACGATCGACGCCATTTGGCTGGAAGGTCACGGACACGTCGCGGGTTAGGGTCTCGATTCACCGGTACTGCGGAATACACCTATACATGCATATAAGGGGCTGAGCATGAAAACATTTTTAAAAAAATACAAAACCTATACCACTGGATAGATATTTTCAAACTAAGAATTTACAAATTTGAATCACCTCAAACGGAGCTACGGATCAAAAGATATGGCTGTGCGACTGATAGCTAATTGCTGCTCAGTCGGGAAAAAAAAAGCACGGGCTGCTTCTGACTGGGCTGGGCTGTTCGCGTAGATCCGGGAAATACGTCTTCTTCTTTGGAAAGCGTAAAGCTGTGAAAAAAAGAAATACGCTTTTAGCTAGCACATAATGAACGATTGGCATCTTCCTCTAGCTCCAGCACGTACGGGAGCATGCACGGGAAGCGGCCGCCGCCGGCGACGGGCGGCCCGGCGAGGCCGGCTAGCAACCGCGGCGTGCCCCTCGAGACCTACCGCGTCCGGGGAGGGTGGAGGTGTGGACCGGGGCGGCTTCCACGCGCGGTACCCGCGAGCTCCAGCAGCTTTGCCCCACGGCCAAGGCGGACACGACGGCGACGTCGTCGTCGAAGGGGCGGGCTAGGGGCCGCGGAGAAGGCTCGGGAGGGGCCGCCTTGGGGCACCGAGTTCGAGGGAGGCGACCACAAGCACGGGGAAGCACCGGGGACGCCGCCACGGTGCGCGCTCCGCGAGCTTGCTGCCGACGGTCCCCGGACGGGGACGAGGCCACGGCGCCCCGAACCGCAAACGGACATGTCTAGGAGGGAGAGGAGACCAAGGGAAACCACCCCACCAGTTTAATCGAAGAACGGCTCGGTCAGGAGCTCACCGTGGGCCGTGAACCGACGGCGACGTCCATGGCCGAACCGGAGCAGAGCTCCGCCGTTCCGCAGCTAAACCAAGCAGTGGAGGTTCCAGGGGGAGGGAGGGAGTTTCTGCTCGCGCTAGAGGGCTCGAGAGGGGGCTTTATAGGCAGGGGGTGAGGACAGTTAGGTGCTGGCCGGTTGGCCATTAACTTGCTTGTTGAGGTCATGGCTTACGCTTCTCCGGCTACAGGGGAGGAAGAGGATGAGGCAGTCGTGCTGGATGCACAGTGGAGCACGAGGCGTACTGCAGCAGGCGGATTAGGCACCGACCAAGGTAGAGAGCGGAATTAGGTCTTGCCAAAGCGCGCGTCCTGGACGTCCAGAGCGCGACGCGAGCGGCATCGTCGCGTTCCCGGCGACTCGGGGCACGAAACTGAAAAAGGCTTGCACTACTGGGTTCACAAGGACAAGACCTAGACAACCAGACTGGCCACACTCAAAAACTCCAAACTTCGTAACACAAGATTTTCAGAAAACCAAGGGTGCGCCAGGTGTTCGGTGAAATGACAGGGGTCTTGCACCACTCAGAAAAATCCCAAAAATTCCCAGTAGGTTAGGACAGGGGTATGTAGTATGTATGTGGAGTTTTAGATCAAATGGAAACTTGGAGCTTGGTCAGATAAATTGGTGTCCAAAAGTGCCCAAATGGCATGGGCATGCCAATTGCTTTTATTCCAATGATCTTGACCTGATATTCTGGATATGTGGTTATATAAGGAAGTTGGTCACCCTGGCAAAGTGGCAATGCCAAATAAATTTTGTAGCTAAGGGTTGCTTTGGAAATTGCAAATAGGCATGAAAAGGCATTACAAAGGAAGTACCTCAAATATTGCTCAAATGAGGTTGGGCCAATGGAGTGAAATGTTCAGGAGGTCAATTCATGCACTTCACCAAAATTGCAGAATTTTTGGATAAGTGGAAGGTGTCCGGATAATTTCGGGATTGAAAATGGCATAATGGAGAATATGGATAAACTTGGGAATATTGCATTGAAGTATGCCATATTTTTGCATGGATTGTCTTTATATGGATATGGGAGTCCTCTGGTATTTTTGGTGGAATTTTTCCAGCTTTGGAAACAGGCTTTTCTTTGGTAGGTGGAGAAAAGGGTTTAAATGGTTCGATAATTAGGGCTAGGGTTTTCGAGGGAAAACCTGAGCACCAAGATTACCACGGGTGTTGGTGGGGTTCATGGATCACCGGGAAAATTTTGAGAGAGCAATTCCAAAGTCAAATCATCCTCCAAAGATTTGAAGAAATATTTAGGTAAAGAGGAAAAAGTTTTTCAGGTGTCAGGAAACACCGCTAAAATTAGGGGCGAATTTTCGGGGTGTTACAAACCTTCCCCCCTTAAAAAGAATCTCGTCCCGAGATTCGGAGACTAATAGAGATCCCCGGGGTTATACCAGATATTTCTTGTATGGTCACTTTACCCCTATATTTAAAATATTTTAAAACTTTCCCTACACCATACTAGAGTTTAATATTCAAAAAGATTCACACTCGGCAGGATATTTTTCTAAAACAAACATTATCAAGTCATGATATTTTTATCCCACTCAATGCATTCTGAGGATGGCATGGCTGGGGCTCACGCAACTCAATCAACATAGGATCTACTAGCATGTTTATTAAATTAAATCTAGGGTTTTTGCTCAACCAGATACAAACATGGCAAGATCAAACCAGATCTACACACCGATCATCAACCAACAACCAAATTTTGCAAAACAAACAGATTAGGGACATGCCAGTCATATCCCTACCTAGGGTTTTATTTTAGGAAAGCTGTATATACATTTCCATGTATACACAGGTTTTGAAAAAGAAAAAGGTTTCTTTTCAAAGAAAGCGTCTGTTTCGCCAATAATTGACTTACAGACCCTGTGGGGTAGGGCCATCCCCAAAATTATTTTGGCAAGATTTTCCCTATGAACAGAGGAGAGACGAGGGACTGATCTGCTGAGAAAAGGATAGAAGCACACAGAGGGTCATCTTCTTACTCACAGACATGTGGGTCCGGGGTCCACCTGTCAATCTCCTTCTTCCTTTCTATCTTCTTCTTCCCGCATCATCTCACTCCGCACCTGGCTGGCTCCGAGTGCGCGAAGCACTCCAATGTGGCACTGCTGCGCGTGCTGTCCACCTATGCGGCGGCCATCACGGCTTTGGGTGCCTTGATGATTTCGCGCCAACTTGGTCGAGCATTGCGCGGGATTCCTCTCTCTTCCCGCGCGAGACTGGGCTGTGCGCGGCATCCAAGCTCCGCGGCTATAAATTGCGGCCGCTGTGATTCTCTTCTTTATCGCAACCATGAACTTCTTCTCTCAATTCCTTTGTGATTTCACTCACGGTCCGGAGCGAGCTAGCTTCCTCGAGCAGCTGTTTTGTGTGTTGTGGCTCGGGCTAACCATCGGGGGGCTGCTGGTGATTCTGCTCACGGTGGTGGTCTGGTCCGCCTGCCATCTGCACGATTGGTGGTATGGCGTTGTCAGGGGTGCTGCGGCGGCAGTGGACGTGTTTCTGGTTGCTCCGGTGAGGGACTGGCGGACGTCCCCAGCGGCTGCTGCTGCTGCTCCTCTGGTGGGGGACGGGCTGGGAGCTCGAGCTGTCCGCCGTCGTTGCGCAGCTCGCGACATGGCTACGGGTGAGCCTGGCTCATCTTCAGGTGAGGCCACTGAGCACAAGGAGTAGGATTTCCTGGGGTGCTCTTTTGTATTTGCACTGAGTTAGTGGTAGTGTTGTATGTCGGAGTAGATCCTTTATCCTTTGTTTCTGAAATTTCCCTTATGTACTGAACTTAGTTGATGTTTCAAATATGGCTCCTCTGATGATCTGGAACAAGATTTGCATTTCTGAACTTTTTCTCAGCTGCCTCAAATTTGGTCTTGCAGCATGGATAGAATTGCAGAGGGGCTAGCATGCAGATGGAAGAATTGGCTATACTGAGAAAATATCTTTATAGAAAATAACTCTCCATCTTATGGTCCAAAACACTAGCAGTGATATGGCATAGTCATTTCAACCATACCGGTTAACAAGCACGCAACGGCTACTAACACAAACACACGTACAAGCAACATAGGAATCACAAACATTCTCACAAGCTCTCATCTAACTGCTTACAAGCACCACTCAGGCTAAACTAAACAAATCTTATTCCGCTTGACGGCCCTTCACAGGTGGTGGAGTGCGGCCGAGCCGGAGAGTGGTGTCCACATCTCCATCTTCCGCGGGGTCGGAGGACACAGGAACACCTTCGAGGATTGGAACCTGCTCCGGGACTCGTCGGGATGGGCCGGGATCTGGAAGTCCACTACGCCGAGCTTGCCGGCGGGAGAGAGTAGGGATGCTTTCCCCTAGATACTAATATAGGCGGGCACGGCTGAGGTTCCTCCTTGTGGATGCGAGCTCCTCCATCAAGAAGCGATTGAGGTTCGTCATCGCGAGGGAGTAAGCGACTTGGCTAATTAATGCTGGGTCGGACTCTTCCGTGACGTCAGCCATGGCCATCTCACCACTGGGTTGTGGTCTGGACGGAAGGTAGAAGAAATCTCGAGTTTCCGCCAGCAGGGGTTCGGAGGACCGGAGACGGACGAGGCTTTCCCATGCTGCGATCTGGATGGCTAGCCCGATGGTAGGCATGCTTCTACCTTGGATCTCGTAGGGCTTGTTCGTGCCGCGAGGACACGGGCTAATCCTCACATCGGCCCGGAATTCATCCCCGGCAGACATGAGTGAGCTCTTGAACACCACATACACGGGGCGAACGGAGCTACCAAGGATATGGTTGACGACTCTCCAGAGAATCAATCGAAAGCTCGAATGCTCCTCGGCTGTGGTTTCCAAGATGGCATTAGGGGTCATCATCGGATTTTCTTGGGGTTCTAGATTTTTGGAGGGGATAAGGATGCGGGGTTCCTCTATGGGATTCTACTTACAAAGAGTTGGGTTGCCAGGGAGAGCTAGCGAGGGTGGGTTATAAAGCAACTAGGACTGGGTTTCCAGATCACTGGGTAAGGTTAGCTGCTTCTCATGGAAGAAACCGGCTCGTCTGGCTGGGGAAAATTTGGGACAGGTCCTACCACACTGTTGAACGACACAAGCCATGCCGGTTTGGCGGAGATGGGTTAAATCCATCGGGTCATTGTCGGGCAAAAGTAAGGGTGGACTTTCCATGCTAGGGTAGTCTACAGCCAGCCTGGTGCTCTGATACCATGCTCTGTGGCACCCCCCTCTGGCACACGTCGCCAGAGAGGCGGTCGCCCCGTGCGCCAGCCCAGGATATCTGGACGCACGTTACGACAATGCAACATAGCGGAAATATCATTACACAATCAGGCCCAGAGGGCTACAAATGGTTTTACATGGCCATCAAGGCATGAACAATTATCATCGCCAAGTATGGCACAGGACAGAGTTTAACTGGCAGCGGAAGACACAGGTACGGCAACGGCTTGGTGCGGCTCCATTCCACAGGCATCTGGCTGGGCTACTGATCCTAGCACGCTCCTGCTCGATCTCCTTGCTATGGTAGGAGATGGATCCTCTCAAAGTCTGGCCACATGAAAAGCCAGTCTGAGTACAATGATGTACTCGCAAGAAAATAACCACAAGACATGAACAGTCAAACAATCAGGCAACAAGTAACTAGCGACAGAAAGTAATCTAAACATGACAAGTGACTACTTACGGCAGTCCAAGGGGGTAGCAACATGGCATCATAATAAAACATGGTATAAGCAAACAATGGGAGTACCACCAGTACAGAGTCCAAGCCAGGTGGGGTTGGATCGTGTACCGGGGGTCACACAAAGAGCTTACCTGTGACGAATAACGGGTATACCAGTTGGTACCAAGTAACACAACAAATCATATTATCACAGCTAGGCTCACTGGCCTCTAGCCTCACGAGGCAAATCTCATCTGTCACTACGGCTAGGCCCACTGGCCTTATCACATTTCCTTATCTCGAGTAACATTCCCTGCACCATCTTATTGTTTATTAAGTGAGGTCAGGTCGTTCATTAATTTCTTTCAAACAAATCTTAAGTTTAACCTCCGGACACGATAAAGACCACACAGTGTGACTGACACTGAACTGTTGTTCATATCCAGGAACGAGGCTAGCTTGCTAGGTTGATGCTCTCGAGAGTTTGCTTTACCACCTATCAGAATGCACCCCACTCAGCCGACACCTCAGGTTTATCACGCCCAAAGTTGTACTGAGCAAAATGCACTCTCGTGACGGTCCACCTGCTAAGACACTCTCCTGCACCACCCTATACGCATGGTACAACGGGCAAGTAAATCCGGCACATCCCCCGGTGCTACCGGGTATGCCTAGCTCCGGACTCCCTATCGCAGTCGAACCCGTGCCTGTCGACCCTCTCCCCTCGGACAGCACAACCGAACGACTGCGCCCAACGGATGGCACAAAGGGGCTTAACAACCTACTAGGTCACGGTTTCCATGGGACAACGGTGGTATCGCGTTCAAGGGTTCAGATTAGTGGCACTATGAATAGACCTTATCGTTGTTTGGAGGGGTGTTTCATTTAATCAAGTTTCATCATTCACATGCCCAAGCAACAACGGATTAGTCTAACACTACAACCACAATAACATAATAATATATCATCAAACAACGAAACATTAGCAACACAAAAAGATCAATTACAAAATATAGTTTAGTTGGTTTGCGTCGATCGGGTGACTATCGTGGCGAGTCCGCCAACAAGCGTCATCACAGATCAACTAGTTGGTTAGCGTCGACCGCGTGACTATCGTGGCGAGTCCGCCAATAAGCGCCATCACAGATCGACTACAGATTTTAACATAGCGTTTCAAACAGATGACTGTGGCGGTTCCTCCAGCCGGTGTCATCATAGATCAATACAAGTTGGTGAGCATGTAGCCTCCAAACAATGAACGAAAAGCATTCATAAGAAAGAAAGCATCCATTCCACTCGAGGGTTTATCTCGATGTGGTGTCAGCAATCTTGGCAAAAAGAAACCAAATGAAAAGTCAGCTCCAAGCGTCGCAGTCCGGGTGGTCTACGCCAACCATATTTGACGAAGGGACAAGAAGCGAATAACTCTTTTGGCAAATGCCCCCAACTCCGAGGATCATAAGACGACATTCGTCCGCCCCTCACCTCGGCGAAGAAGAAGAAGCAAACAATCAACGCATGTTTTTGTTATTTAGTTGTCAAAGCCACGCAAGTGCGAGGCGCACAGATAATTCATACATCAATCTAATGCATACAAGGATGATGAGGAAAACATGGCAGGAGTAATAATATCAGTCTCATATTAAACAGGAACAACAAACAGTCATGCATAAATAAACAGACAAGCCTATATTACTCGGCAAGACAATAGGCAAACAACAAACAACATTGCGGGACGGCTCATAGCAAGGGATTAGCTTGCCTTCGACGATCGACGCCATTTGGCTGGAAGGTCACGGACACGTCGCGGGTTAGGGTCTCGATTCACCGGTACTGCGGAATACACCTATACATGCATATAAGCGGCTGAGCATAAAAACATTTTTAAAAAAAATACAAAACCTATACCACTGGATAGATATTTTCAAACTAAGAATTTACAAATTTGAATCACCTCAAACGGAGCTACGGATCAAAAATATGGCTGTGCGACTGATAGCTAATTGCTGCTCACTCGGGAAAAAAAAACAGCACGGGCTGCTTCTGACTGGGCTGGGCTGTTCGCGTAGATCCGGGAAATACGTCTTCTTCTTTGGAAAGCGTAAAGCTGTGAAAAAAAGAAATACGCTTTTAGCTAGCACATAATGAACGATTGGCATCTTCCTCTAGCTCCAGCACGTACGGGAGCATGCACGGGAAGCGACCGTCGCCGGCGACGGGCGGCCCGACGAGGCCGGCTAGCAATCGCGGCGTGCCCCTCGAGATCCACCGCGTCCGGGGAGGGTGGAGGTGGGGACCGGGGCGGCTTCCACGCGCGGTACCCGCGAGCCCCAGCAGCTTTGCCCCACGGCCAAGGCGGACACGACGGCGACGTCGTCGTCGAAGGGGCGGGCTAGGGGCCGCGGCGAAGGCTCGGGAAGGGCCGCCTTGGGGCACCGAGTTCGAGGGAGGCGGCCACAAGCACGGGGAAGCACCGGGGACGCCGCCACGGTGCGCGCTCCGCGAGCTCGCTGCCGACGGTTCCCGGACGGGGACGAGGCCACGGCGCCCCGAACCGCAAACGGACATGTCTAGGAGGGAGAGGAGACCAAGGGAAACCACCCCACCAGTTTAATCGAAGAACGGCTCGGTCAGGAGTTCACCGTGGGCCGTGAACCGACGGCGACGTCCATGGCCGAACCGGAGCAGAGCTCCGCCGTTCCGCAGCTAAACCAAGCAGTGGAGGTTCCAGGGGGAGGGAGGGAGTTTCTGCTCGCGCTAGAGGGCTCGAGAGGGGGCTTTATAGGCAGGGAGTGAGGAGAGTTAGGTGCTGGCCGGTTGGCCATTAACTTGCTTGTTGAGGTCATGGCTTACGCNCTAAACCGAGCAGTGGAGGTTCCAGGGGGAGGGAGGGAGCTTCTGGACGCGCAGGGAGCTCGGGAGGGGGCTTTATAGGCAGGGGGTGGGGAGAGTTAGGTGGTGGCCGGTTGGCAATTAACTTGCTCTTGAGGTCATGGCTTACGTTTCTTCGGCTACAGGAGAGAGATAAGGGGAGATGAGGCTGCCGTGCTGGATGCACAGTGGAGCACGAGGCGTACTGCAGCAGGTGGATTAGGCACCGACCATGGTAGAAGCGGAATTAGGTCTTGCCAAAGCGCGCGTCCTGGACGTCCGGAGCGCGACGCGAGCGGCATCGTCGCGTTCCCGATGATCTAGGGCACCAAAAAGGAAAAGGAAGGTACGAACGGTTTGCTAAGGACGAGGCCTACGCTACAACAAGGGTCACCTGCAAGAACTCCACACTTGGTAACACAAAGTTCTCCGAAATTCAAACGCACACAAGGTGTTCGATGGAAAGAAACTGGACTTCCCCTAAGCCAATGGAACTGGGATTTTTACTGGTGATGTTGTACTGGTATATGAGCAACGTGGTCAAGTTTCAGCCAAAATGGAGACGGTCTCATGTGTAAACATTTTGGGTTTCGAAAATGGCCGAAGGTGTTCGATGAAATGACCAAGGCTTTACACACCTCAGAAAAATCCCCAAAATTCAAAGTAGGCCAGGATAGGTGTATGTAGTATGTCTGTGAAGTTTGGGATCAATTGGATACATAGAGGTTGGTCAAATAAATTGGTGTCCGAAAATGCCCTAATGGCATGGGTATGCCAAAAGCACTTCCTCAAATAATCTTGATCTGATATTGGGGAGGTGGGGTTGTGTAGGGGATCTTGTCAACTTGGCAAAGTGGCAATGCCAAATGATTTTTGTAGCTAGGGGTTGCTTTGGAAATCACAATCAGGCAAGAAAAGGGCATTACAAAGGAAGTACCTCAAATATTGCTCAAATAAGGTTGGTCCAATGGAGTGAAATGTTCAGGAGGTTAAAGCATGCTCCTCGCCAAAATTGCAGAATTTTGGATGAGTGGAAGGTGTCCAGATAATTTCTGGATTGAAAATGGCATAATAGAGGAGAGGAATAAATTTGGAAGTATTGCATGGGACCACGAAATGTTCTTCCATGGGAGTGAGGTATATGTATGAGGGAACCATATGGTAGCTTGGTGGAATTTATTCAAGATACAATTGTGGCAGTGGCTTTTGGTGGAATCGATGGGAGGGGTTTTGGAAATTCCAAATGGAACGAGTGTCTGACCGACAAAACAATGGCACGGAATTAAGGTGGAGGTCGACAAGGATCGGGGATTGCTGGGAAATTTCCAAGAGGGGAAACCAAAGTCAAGACAAAGACCATCCGGTTCAAAGAAAACATTTTGAAAGTAGAAAAAGGTTTTCAGGTGTGGGAAACACCACTAAAATTAGGGACGCATTTTTGGGGTGTTACAAACCTTCCCCCCTTAAAAAGAATCTCGTCCCGAGATTCGGAGACTAATAGAGATTCCCGGGGTTATACAAGATATTTCTTGAATGGCTTAATATAATCTATATTTAAAATATTTAAAAACTTTTTCTACAAAATTACTAGAGTTTAACGCTCAAAAGGATGAACACTCAGCAGGATATTTTACTAAAACAACTATTATCAAAGCATGGTATTTTTACCACACTCAATGCATTCTAGGATGGCATGGCAGGGGCTCACGAAATCAATCAACATAGGATTTGCTACTATGGACATAAAAATTAAATCTAAAGTTTTTAGTTCAACCAACACAAGCATGGCAAGCTCAAACAAGATCTACACATGAATCATCAAGTGAGCGGGAAACCATGGGTATAGTGTATACTCAAATACATCCACTTAATGGTTAAAGTCGTGCAACACACCAAATTTTTTTTTCCTACTAGAAAATAATGTCATTCAAAGTTTGCATTAATTTTACAGGTGTGCATATGCGTCCGGGTTCACATACACCACTTCTGTTTTTATGTGATCTGCCATTTGTTTAAAACTTGTAAAAGGAAGAAGGGCATGGTGTTTTGTCGCCCGTTGACGCAGTCGTTAACAAGCGAACAAATAACATCATGTTTAGTTGAAATAACAAGTCCCATAAGAGCTGCCAATCTAACATGCGATACAAGCAAACACAAAAGAACAAACAACCTCACAAACTCTCACCTACCAACTTAGGACTCCTCACTTGGTGGGGACTTGGTCTGGGCTTCATTCACCTTGCTACCTTCAGGGGCTTGCGGGTTGGGTCCTCGGCCAAGCTTGGTATCCATTAGGCTCCTTGCCACCACGGCTACAGTCTCAGGGATGCCTTCTGGCACAACGCCAAAGTTGCGAAGGGGTTGGAGGTCGTGGGTTGCGGCTGGTCCTGGATGAAAGGTATCGAGTCCAAACTTCAGAGCTTCCATTGATGGTGGTGGCCTCTGGAGTTTAATGGTTACTGGTCCTTGCGGAGCTGGGTTGTTGTTAGCGGGCTGCGGGACTTGGGCAAGGGCTTGCCTATTGGAATGACATTCCTCCAAGTGGTAGACAAGGATGCTCTCCAAGGCGGTGGTGTAGGCTACAAGATGTGACAAGGTTGAGTTGAGCATCACTTCGATGCTTACCATGGGATGGCTAGGGCTTGCAAGGGATCTTGGCGGAAAAAAGCGAGACGTAGGTGCTTCCATTGCGGCTTCAAAGTACCGCAGACGAGCGAGACATTTCCAAGATGCAACTTGGAGGGCCATCTCAGGGGAATCCACAAAGTGGCTTTGACTCACATACGGCATCGCACTTTCTAAGGCACTCATGCCAACATACACATCGGCATGATACTTGCTCACGCAGGAGGAGAGGTTAGACCAATATACATGGTACACTGGGCGAGAAACACAACCAATAATATCGCGAGCAGCTTCCCAAAGCAGAGGTGGAAAACCGGGGCGAAACTCAGCGGTGGTCTCGAAAATAAGGGTGAGTGCCATCTAAAAACTCAAGCTAGTGTTCTTGGGAGAGAGGAGAGCGCAGGATTCCTGAGCGGGATCTGCTTCAAGAGAGTTGGGTTGCAAAGGATAGCAAGCGAGGGTGGGATTTTATAGGTAGCTAGGACTTGGGTTTCATACTAATGGGTGGTGTCGATTCCTTCTCCAGGAAGAAACCGGCGAGTCTGGTCGGGTAAGATCGGGACATGTTTTACTGCACCATACTGTTGACCGACACGAGCCATGCCGGTTAGGCAGAGATGGGTTAAATCCATCGGGTCGTTGTCGGGCAAAAGTAAGGCGGGGCTTTCCATGCTAGGGTAGTCTACAGCCAGCCTGGTGCTCTGATACCATGCTCTGTGGCACCCCCCTCTGACACATGTCGCCAGAGAGGTGGTCGCCCCGTGCTCCAGCCCAGGATATCTGGACGCACGTTACGACAATGCAACATAGCGGAAATATCATTACACAATCAGGCCCAAAGGGATACAAATGGTTTACAAGGTCATCAAGGCATGAAAAATTTATCATGGCCAAGTATGGCACTGGACAGAGATTAACTGGCAGCGGAAGACAACGATACGGCAACGGCTTGGTGCGGCTCCATTCCACAGGCATCTGGCTGGGCTACTGATCCTAGCACGCTCCTGCTCGATCTCCTTGCTATGGTAGTGGATGAATCCTCTCAACGTCTGGCCACATGAAAAGCCAGTATGAGTACAATTATGTACTCGCAAGAAAATAACCACGAGACATGAACAGTCAAACAATCAGGCAACAAGTACTAGCAACATTAATAATAATCTAAACATGGCAAGTGTCTACCTACGATACTCCAAAAGGATGACAACGTGGCATCATAGTAAATCATGGTATAAGCAAACAACGGGAGTATCACCAGTACAGAGTCCAAGCCAGGTGGGGTTGGATCGTGTACCGGAGATCACACAAGGAACTTACCTGTGACGAAGAACGGGTGTACCATTGGTACCAAGTAACACAACCAATCATATCATCACAGCTAGGCTCACTGGCCTCTAGCCTCAAAAGGCTAATCTCAGCCGTCACCACTGCTAGGCCCACTGGCCTTATCACATTTCCTTATCTCGAGTAACGTTCCCTGCACCATCTTATTGTTTATTAAGTGAGGTCAGGTCGTTCATCAATTGTTTCAAACAGATCTTAAATTTAACCTCCGGACACTGACAAAGACAATAGTGTGACCGACACTGAACTGTTGTTCCATATCCCAGGAACGAGGCTACCTTGCTAGGTTGAGACTCTCGAGAGTTTGCAGTTACCACTCATCTAAATGCACCATATAGCCGGTACTTTAGGAAATCATCCTCAAGGCGGCCTGATACACTTACATGACCGTTCACGCTACCAAGACACTCCTTGTATAGCTACCGACTTACCACTCGGGCTAAGTCTTATGATGAAGTGAATCCGGCACGTCCCCAACGAATGAGCAACGACTAGCTCCGGAACTTTCGCAAGACTAGCCCCGACCACACTATGAAGTAACCGACTAGACTTGCCAAGAGGGTAGCATCCAAGGAGGCCTGATAGGTTACATAGGTTAAGGCTCTCCCATTTGGGGCGACAGTGGTAGTGCGTTCAAGGGTTCAGATTAGTGGCACTATGAATAGACCTTATCGTTGTTTGGAGGGGTGTTTCATTTAATCAAGTTTCATCATTCACATGCCCAAGCAACAATGGATTAGTCTAACACTACAACCACAATAACATAATAATATATCATCAAACAACAAAACATTAGCAACACAATAAAGATCAACTACAAAATATAGTTTAGTTGGTTTGCGTCGACCGGGTGACTATCGTGGCGAGTCCGCCAACAAGCGTCATCACAGATCAACTAGTTGGTTAGCGTCGATCGGGTGACTATCGTGGCGATTCCGCCCACAAGCGCCATCACAGATCGACTACAGATTATAACATAGTGTTTCAAACAGATGACTGTGGCGGTTTCTCCAGCCGGTGTCATCATAGATCAATTACAAAGTGGGTCAGGTATGTAGCCTCCAAACAATGAACCGAAAAGCATTCATAAGAAAGAAAGCATCCATTCTGAAAGGGATCGTATGGGCACCTAGAGGGGGGGTGAATAGGTGCTACGGCAAATTTTAGTCTTTTTCAATTTTAGGCTTGGCAAAATGGTAAATTATCTAGATATGCATCTACGATGAATTTACCTATATGAAAAGATAGCAATTACAACTAGGCAAGTAGCACAAACAAGAACAAGATAGATGGAAAGAGGTAACCGAAGGGAAGCACACGGAGACAAGGATGTATTCCCGAGTTCCTCCTTGTTAAGGGAGTACGTCTCGTTGGAGGGGTGTGAGCTCGCCACAAAGGCCTACTCAACGCCACAAAGGCCTCACCCTATTCTCCGATGAACTTTGCCACAAAGGCTTGGTTCACCTTCCACTATTCGGAGTCCTTCAAGGCGGAATCCGGAGCCCTTACACGGTTCTTGGGGCACACACCCACAACTGAATTGGGGGCTCCCAAATCAACAACACTGTCACAAATACAACAACAAATGAGCACAAGAATCTAGGGTAACACAAAGCTAACCCTAGAAACAAGAATCCTCGAGAGAACGAGGGGGAAATGAAGAACGGCTTGGTGAAGATGTAGATCCGGGTCTTCTCCTTCAATCCTCCGAAGATCAACGTGTTTGGACGGTGGAATTGGGAGATCTTGTGATTTTGAGCTCTCAAATATTAGGGTTCATAAATGCTGGACGAGCTGGCTGTCCTGAGGTAGGTGGAGGGGTATTTATACCCCTCTGAGAATTATAGCCGTTGGGGGTCACTTATGCCGGAGACTCCGGCCTAGGTGGGCCGGAGAATCCGGTGTAGGACGGTGTAGCGCCCCGACCCCAGAACTATACAGTGGAACGTTGTGTAACCGGTCATGCTACACAATCGAGGGTTACTGGGTTTACCAATCCCAGGCCAAAACTCATTGGCAGGTGTGCTCGGAATGGATCATCGGCACACAACACCTCGATCATGCCATAAGCTCAGACATCGCTTCCATGCATAGTAAAGAGACCGAGACTTGTGGAACAAACTGGCACATTGCATGACTCTACGACACAAAACATATAGCAACTCATATAATGAGAAGAATACAAATATTACACATCAAAAGGATCACAGATCCAACAATTCAACAAGCGGAAGCGGGTAGCGTTGTCTAACAACAAGAAGCAAATATATGGCCTAAGAGGCCTACAAATAAACATCACCCAAGCCAGCTTGTTCCACGGTCCCAAGCTGCCACCTGGGAACCCCAGACTACTCGTCGATGTACAATAAAGAACCCACCTTCCAGTTCGGTGACGTCCTCCTCTGAAACAAGTAATAATCAACAAAGCAAGGCTGAGTACAACGTACTCGCAAGAATTAGTAGGGCGATATAGGCCCGATGCTGACGGAGGCTCTAAAGCTGTATGATGTAGCTATTTTGCATAAAGCTAGATTTCCTTTGTAAAAGATATAACAAGACCCACGGCATCGTCTATTCAGAATAATTTTCATAAAGGGGATAAGAGAGTAAACTTTTCATCTTCGGTTCTCATCGAACCTACTTGTAGCCAAAACATCACTCGTCTCCACCAAGGCACTCCCTCGAATCACCCTCGAGGAAATGAACCTTTTATCACACTTTGAAATGCAACCTCTAGCTGCCATATCAATTAGGTTAATGTTATCTATGAGCTAATCCGCCTTTCCCAAGAGTTCGTCCATAACCGCGGACACGGCTTTTCGAAAAGATTTACCCTGCAGGGGTGTACTAATTTACCCATTGGTACCGTCCGGCTCACCTAGTTGGCCCTCTTCCGGGGAAGGCCGGCAAGCAGGCGCGGTTAAACCTTTACCTCGCGTGAGACTATCCAAGAGTCATCTGTGGCCACAGGGCAAGTTTACCCAGCCTCAGCCCCTGCCCCATCGCCACATCCTAAACACCACCATCCTCATCATTTCTTTTTCCGCTCACACACACGGCAAATGGAAATAGCAAACTAGAGGACCCTTGGATACGCCCGCACAAGTTATTCAGTTAGTGAGGCGCCCATACACCCACCAATGGCAGCACGCTCGTTTCTTGGTTCTAGCTAAAAGCACTCTCAGCCTAGGCGGCAGGAATGAGGCAAAACACCATCCCCGATGGCAACTCATCCAAGCCTTTTAGCAAATTAATTATCCACCACAAGTAACCATCATATCCGACCATTCCTCCACCATTCATAATAATGGATTTAAATCACCGGACAACATATATTATTTGACTAGCATGGCTAAGCATAGCTAAGCATATATAACAACAAATATATCTTTGTCTCCGGCCAACACATCAAACCTAGGGTTTATAGGAGGGGAAGCATGTGATGGTTCAGGGGATAAACATGCATTCATAGGATACTCTACATCTTGATCAAAAGAGACATTTGAATCGCATGCAATATTCTGGTGGATAAAATAAGTTTGTAAAACAATAGGATGCTAGATGCCAAGAAGGTTAGGTTAGCTCTTGCCTTGCTGATAGTACTGGGCGCGTTGTTCGTCGAGGTATTGTGGTGGAACCTCGACTCCGGAATCTAACGAAACACAACAATAACAGGAAACGAAATAAATAACATGAATACAGGGTGCAATGCACAATCATGATGATATGGTCAAATTATGCATTGAAATCATATTGGGCATCTCCCACAAGTTAAATGGAACCCCTAAAATAAATATTGCAATTAACGGGTCAAAACTCCATCTTTAACTTAGTGATTTGCGTTATTTATCAAAACGTCCAGTACTGAAATATGGGTCCTAAATGCATGAAAATGACATTATTAGATAGGTATTAACCTACTGATCATTTTGGTACTTCGTTTGCAATTTTCCGATTTACGATGAATAAATGGTGATTTAAACGGTTATGCGATTTAAATCATTTTAACCAATTCGAAAATGACATCAAAGGAAAGTTGGTTAATTGCTGTGAACTTAACATAGTTAGTTAGCATTTGCCTTGCTGATCATTTTGGTATTTTATTCACAATTTTTGAGTGATTATTTCTCAAGTTATGAATTTCCCAAAATTGGAATTAAATCTGCCATTTTAATAATTTTAATTAAACAACAATTTAAATGTTCATTAGTGCATGGAAATAGAACTAAAATGTAGATGTTGTTTTCCTGAACATTTATAGATCTTATTTATAATTTTTGGATCTACCAATTAAAAGTTATGGATTTTACCATTTTCTGTTTATTTTCTGGAAAAACAAAAATAAGAACAGATGACGTCAGCATGCGTCACAGGGTAGGGGTGCGGGATGTTGAGCATCAATTCGTTGAATTGAAGCGAAATTGGTCACGGGGACGAGCACTAGGCACTAGAGGGAAAGGAGAGGAGTCCAGGGGCGGCGGATTGGACCATATGGTCGCCGGAGTTGCGCCGGCGACCATGTCCAGCGGCGGCGGACGATGGAGCTCGGGGGCGACGGCCTAGAGAGGGAGAGAGGGAAGGGGGAGTGGTCCATTCGGTCGAGGTGCTCACCACGAGCACGTTGCCGTGGTCGGAGACGGCGGGGGAGGGACGACGGCGGCGCGATGGTGATCGACGCGCGGCGGCCGGCGTCGAGCACGCGAGCTCGATTCGCGCGATTTGGAGGCCTCCCATCACAGCTCTGTCGACTAGGAGGGAGAGGAGGAAGAGGCGTTCCTGTTGGCGGCGTCCATGTGCTCCGCGGTGGCCTCGGTCGCCGGCGATTGAAGGGGACGGCGGCGGCTAGACATCGGCCATGGGAGCTCGCAGGGGGGGAGCTAGGGTTAGGGTTTGGGGCGATGAGAGGGAGCAGGTGGGGGAGAGCAGCAGGGGGTCCTTATCGACGCGGCAGCAGGGGGGACCGGCAGGGAGGTGCAGGAGGTGAGGCCACGGCGACGGCATGGTGCGGCAGTGCCCTTCCTGTGCGCCACAGTGAAGGAGGGAGGAGGAGCCGACAGGGGGGGCCCCACCTGTAAGAGATTTAAACATTTGCTTTTTCCAATTTTCTGATTTAGAAACAGCAGGACTTTAGTGAATTAACAGAGGCACCAGGACATTTTTATAAAATGTGCAAAAATTCATATAGGCTCCATTTAACCCTTATAGCCTCCACAAAATTTGGTGGCCCAAAGTAAAATGTTTTAGACATCATTTGTTCACAGCTTTTGAATATGGCAATTTTTAATAATTGCCTAAATGTATTTATTTGGAGTACTTAAGAAATTCCAAAAATAATGGAATTATTCATGGAGGCTCCCAATATAGTTATGAAGTTCCCCATGATTTTTTTTGAATTTTTGGAATGGTTTGACATGGTTTCAATAATAGGAGTTGGTTTAACTCAAATTTAAAGTCCCAATTTATTTAATTGTTTGGTAAAATTTACTTTGCCCAAATCATTATGAAATGCCTTCTTGGAACTTCCTGGACAATTATGTAAGCTCAAGAATAATTTGTTTTGCCAATCTGAGCAATTACATTTGGTTTGGGAAAGGTAAGGGAGGGGTCTCTTCCCTTTTAAGATTTCCAATGTTGGCAATATTCCATTTAGCAAATTTTAACTATGTATGCCATGATGCAATGCAAAGCAAAAAGTGAAAATTTGGCCCATATTTTAGGGTACCAAATCTGGGCTGTTACAAATCTACCCCCTTACAAGAATCTCGCCCCGAGATTCCTAGAGTAGGAAGAGGGAAGAGGGAAACACGGCAACCCTTAACTTCAACGATCTTCTTGATCCCACGATGATCTTCCTTGTTGCAGAGAGTAAGGTAACTAGCATGACGTGCCGACGAGAAAGTCAGAAGATAGTTCAAGGTGATAGACAAGTTTTCATCAAGGTTGGAAATATGAACTTTGGACAAGACCATAAGCCATTGGGGAAAACTAGGAACAACTTGACCAACCAAAGGTCGAGCGGAGGATAGGGCAAATGACCGAGAGACATTTTTAGCAACACCACGTTAATGTTCTCCTCGATGTTCTAGATACCACCATCAGGCTTCGGGAAAGCCTTCAATAGGTCATCAAGTGGAGGTTGGACCTTTAAGATTTCAAAGAGACCATCAGGGCAACTTCTAGAATAAGTAGCACAATATCCTGATGGAGAGTGGTTGACTTTACGAAAGGCAAGAGGATATCACATTAGACCTTCCAGTTAAGTAGGGCAACCACCACCTCAAACTTGCCGGATTTTCACAAGGCCTATGTCATACTCTTAAGAACACCAACCATCATTTCTACTTGAGATTCAGATTTGGTTAAACATGCGGATATTTCAGACTTGACATGTCCGAGGGAGGAGTAACAATAGTTAACGAGAGGTAAGGGTTCTCAATATTTGACCACAACGTCAAGTTCCAGGACACTAGCTAGTTTGCGAGAGGAAAATTTGCTTTTCCAAACAAACGTTGTGATCTTTAGAGTTTCGACACGAATCTAACTCATTGACCAAAGGTGGACACCTGAACAAGGGACTTGGCGGCACAGTCAAACTCGGATTGATGATCTGACTACCAATCATGCGAAGAGTGCCATAAGAGTCCTTGGATGTCAAAGCAACATCAATTGCTGAGTATATCCGATTACCACCTCAATATGCATCCTCAACAATCTCGAGCCCTTGTAGCTCGGAGGTAGATGGATAAGGAAGGGTAAGAGCATCACTTCATCAAGTATGTCATGAGACTAAGCACGACCTCTGGATATAAGGAGTGTGACACTCTAGAGTTGAACAGAACAGAAGTTGGACAAGCCTCTGATTCTGCGGATTACAATAGTTTGACCTGGTCCGAGAAATGGACAAGGTACCGGAGTTTGTTTCTCCTAACATCCCGATGTGGAATGTCTTGATGGACCACAAGGGTAACATGCATCGGATCACCCCAATGCACGATAACACTTGACTGTCAACTGACAGATAAAGGTCGGACAACAATTCAGAAGTAAGAAACGTGCTCAGGAGAAATCCCAAGATGTTGCAGAAGCACAAGATAGCACTCTTCCAACAACTAGTGCTGAAAGGGTTTTACTAACCAGTGTCGCAGTAGGAGGCACAATGATAGCAGGGAAACTCGCGATAGGGAAGAGCTTTGTTGCCGCAATTCAATTACGACTACAACCACCAAATTGAAGATTAACTTCAAATTTAGGCAACCTGATGTAGGGTTTGACAATCAACATCAGGGTTTCAAAAGGAAGGATCTTGGGTTAAAGGTCAGCTTCATGCACCGGGACTCACAATAGCATAATGCTCACAAGGGTGACAACCCTCATGAATCATTACACCTGAGCCCTAGCACAATCCGGGACCTTCGGTTCAAGATCTTGGGCTAAAGCAAGGAATTTCTTGACGATCCGCAACACTTTCTTTCTTCGGCTTTAGAATCTGGCAGACGAGCAAAGTTAACCACTATCTAAAGATAGAACCCAACCCCGTGATCCTAGAGATTTAGAGGTTGCCGACGATCAGAAGACCGTTAAAATCAAATAGAGGTAAGATGGCACCGAGATCAGAGTGAATTGGGTAAGGAGTAAAAGAATCCTAGGAAGGTTTTCACAACTCATTTTTAGGTTATAAATAATTTTCAAACTAGACTCGACATCGACCAATAGAAAGGGTTTCCTACAGGCAGTCCTGCTCTGATACCAAATTGTAGCGCCCCGACCCCAGAACTATACAGTGGAACGTTGTGTAACCGGTCATGCTACACAATCGAGGGTTACTGGGTTTACCAATCCCAGGCCAAAACTCATTGGCAGGTGTGCTCGGAATGGATCATCGGCACACAACACCTCGATCATGCCATAAGCTCAGACATCGCTTCCATGCATAGTAAAGAGACCGAGACTTGTGGAACAAACTGGCACATTGCATGACTCTACGACACAAAACATATAGCAACTCATATAATGAGAAGAATACAAATATTACACATCAAAAGGATCACAGATCCAACAATTCAACAAGCGGAAGCGGGTAGTGTTGTCTAACAACAAGAAGCAAATATATGGCCTAAGAGGCCTACAAATAAACATCACCCAAGCCAGCTTGTTCCACGGTCCCAAGCTGCCACCTGGGAACCCCAGACTACTCGTCGATGTCAATAAAGAACCCACCTTCCAGTTCGGTGACGTCCTCCTCTGAAACAAGTAATAATCAACAAAGCAAGGCTGAGTACGACGTACTCGCAAGAATTAGTAGGGCGATATAGGCCCGATGCTGACGGAGGCTCTAAAGCTGTATGATGTAGCTATTTTGCATAAAGCTAGATTTCCTTTGTAAAAGATATAACAAGACCCACGGCATCGTCTATTCAGAATAATTTTCATAAAGGGGATAAGAGAGTAAACTTTTCATCTTCGGTTCTCATCGAACCTACTTGTAGCCAAAACATCACTCGTCTCCACCAAGGCACTCCCTCGAATCACCCTCGAGGAAATGAACCTTTTATCACACTTTGAAATGCAACCTCTAGCTGCCATATCAATTAGGTTAATGTTATCTATGAGCTAATCCGCCTTTCCCAAGAGTTCGTCCATAACCGCGGACACGGCTTTTCGAAAAGATTTACCCTGCAGGGGTGTACTAATTTACCCATTGGTACCGTCCGGCTCACCTAGTTGGCCCTCTTCCGGGGAAGGCCGGCAAGCAGGCGCGGTTAAACCTTTACCTCGCGTGAGACTATCCAAGAGTCATCTGTGGCCACAGGGCAAGTTTACCCAGCCTCAGCCCCTGCCCCATCGCCACATCCTAAACACCACCATCCTCATCATTTCTTTTTCCGCTCACACACACGGCAAATGGAAATAGCAAACTAGAGGACCCTTGGATACGCCCGCACAAGTTATTCAGTTAGTGAGGCGCCCATACACCCACCAATGGCAGCACGCTCGTTTCTTGGTTCTAGCTAAAAGCACTCTCAGCCTAGGCGGCAGGAATGAGGCAAAACACCATCCCCGATGGCAACTCATCCAAGCCTTTTAGCAAATTAATTATCCACCACAAGTAACCATCATATCCGACCATTCCTCCACCATTCATAATAATGGATTTAAATCACCGGACAACATATATTATTTGACTAGCATGGCTAAGCATAGCTAAGCATATATAACAACAAATATATCTTTGTCTCCGGCCAACACATCAAACCTAGGGTTTATAGGAGGGGAAGCATGTGATGGTTCAGGGGATAAACATGCATTCATAGGATACTCTACATCTTGATCAAAAGAGACATTTGAATCGCATGCAATATTCTGGTGGATAAAATAAGTTTGTAAAACAATAGGATGCTAGATGCCAAGAAGGTTAGGTTAGCTCTTGCCTTGCTGATAGTACTGGGCGCGTTGTTCGTCGAGGTATTGTGGTGGAACCTCGACTCCGGAATCTAACGAAACACAACAATAACAGGAAACGAAATAAATAACATGAATACAGGGTGCAATGCACAATCATGATGATATGGTCAAATTATGCATTGAAATCATATTGGGCATCTCCCACAAGTTAAATGGAACCCCTAAAATAAATATTGCAATTAACGGGTCAAAACTCCATCTTTAACTTAGTGATTTGCGTTATTTATCAAAACATCCAGTACTGAAATATGGGTCCTAAATGCATGAAAATGACATTATTAGATAGGTATTAACCTACTGATCGTTTTGGTACTTCGTTTGCAATTTTCCGATTAACGATGAATAAATGGTGATTTAAACGGTTATGCGATTTAAATCATTTTAACCAATTCGAAAATGACATCAAAGGAAAGTTGGTTAATTGCTGTGAACTTAACATAGTTAGTTAGCATTTGCCTTGCTGATCATTTTGGTGTTTTATTCACAATTTTGAGTGATTATTTCTCAAGTTATGAATTTCCCAAAATTGGAATTAAATCTGCCATTTTAATAATTTTAATTAAACAACAATTTAAATGTTCATTAGTGCATGGAAATAGAACTAAAATGTAGATGTTGTTTTCCTGAACATTTATAGATCTTATTTATAATTTTTGGATCTACCAATTAAAAGTTATGGATTTTACCATTTTCTGTTTATTTTCTGGAAAAACAAAAATAAGAACAGATGACGTCAGCATGCGTCACAGGGTAGGGGTGCGGGATGTTGAGCATCAATTCGTTGAATTGAAGCGAAATTGGTCGCGGGGACGAGCACTAGGCACTAGAGGGAAAGGAGAGGAGTCCAGGGGGCGGCGGATTGGACCATATGGTCGCCGGAGTTGCGCCGGCGACCATGTCCAGCGGCGGCGGACGATGGAGCTCGGGGGCGACGGCCTAGAGAGGGAGAGAGGGAAGGGGGAGTGGTCCATTCGGTCGAGGTGCTCACCACGAGCACGTTGCCGTGGTCGGAGAAGGCGGGGGAGGGACGACGGCGGCGTGATGGTGATCGACGCGCGGCGGCCGGCGTTGAGCACGCGAGCTCGATTCACGCGATTTGGAGGCCTCCCAGCACAGCTCTGTCGACTAGGAGGGAGAGGAGGAAGAGGCGTTCCTGTTGGCGACGTCCATGTGCTCCGCGGTGGCCTCGGTCGCCGGCGATTGAAGGGGACGGCGGCGGCTAGACATCGGCCATGGGAGCTCGCAGGGGGGGAGCTAGGGTTAGGG
The DNA here is from genome assembly GCA_012064385.1 of Puccinellia tenuiflora. Taxonomy (NCBI): domain Eukaryota; kingdom Viridiplantae; phylum Streptophyta; class Magnoliopsida; order Poales; family Poaceae; genus Puccinellia; species Puccinellia tenuiflora. The sequence goes on along the minus strand of QRDG01000214.1, from coordinate 600,294 downwards.
TTTGGGGCGAGAGAGGGAGCAGGTGGGGGAGAGCAGCAGGGGGTCCTTATCGACGCGGCAGCAGGGGGGACCGGCAGGGAGGCGCAGGAGGTGAGGCCACGGCGACGGCATGGTGCGGCAGTGCCCTTCCTGTGCGCCACAGTGAAGGAGGGAGGAGGAGACGACAGGGGGGGCCCACTTGTAAGAGATTTAAACATTTGCTTTTTCCAATTTTCTGATTTAGAAACAGCAGGACTTTAGTGAATTAACAGAGGCACCAGGACATTTTTATAAAATGTGCAAAAATTCATATAGGCTCCATTTAACCCTTATAGCCTCCACAAAATTTGGTGGCCCAAAGTAAAATGTTTTAGACATCATTTGTTCACAGCTTTTGAATATGGCAATTTTTAATAATTGCCTAAATGTATTTATTTGGAGTACTTAAGAAATTCCAAAAATAATGGAATTATTCATGGAGGCTCCCAATATAGTTATGAAGTTCCCCATGATTTTATTTTGAATTTTTGGAATGGTTTGACATGGTTTCAATAATAGGAGTTGGTTTAACTCAAATTTAAAGTCCCAATTTATTTAATTGTTTGGTAAAATTTACTTTGCCCAAATCATTATGAAATGCCTTCTTGGAACTTCCTGGACAATTATGTAAGCTCAAGAATAATTTGTTTTGCCAATCTGAGCAATTACATTTGGTTTGGGAAAGGTAAGGGAGGGGTCTCTTCCCTTTTAAGATTTCCAATGTTGGCAATATTCCATTTAGCAAATTTTAACTATGTATGCCATGATGCAATGCAAAGCAAAAAGTGAAAATTTGGCCCATATTTTAGGGTACCAAATCTGGGCTGTTACAACGGAGACTCCGGTCTCCTTTCGGGGTTCCTCCGGACACCCATACAGTGGCGCACCACACTTCGCTTGCTTCGGGGAGGGCCGGAGACTCCGGTATGGAGGACCGGAGACTCCGGTGCAGGACGGAGACTCCGCACCCGGGCGGAGAATTGTCGAGGACGCTGGACTGGCCAGAGACTCCGGTCACCAGGGCCGGAGACTCCGGCCTCCCGGAGATTCCGGACACCCTCCAGTGGTACTCCGGAGGGGTATCCAGTACCACACCACACGCTGGCCAGAGGGCAGGAAAATCCAGGGGCCGGAGACTCCGGCCTGACAGGCCGGAAACTCCGGCCAGGAAATTTCCTACAGCAAGAACACTTTGCCATTTCTTCGCCTTTTGGTGAGTGAAGCTAAAGGTAGAAATATATCAATTAACCTGCATCACTTAGCATCATATTAGATAATCATTAGTGTTGTTAACTAACACACAAAACTAATAGGGGTTAGGAAATGTTCTTTCAATCTCCCCCTTTTTGGTGTTAGATGACAACACTAGGATTTGCAAAATAAATAGATCATATCATGTGAAAAAAATGGCATCTCCCCCTAAATGTGTGCATATTAGACAAGTTACACATATGAGAGAAAACCCACATATAGGGGAGAATGCCACAAATAAAATAAGACATGATATACTCAAGGACACAATCATTTGCAAACATAAGGAACATGATATAGAGGGGTTGATGATAATGTTAGCAACCATACCTTGTGAGTGAGAATAAAAGATAATTCCAAAGCATATTTCACCTCACAAATAATTCAACCATAGATAAAAAACGATATCATGTCTCCTTAACAACCAGAAGATCCACACATCTCACACATAAAAGAAGCAATTGGAATAGAGTTCAACACAAAGTTTAACACATGAAATAAAAGGAACACAAGCTCTTAAGGAATGATAAAACCAAATGCTTGTGCCCCGACCCATGCAAATCCCACGGATAGCCTACTAGAACCATTTCTCCCCCTTTGGCACCGAGACACCAAAAAGGAAGAAAGGCAATGCTAACGGTCCCCAAAGAGATCACTCGGAGTCCTCGTCGGTGCCGTCATCATCCTCATCATTCTCATCATATTGCAATCCACTAGCATCCTCATCTTCTTCAATCTCCCTTTGAGGCATTGGAGCCTTTCCGGTGTTGCGTCAGGAAGAAGGCATATGGGAGGACACGTCCTCAAAATCAAAATCTGACCAAGGGAATTGCTTTGCGTGCCAAGCATCATAGGAAACTGCCGGCTCACTACCGGAGGATTCATCTTCTTCGGCAAGCTCTTCTTGCATTGCTTTGCCAAAGCGAGGATAAGGAGGAGGTGGAGGAGACTTGTCCCTCTTTTTCTCCAACTCCTTGAACAACTTATTTTGATTGGAGATGATCAACTTCCTCTCCCTATACCCTTCGTAATTTTCCCGGTGGAGGCACACATTCATGCGGATCATCATCTTTTCAAACCAACTAAGCTTCTTTATCTTCCTTTGCACATCATCTTTGCCCTTGCTAACCCATGAGGGAGGGTCGGCATTCTTACTCCTCCTACGAACGGGTGCCACATCTTCTTCCTCCTCTTCTTCACTTGATGCAAACGGAACATGAGAGGGACCACTTGAAGAAGAAGGCTTGTCATGCTTGAGGACTTGAAGTGCGCCCGCCTTGTGAACGGTGAAAAGCTCGCGGTTGAGTTGTGGCACTTGATCAAGGATGAGCATCATCACATAAGGTCCATAGATAGGATTTTTCATCTCATGCACCGCCCAATGCAACTCGCATTTGATGAAATCCATCACGTCAATCTCATAACCTTGACAATTAACTCCGGCTTGAAGCACCTCATAGGAATGAACAAGAAGGTTGAAAAGCCCTCCACGAATTGCATCCACATTCCCGGCTTGAGGTGCAATATTGCTTCTAAACATGCGAAGGAGGATATTGAAAGTTGGAAGAAGATCCTTGTTGGAGCCAACAGCGGACTTGTTGAGATAAAGCGGTGTCATCTTGTTTTTGTCATAATGAACTCCTTCCGTATGCATGATTCTTCCTTGGGAGGCTTCACCCTTGCGGAACACATAGCCAAGTAATTCACCGAACCGAGTCATAGAGGACTCACACTTCATCGGCCCGGTCATCCAAGTCAACTTGACATCTTCATCTTCTCCAAACTGAACGGTAGCAAAGAATTGGTGCACCAAGTTGATGTCATAGTTTTGTTGAAGCGTCATGAGGTGCTCCAACCCAAGCTTGCGGACAATCCACACGGCCTCTTGGAAATAAGGTTTGGTGCTAAGAGCGGAAAGATTAAGCACCTTTTGCACACAAACCTTGTTAGGACCCGAGAGCTTGGCATACACTTCATTCATCACAATCTCTTGTTCCTTTCTCCAAAAGTGAGGGTTGATGGAGTTTTGTGGCATATCAAAGAAAGGCTGTGACCTCATAGCACGGAACTCAGATTTGTTCAACCCACTAAGGGTGGTCAAATTGTCAAACTTTGCTTTCTTGGCCCTCTCTCTAGCAAGGGAATTATTCTTCAGCTCTTCTCCGCGCAGCCTCTCTAGCCTCTGCCCCTCTGTCACGCTGAACCAAACGGCCATCCTCGGTCCGATCCAAATAAGCCCTAGAGCCCCTCTTTTCTTTCCGGCTCACCTTATTGGGGTTGTGAGTGATTTTCTTGAGACGATGTGAGGATCCTGTGAGTAAACAGATAGGAGGTAGCAGGGGGATAAGCATACATGTCCAAGGAAACAAAATATGCATAAATTGGAGAATCAAAAGCACACAAACTTGATCTACACCGGAGATTCCGGTCTCAGGGGCCGGAGATTCCGGCCACACCGGAGTCTCCGGCCCTGAGGCTGAGAATCTAGGGTTAGGTCAAAATTCGATGCTAAAGATGCTAGAATTGATACATTGAGATGAAAACAAGCCAGCAAGAGATTCTACACCATAGGGAGCAACACTACACACTCTATCCAAGATCTAGGAGGAAACCTAGAGAGGGAGAGAGGGAGGTACCGCTGCTCGACATGGTGGGGTCACCAATGGTGGGGAGGAGGTTCCCCAACGTTGGAGAGAAGGGGAGGCGGCTGGACGGCGGATTCCGGCGGCGGAGAGCGGCCGGAGGGGCATCACCAGGTGAGGGCGGCGGCAGGGGGAGAGGTAGGGGTCGGGGGTGGTGAGAGAGTTGTGATTTCAACTCCCCACCCGACTCCCTTTAGGACCCCTCTGGAAAACGCCGAGACCGAAGTCTCCGGCCTAAGCACACCGGAGACTCCGGGGTGCCGGATTCTCCGTTGCTTAGGGCGGAGACTCTGCCCAGACCGGAGTCTCCGGGGTTAGACACCGGAGTCTCCGGCCCCCACACCTCAGGAAAGCCAGTTTTGAGTGATGGACATGTATGTGGCAAGAGGAGCAAGTTTTGGGGCAAGGAGAGGCTTGGGATAGACAACACAAACTGGGATGGTACTTCACACTCAACTTGCAAAAGCCAAAAACAATAAAAGCCAAGATTGAGTGAGTTTCCCATAAGAACAAAATATTTGCAAATAAAATCCAATAAAATCCCAAAAGATCCAACTCTTCACTAGGAAGAGGTCGGTGGCCTAGGCCACCATGTATGAGTTTATGGCATGGCACCGCGAAGATATATCTTGGGTCCATAACCAATACTCGTCATTTAAGCTCACAATTCATGAAATGAAAATAGAGATAAATAAATTTTTGCTATAGGCATATTGGGGGGAGGGAGAGCCCAATTTATTAGGACAACACTCCCCCTAAATTCATGCCCACACCTAGACCAAGATAGAGGTTGAAGATATAGGTGTGTATGCAAGATGGTCAAGCCAAGCTCCTCGAATCCACGATATTTAGCTCATTCCTCAAATAAGTGAATCTTGCTTCATCAAGTGGCTTTGTGAAAATGTCCGCAAGTTGGTCCTTGGTTGGCACATAAGCTAGCTCAATGTCTCCACGGGCAACATGATCTCGAATGAAATGATGACGAATCTCAATATGCTTGGTCCTTGAGTGTTGCACCGGGTTGTAGGCGATCTTGATAGCACTCTCATTGTCACACAAAAGAGGCACTTTGTCACAATTGACACCGTATTCCTTTAAAGTTTGCCTCATCCATAACAATTGAGTGCATGCACTAGCGGCGGCCACATACTCGGCTTCGGCGGTGGAGAGAGAGATACAATTTTGCTTCTTAGAAGACCAACTCACCAAGGACCTACCAAGGAATTGGCAAGCCCCGGAAGTTGATTTCCTATCATCTTGATCACCGGCCCAATCCGAATCCGTGAACCCACGAAGAGTGAAAGAGGAATCCCTTGGGTACCACAAACCAAACCTTGGGGTATGAACTAATATCGTAGGATTCTCTTGACCGCCAACATGTGGCTTTCCTTAGGAGCCGCTTGATACCTTGCACACACACCTACACTCAACACAATATCGGGTCTAGATGCACAAAGGTAAAGCAAAGAACCTATCATGGAGCGGTAAAGCTTTTGATCCACATCTATACCCTTTGGGTTAAGTTGTAGATGGCATTTGGTATCCATAGGTGTCTTCTTCTCCTTAGCATCGGCCATATTAAACCGCTTGAGCATGTCTTGAATATATTTTGCTTGGCTAATGAAGGTCCCTCCTCTCAATTGCTTGATCTCAAAACCAAGGAAGAACTTCAACTCGCCCATCATAGACATCTCAAACCTATCGGTCATAAGCTTTGAAAATTCATCATTAAAAGCTTTGTTAGACGAGCCAAATATAATATCATCAACATATAGTTGGCATACGAAAAGCTCCCCTTTAACCCTCTTAGTAAAAAGAGTAGGATCGATTTGCCCAACTTCAAACCCACGGTCTAACAATAACTCTCCAAGGTGCTCATACCACGCACGTGGTGCTTGTTTAAGTCCATAGAGCGCCTTATCAAGCTTGTAGACATGGTTAGGGAAGTTAGGGTCCTCAAACCCCGGGGGTTGATTAACAAACACTAACTCTTTTAAGGGACCATTAAGAAAGGCACTTTTAACATCCATTTGTTGCAATTTAAAGTTATAACGAGATGCATAAGCAAGAAGGATATGGATGGACTCAAGGCGAGCCACGAGAGCATAGGTCTCTCCAAAATCAATGCCTTCAACTTGAGAGTAACCTTGAGCCACCAATCTAGCCTTGTTCCTCACAACCATGCCATGCTCATCTTGCTTGTTATTGAAAATCCACTTAGTGCCAATGACATTGCGGCACTCTTTGGGCTTCTCAACTAGCTTCCAAACCTTGTTGCGCTCGAAATTGTTGAGTNGAAGGGGAGGAAGATGAACGTTGGTGATCACGACGGCTAACAGGGGGCGATTTACCCAGGTTCAGGCTCCCGGAGGATAACACCCTACTCCTGCTTGTCTGGGTTCATCTTGCTTGTTCTTGAAAATCCACTTAGTGCCAATAACATTGCGGCACTCTTTAGGCTTCTCAACTAGCTTCCAAACCTTGTTTCGCTCGAAATTGTTGAGTTCTTCATGCATAGCTAGCAACCAATCCGGATCTTCAAGAGCTTCAGCCACTTTCTTTCGGTTCAAACATGGCAATGTGAGCTTGATGGTCACTAAAGTTCGCCAATTGCCTTCGGGTAGACACTTTGCCTCTCACATCACCAATCACCTTCTCAAGGAAATGTTCACGACGTGCCATGGTTCTTTCAATTCTAGCTCGATGACGGGCTTCGATATCCTCATTGCATCTTGGAGGTATCACTTGATCATCTTGATCATTTGAGTCCCGCCTTGACCGGTAAGCTATCCTTGATCCCCAGAAAACATATCAGCATTGTTGGAAGAGCTGGAAGGACCAAGATCTTGAACTGAACTTTCTTCTGCAGGATGTAGACCGGAGTCTCCGGCATGTGGCACCGGAATCTCCGGCCCCTTGGATTCTCCGGTCAAGATGGCCGGAGTCTCCGGCCTGGCGACAAAAGGCAGAAGAGGTTGTTGATGAGGGTCTTGAGCTGGAATATGATTAGGTGCAGCAGTGACTCCAGTAGCAGTTGCTTGCAATTCTGATGAAGATGAAGGCTCCACTTGAGTAGAGCATTGTCCTTCTCGATCCACCACAAGGGGTTCCTCAATGGGGCGGAAAAATCCCACACCCATTCTTCTTATGGCTTCTTGAGGAATTTCATCATCTACATCGGAAACATGAAATTGCGCCACTTGGGAGCCGTTATTTTCCTCGAACACCACACTACAAGATTCTATGATACGCCGTGTGGCTTTATCATAGATTCTATAAGTGTGGGATTCGGCACCGTAACCAACAAATATACCCTCTAGAGATTTAGACTCGAATTTAGTTAAGCGACAACCTTTGATCAAATAGAAACACTTACAACCGAAGACACGGAAGTAGGAGATGTTAGGTTTGTTGCCGGTGAGGATCTCATAAGGAGTCTTGTTCAACCCTTTGCGGAAGTAGAGCCGGTTGGAGGAGTGACAAGCCGTAGAAATAGCCTCCGCCCAAAAGGTCAACGGAGTCTTAAACTCCGCTAACATGGACCTTGCTATATCCATAAGAGTCCGGTTCTTCCTCTCGGCTACACCATTTTGTTGAGGGGTATAGGTTGCGGAATATTGATGACGAATGCCCTCTTCACTAAGAAACTCATTGAGGGTGTAGTTTTTGAACTCGGAGCCATTATCACTTCTAATTGCCAATATGGGGACATTGTGTTGACGTTGCATTTCAATGGAGAAGTCGATGAAGGTTTGTTGGGTCTCACTCTTCGACTTGAAGAAATAAACCCAAGTAAATCTTGAATAATCATCAACAATCACCAAGCAATACTTCTTCCCACCAAGACTAGCTTCGGAACGGCACCAAAAAGATCCACATGGAGGAGCTCCAAGATCCTCTTGGATGAAATAATAGTCTTGGACGGATGGGGAGAATCATGCATCTTTCCTTCAACACAAGCCCTACAAACACGATCTTTGGCAAAAGAGACATCTTTTTTAGTCCAAGAATGTGGCCACCCTTGTGGAGACTTTGCAAAGTTCTCATATTGACATGGGCTAGGCGGCGATGCCACAACCAACCCTTGTCGGCCTTTCCGAATAGGCACATCGAATTTGAAGTGGTTTCCCTCGAAAAGTCAACCACAAACAAATCATCCTCGACGTACCCAACGAAAGCGACCTTTAGAGTCTTGCTCCACAAGATTACCACAACATCAATATCAAAGAAGACGGCATAACCCATCTTATTAAGAGCATGAACGGAAAGTAAATTAAAACCAAGGTCTTTGACAAGCATGACATTCGCTAAGGTGATATCCTTAGCGACTACCACCTTGCCAAAGCCCAATACCTCGGATTTTGATCGATCTCCATAGGTGACGGTTGCATGATTTAGATTTGATCTCAACTCCGTCATCAACTCCTTGCTTCCGGTCATATGTTTCGTGCATCCACTATCAAGCACCCATTTTGACCCACCGGAAGCATAGTCCTACAAGAAATCATTGCTTGGATTTAGGTCCCCATTTTTCAATGGGTCCTCTTTTGTTAGCAACAAGGGTCTTAGGCACCCAAATAGAACGAGCAATGGGTACATTTCTAGGACCGACAAACTTAGCATAGACATCCCCATAATAATCAACAAAGATAATGTAGTGAGGGTTAGTCTTTCCCGCAAAGTCATCACTAATGGTTTTGCCCCTTGTGGCACCACCATTAGCAATGTTGACCTTCTTCTTTGCTTGAGGGATCCTCTTTGATTGAGGAGCACTAGGAATGTTGGCCTTCTTAGCTTGTGGGGTCTTCTTTGTTTGAGGAGTTCTAGCATCCTTCATGAAGCTTTCCTTCTCCTTTTCTTCCTCCACAAACCCAAGACCAACTCTCCCCTTTTGTGAAGTGACAAAAGGTTTCTTACCTAGGGAGATGGCCTTAGCAAGATTGATCTTCAACCTAGCATTTTCCTCAATGATATTTGCATGATCACAAGTAATAGAAGTGGAGGAACTAGGCATATCATTGTTAGGCGGTTGAGCTTGAAGTTGTTCATACGACTTGGTGAGGGTAGAGTGCTCACTCTCCAAAGCTTTGTAGGCCTTGGAGAGCTTCTCTAGCTCCTCGGTTAGTCTAGAATGACCAACACCAAGCTCGACCTTTTCTTTCTTACATGCTTTGTATTTAGCAATTGCATGGTCCCGTTCTTTAATGAGTTTAGCAACAATAACATCATTAGATTCTTCTATAGATTCAAGTTGTTGCTCTAAAGAAACTCTAAGCTCATGTTCTTCTTCTAGATTGTCTTTTAAAGATGCAATTTCCATAGCATCCTCTCTTTCAATCTTACCCTTGATCTCAAGCATTTCTTGAGCTTCACCATATTGACTCATAAGAGCCTCAACATGCTTCTTTGTTTCACCTTGCATGTTAGTGATAAAATGATCGAAAGCAACAATCTCCTCTTTGATTTTAAGACTAGTAGCATCATCCATAGAACTTATAGCCTTAGGAGATGAGGGAGGTGATACCTCGGTAGTCTTGGCCATGAAGCATCTTGCGGAGGAGTTGGAGACATTCTCATTGGGGGATTCAAATAGGGAAGGAGATGATGAAGAAGCAATAGCAATGGCGGCTACTTCATTTTTGGGTTCTTCTTCTTCTTCTTCTCCGGATGAGTACTCTTCTTGAGCAAGCAACACAATCCTTGGAGGCTTCTTGTTGATAGCATTCTTCTTAAAGAAAGGTTTCCTATGGGCGTCCTTAGACTTGTCCTTTCGAACAAGCTTCCCTCCATGGTGTTCTCTATTCTCAAACGGACAATCGGCCACAAAGTGATATTTGTCTTGACAATTGTAGCAAGAACGAACCCTTTGTCCACCCTCCTTCCTTCCAACGGTCTTGTTGACAAAATCCCTTGCCTTGGACGGGCTCTTCCAAAAGACTTTGGAGGTGAGAGCCGAGTAATCCTTGAGAGTGTCTTCAAGCTCTTTGGGATCCCAATGTGACACATCTTCTTGAGTCTCATCATCATTGTCTTGTACCACAACCTTAGCCTTCAAAGCAAGTGAAGATCCTCTATGCATTCCAATGGCTCGGGCTCGAGCATCTTCGGCGTTCTTAGCGGCCACCTTGTATGCCGCCATCTCTTGCATGACCTCATTAGATGACATGAGGTGATAGTTGTGTCTTCCTTGGAGACTCTTCAAGTCGGTAGATTCAAACGGCCAAAGGGCACTCACATACTTCCTCTTTATCCAAGCATCATCCACATAGGTTGCACCAAGGGCTCGAAATTGTGTGGCAAGAGTCTTAAGCCTTCGATACATTTCTTCATGGTCTTCACCTTCTATCATGAAAAAGCCCTCGGCTTGGTTGGTCAAAGCTTCAAACCTATTCCTTTGCATGCTCTCATTACCAACAAACTCTTTAGTGAGAATATCCCACGCTTCCTTGGCGGTGGTGGCAAGCTCGATGAGAGACATGTGCTTTTCTCCCACGGCGGTGTGAATGATGTTGAGAGCCAAGTCATTGAGTTGAGAATCCACGGCTTCTCTTCTTGTCATGTTGTTTGGATCGACGGCCTTGAACCCAACTTCAATGATTCTCCATAGTTCACTAGAAGAGCCCTTGACATGAGATTTCATCATAAATTGCCAATTAGTAAAACAAGATGGATTAAACTTAGGTGGATCACCCCTATTGTTTATATGATAATGTGGCATAGGGAGGTCGGCCGAGTACACGAAAGGAACCTCATTGTACTTCGGTCTCCCACCATCAATTTTAGGAGGGGATTCATTTGTGAGTTGTTCGCCCTCCCCAATTTGTGCGGCGGAAGCATTAGCCTCTAGGGATGATGTAGCGGGTGGCATGTTAGCCTTCATGAGTTCATCATAGCACGCAACTCCCCCATTTGAGTGTCCATGGATGATTTCAAGCTTGTTTCCAAACTCTTGAGATCATCCATGGTCACCGGAGGGGTGCTACCACCCGTCACACCATCACCGTCACCCATACTCTCTTAGACGGTTAAACCTAACTTAAGAGCCAAGGCTCTGATACCAATTGAATGGATCGTATGGGCACCTAGAGGGGGGGGGTGAATAGGTGCTACACCAAATTTTAAATCTTTTTCAATTTTAGGCTTTAGCAAAACGGTAAATTATCTAGACATGCATCTACGATGAATTTACCTATATGACAAGATGACAATTACGATTAAACAAGTAGCACAACGTAAGAACAAGATAGATGGAAATAGGTAACCGAAGTGAAGCACGCGGAGACAAGGATGTATTCCCGAGTTCCTCCTTGTTAAGGGAGTACGTCTTGTTGGAGGGGTGTGAGCTCGCCACAAAGGCCTACTCAACGCCACAAAGGCCTCACCCTATTCTCCGATGAACTTTGCCACAAAGGCTTGGTTCACCTTCCACTATTCGGAGTCCTTCAAGGCGGAATCCGGAGCCCTTACACGGTTCTTGGGGCACACACCCACAACTGAATTGGGGGCTCCCAAATCAACAACACTGTCACAAATACAACAACAAATGAGCACAAGAATCTAGGGTAACACAAAGCTAACCCTAGAAACAAGAATCCTCGAGTGAACGAGGGGGAAATGAAGAACGGCTTGGTGAAGATGTAGATCCGGGTCTTCTCCTTCAATCCTCCGAAGATCAACGCGTTTGGACGGAGGAGTTGGGAGATCTTGTGATTTTGAGCTCTCAAATATTAGGGTTCATAAATGCTGGACGAGCTAGCTGTCCTGAGGTAGGTGGAGGGGTATTTATACCCCTCTGAGAATTATAGCCGTTGGGGGTCACTTATGCCGGAGACTCCGGCCTAAGTGGGCCGGAGACTCCGGTGCAGGCCGGAGACTCCGGTCTCCTTCCGGGGTACCTCCGGACTGGCACCAGAGGCTCCCCACACCTTGTTTGCATCGGGGAGGGCCGGAGACTCCGGTCAGAGGGACCGGAGTCTCCGGTGCAGGACGGAGACTCCGCACCCGGGCGGAGATTTGTCGAGGACACAGGACTGGCCGGAGACTCCGGTCACCAGGGGCCGGATACTCCGGCCTCCCGGAGACTCCGGGCACCCTCCGGTGGTACTCCGGAGGGGTATCCAGTACCAGCACCACACGCTGGCCAGAGGGCAGGAAAAACCAGGGGGCCGGAGACTCCGGCCAGGAATTTTCCTGCAGCAGGAACACTTTGCCATATCTTCGCTATTTGGTGAGTGATACTAGAGGTAGAAAAATGTCAATTAACCTGCACCACTTAGCATCATATTAGACAATCATTAGTGTTGTTAACTAACACACAAAACAAATAGGGTTTAGGAAATGTTCTTCACCGTGCTACCACGGAAGTGCACCGTGAGGAGACGACCACCACAGCACCACCGTCCCGTCGGCGACAGCAGCGTCAGGAGCAGCCAGTCCAGCACGCCATGACCACCAGAGAGACCATGGCGGTGGGGATGAGCAGGGGGTCGATAACAGCGGGTGTAGGCGTCGTGGAGGCGAGCCGGAGAGGCTACGGTGAGCTGCAGAACCACGGGTAGGGGCAGGCAACGAGGCGGCAACGCCGGGGTTGCATCCATCTGAGGGCCATCCCACCGGCATCGAGGATAAGGAAGACAGAATCGGAGAGGAGGAGAGGTTGAGCAAAGGCTAGATGAGGCGACGGTGGACGGCGAGGAGGTGCGACAGCAGTGAATCGCGCCGACAAGCTTAAGCCACTCGGCTAGGGTTCGCAACCGAGCTCGATTGAGAGCGGGTGGTGGCGAATCGACACCGCGACGGCGGGGAAACGGCGGAGGAGAACTTGGCGGAGATGTGCCGGGGAGCAGCAGCGCCGGAGCCGGCCGGCAGCGGCCGGAGCAGCGGCGGTGGCGACATCGCCAGGAGGGGATCGAGAGCGAGGGGAGAGAGAGAGGTGGTTCGGTCGATTGACCGGACCGAACCGGTTTCGACTTGGTTCAACCAAGTCAAAGGGGTATTTGGGTCTTTTCACAATTCCAATTTAAATTAAATTCAAATTCGAAAATGAGAATGCAAATAAATTCCTAAAAATAAATTAAAAATATGTTTTCAACTCAAAATTTTCTAAGGAGTCCAAATATGATTTTTATTTCATTTATTTAAAAGGTTTTCTTGAGTGAAAAATTCAAAGATCCTTAAGTGGATATGATTTGAATTAATTCAAAAATAAGTTTTAAAAAGATTTTCTTGTGTGAATAATTCAAAGATCCTTAAGTGGACATGAATTGAATTACCTACAAAAATTCAAGGATCCTTAAGTGGAAATGAATTGAACTATTTTCAAAAACAATTATCTTTCTAAGAATTTGAGTAATAAGCTCAAAGTATATATTTTGAACTTTATTACATTCTATAAATGACTGTCCTGTTACTCATCCTAGGTAAAACACACAAAGAAGAATCCATCTAAAATCATTCACCCTTGTGTTGATAATATTTGAAAGTTAGTCAAGTAAATAAAATTTTAATAAATAACTACTTCATGATGTTAATGAAATGTTTTCTTAAAGGAATTAAAATTGATGACTTAAAATTGCAAATCTTGTTTTTCTAGCAAAGAGAAAAGTATTTACTTGAATAAAATAAATTCTTTACCTCAATAAAAGTGACTTAATTCTAGATATCATAACAATTCAAAGTAATTTAACCAACCCACAAATTATAAACACTAACTAATCCTTAACCCCTAAAATCACTTTAGTTATCTAAGTATCGAATACAACAAAGCCTACACTTGCGAGCTTGGGTATTTTTGGGGATTCTACGATGCATCTCATATCTATGCATAATAGCATCTTGATAGTATTTCAGTAGTCCTTACCGGGACTACATTGCTATTTTCAGATCTCGGGGTTTCACCGCAAACCCTAGAACCCCGAAGGACATGAATTGCCATCTCTATCACAGGCAAGTTTATTCTTGCATACCTTTTGATGTATTTTTTATCAAAGTACTTGCAAACTTACTTATACGTTCCTTTCACTTGCATCAAAAAGAAAAATTATTTTCGAATGATGTGGTATATACTATTGGTTGGCGATGGAACAATGGTAAGATGAATAGGTACGGTGTTCCATCGTATGGGAAAGTATATATCCTTAGGAAATTAATAACCCATGTTCCAGTGATCCTTTCGCCATAGTGAAAGCATCAACCAACGGACTTTGTATGGGCGGGGTCAGATAGAGGCTTCTTTTCTCATCCGCATATCCTCGGCAGGCCTACACCGGGTTGGGTCGTTGCGGCGGCCAACAAGCGTGGAAGCGCGTGCTCTTCCTGCCCGACGGGGTAATTGGTGGGGAAGCTCGGGAGGGGTGATGGGTATGCGTGGAACATGGTTCCCCTACCGCATCATAAATGGGCGGATGTGTGTTGATTTGGGAGAAGCTCCACATGGCTGGATGTCCTGAGCCTTAGCTATAACACTCATGGAGTGTAAAGAGAGCATATAAAGGGCAGGCAACTGTTGGGTAAAGTGATGCAACTCTACAGAGTCAAACAAACAAATTTGTGATATCACAACCGTGTTCCCAGAATGGAACTACGAGATCGAGGCCGGAATGGAGTCCCATTTGGATTCACAAGACCGGTGGAGGCTGTGGACATAGTGTTCAGAATAAAATCAATCTTTTGAAGAAATGTTTTACAAAAACTTGCATCTATGCCTACGACTTATGGTCATGGCAGTAACTAGTGCATGAAACACCTTATCTCTATATATTCAGAACTTGCTGAGTAACGCTGTTACTCACCCCTTCCCATTTGACCCCCTGCTTAGACTTTTGGAGCCATCAGAAGAGATGTCAGTTATCCATCACGACGTCGAGGAGGTCTTCAACGAGGAGTCAAACCTACCTGGTGGAGCTCAAACGAGTCAACCGTATTTCACCAACAGGGAGAATGATGACAACAATGACAATGGAGGGGCAATGATAGTTGTGTCAATGACATACACAAAGACCACACTGCCAATGGAGGAGACAACATCTATTGGAAGGACGAGTACAATTCCGAGGTAAAGATATTCCAGATGAAATAGATTAGGGCAGTGACAACAGCAGTAGTGGATTAGGTATAGAGCTAGAGTTAATCTCCAGCTTAGTGCTACAAATTGGATCTTTTCTAGATTTCATTTGTATGAGGCTTGCTTTTATATAACGAGGTTCTCAAGATTTTGTATTGAATATTGTTGTAATCCTATAGTGTTACCTTGAACCTGCTATGTTTCTGTTGTACTACTCTGAGGGATGTAATATTCACGGATAAGTCCTTCTGTGAGTGTTATGTAAACGACTTGCGCACTACAACATGCAGTGGTGTGCTGGGTCACCGCAGATGGTATCAGAGAAAAAGCGACCTTAGGTTTAAAACCCTTTTAGGAGACTTGTAGGTTGGTAAAGACTATAGGAAGTTATTTTATATAAACTATATCTTTCTATAACTTATGGTGGTTATTCACTTGAGAATAATAACATCATACTTATATACAGTATTCTTATCTATTCTTCAATAGGTATAGTACTTATATATCTTATTACTTTCTAAAACTGGTATACCATTTGAGGTAATGCCATATACCATGACTATACCGAATAGATTTACATCCAAGTCGGTGATATCTATGTGGTATCATTGATAATAGCATCCTATGAAGTAGAACCCTATCATGAGGTGATGATGGAAGGAGGAGAAAGAGGATGATAATAGTGAGTTGGATATACTAAGCCATGAAAGTTATGGTAAGTATGCCAAGTCCATTGGGATGCATGACCGAAGAGGATTGTCGGACAATGAGAGACCATTTCACGGAGGTTATGGAGCAGTGCACTTGTCCAAAAGTGAAGTATTATGGTATTCATGTATACCAATAGTACCCACACGAGTGATTGAGAGGTCACATAAGGCTACACTTGCTGAGATGAAAAAGTATGAAAGTACGCCAAGGCACAGAGACGAAGTTCAAGGACAAGAAGACTTAGTTCCTTTTTAACTGAGACGGAGATAAGTATTCTTAGACACTAGGTCAGAGTTACTCAATTGCGAATGGTAAATTGTTGTAAATACTCATACAAGGCACACCTTGAGTGAAGGATAAACCTGTCTCATAAGACAGTGAGGCAAGAGTTGTTATATAGAATAGGTCTATAAGGTAATATATACCTAACTTGTAGTGTATAGCATCTAAGCCTAGGTACTTGAGATGGTTTTACTCAAAGTACTACTTATTTTACGGGCTTATGTTGCATGAGTGATATATAATTGTATTTGGGATTTATTGGATCTTATTGGATTTTTGATTGACTAGATTTGGGCATGAAGTTCGAACTTGATGTGCAAATGCATGTTGCAACATTTTGTCCTTTCTTGATGCTACTGGTCTAGAGGCTACATGGGTTAGTATGAGAGCGTTCTGAGTGATCAGAATTTTGAGGCAGCAATGGAAGCTCGCGAAGAGAAGAAAGTCAAAGAAGACAAAATTCAATGAAACCACTGATGGATATAGACCATTTTCCACGTCATATTAGGATTTGGAGACATATTTTACAAGTATAAGGAAGGATGGAGGAACAAAGTAAGTTTGACCAAGAGTGTTACAAGTAGCTGGACAAGGATCTACCAAAGATGATGCAAGGAAAACTACATTAAGGGACATAACCAAGAAGGAATGTCATGCAGTCTTTTCATATCAAGTCATAAAGTCTCTTCATGGAAGTTAAAATTTAAGGATGAAGAAGGACAATATGCAGAATACATATGGATTTGTCGTAACTTGGTGGAAGAGGTGATATTTGGAGCAATAAGGAGATATTGAAATTACTTGGATCAAGTTTGAGAAGAAGTTTAGCAACACTTATGTGTCTATGAGTATCATAAGGTTGGAGATAAAGGAGTATGAAGGTTAGAAGAACATGGATATTTCTAGTACTGAAAGAATAAGTGGGAAGTTGATCGTCAATTCTGAGGCATTACTAGAAACGGGAGCGTAGGAATTTATCGCCAAACAAGAGTTCATGATTATAGATTGGACATCTACCAGGAGATAATTTTGTGGGATACGGAGATAGTTTACAAGAAAGAGTGGATGAGGAAGATATCCTACAAATGAGGATAAGTCAGCAAGAGATAAGGGAAGTGAAGTATTGGAATGGAAGCATGTTGATATTCCAGGAATGACATATCAATCATGTCAAGAAGTGCAATTAAAAAAGTCAATGTTGAAGAGAACATCAGAACCATGGGAGAAGATTCTATTTTGTCGTGGATTAATGATAAGCCAAGGTGGACCAATTTGGAAGAAGGTACTTCACACATATGATGCCAAAGTACCAAAGTGATAGTTTATATTTGGAGCAATTGTGGAGAAAGATGTGTTATCAAAAGGATTGACATCTTAGGACAACCACAGAAATGGTGGACAGACCATGTATTCTTCAGGAAGAGGTTGGAAACCTGGTAATAATATCTCTTTACCAGAGAACGATATTGGTGATCCACAATACGGTGGATATACCACGTGTTCTTCGTGAGACCATTAGGTAGGTATACTGGAAGTTGAGCAGAAAGGTAAGTTATGAAGCTTGACTGAATGAAGTTCGACTGACAGATGGTAATAATAGAGGAAGTTTTAGGAAATTCCAAGGGAGAGAGTGAACAAGTACATTAGATAGCACTTTGTTTAAGACAACCCAAAGTTCGAAAGGAATACTTGGACTGAGATGGTGTTGAACTGATTATTAGTACTCTAGAAGTCTTCGAAAGAGATGAGCATTGTCAGAGATTTTTACGAGATTCTTTAGTCAAAGAGGCAATTGAGATTCGGAGATTGAAAGTCACAAGGAATCCAGTGGTCATAGGAGTGATGACTAGAGGATCTAAACGAGATGGAATCAAAGGAACTAGAGTTCAAGGATGAGAAAGTATACCATGTCAATACAAGGATATGAGGAGACTGACATCGAAAGGATTATTCACCCTAATTACAAGTGACGGGACGACTACATGTAAGATAGAGTATTCATGGTTGGATGGACTACCTTTGTCTAATCCATTTTATGGAAGCAAACCGCTATGGACAAAATATGTTCTATATAGCCCGTAAAGGACAGTTATCCCAGAGGTTCTGGATCGAAGGCAATGAGCTTACCTTTAGAAGTAAAGTGTTTTTAGTATCCTGAATATAAGGAAGTGTACCAACGATCATATCTGAAGATCTTATAAGGATGTAGAAGAGGATCTTCGACAGAGGGCTATAAAGCCAGGGTAATACAAGGAATCTGAATTGGTTGATTGAGAGTCATGAAGGAGTAGTAAGATCGTTGGAATGTATCAAATAATCGATGAAAGTCGACAGATGGATAGTATGGATCAATGGAGGATGCAACAAAAGTATGTTGGACAAGGGATCACTTAGATCTACGTCCACTTCAGCAAGGAATTTGAGAGAATCAATATCTGCAGAAGTTCTTTCTAGTTATCTCTACGTGAGAGGAGACGAAACTCCGGGACGAAGTTTAGTTTAAGGGGGAGAGGATGTAATACCCCGTAGTTCAGAGACCCAAAAGGGTAGAAATAGAATTTGTGCATTCGCATAGCATGCATCTAAAAATGCGGGTACATTTCGTGCTTTTAAAATAAAATAAATAAAGTGATTGATGTTTCACTCGACTCGATGAGTTAGGGTTTAGATCATCCTGTCAAGTACGATAAACTTCGAGATGACCTTTATACCCAACTAAATTGAAATCACAAGAATAAGAAAATAGTCAGTTATTGCTCGATAGACTAGTTGGTCAAATTAGTCGATTGTCGAGGTACTAGCAAATCAAACATGACCTTTCCTAATTCTTGACACTTCTTATCACATATCTATAAAGACAATATATCCATTCCAATTGAATACAAAACACAAATATCAAGTGATCATAAATGGTCATATACAAATTTCTCATCTCATACATATATTATATCATCTCATCAAACATCAACACTCATCCATGATCTCACAAGTATCTTTATCATACCAGATCATCAATTCTTACACACATCATCTTAAATCCATCTCACAAAACTCTCTACATAAACCTTTAGAATCATAATGTCCAAAGTCCATTGAAATACAAATATGATCTTATATAAATCTTACAAATTCCCCAAACTGAAAGAATAAGTAATATTACATCAATTATCAAATAAGCACATCTCAATTACAACTTCAAATATAAATGCCCAAAGTAAATTTGGATCCAACAAATACAAATGGAATCATATACAAATTTTACAAATTTAAATTGAAAGAATAATATTACTACATTTACAGAATATGTACTTATCCCAAATAAAAGAAAAGAGCTTGCAAAAGCATACAAGAAAATCCTATAACTAGATCTTCTTATTTTTGATCTTCTCAACTTATCTTGATCTTCTTAGCTCCCAATATTTTCGAATCCTTTCCTGCAAAACAAAACAAGATAGAAAAGAAGAAAGAAAGAAAGCAGGAATCTGTTCTTATCAACTTCTCTAGAAAGTGTGTGACATTCAAAGGTTTTGTGCTATGTTAAAAGAAGTTTGGTAGCAAGACTGGCCATCTTGTTAACATACCCATTTTTCATACATGAAGCAATTGAAAATCATCTAAAAATAAACAAGGACAAAAGGAAAGCTTCTTATGGTTAAAATGTTTGCCTTCACCACAAGGGTGAGGCAATTTAATTTTGGAACTTAACTAACTGATATTAGGAACTTACACTAATATCCAAATATTGACTAGAGGGATCAATATTAAATCAAAGGCAACAATGGATCATTTGGATCATTTGAGACATCATGGGTCAACTAGGCAACAAGAAGGCAACAAGGGACATGATCCATTTGAGCAAGATACAAAGGCAACCTGGGACAAGAGGCAACATTGATCCATATTTATTATCTTAGACAACAAAGACAATTAGTCAATCCCTCTAATCTAGTCAAGTTCCTAATAAAAAGAAAAGCTCACATTCTCATATTTCTCCAATGATATTAGTTACCAAAGAAGAAAAGCTAAAGGATAAAGCCCACTTTATCACCACCCATATAATTGAAAGCCCATATGAGAGAATCAGCCCACAAGCCCATCTAGTAACAAAAGCCACTTGGCATGCCCAAAAATAAATCCTACAAGAGATAATGATCAAACTTGAGTAGATAAGCATGCCACATAAGGGGATAAGAACAATGACTAGGCATGTCTATCCACAAGCAAAATATCTACTATTACTTCAACCCCAAGTAATCCTCATGCTAGGCCTGTATGGACATGCTTGCCCCACCTAAAATTCGAATTTCATCTCAATGATATTTCCCGCAACTTAAATAAGTAACCAGACGCACCACTTCTTTCTCACATCAACACAATCATATCAGCAGCTAAACATACTCTTCCATATCAGCCATAGCATCTCAAGAACACCACCAAATCATGCCCAATCTTTAGAACAACTAGGAAATAGGTCAAGCAGCGAGGAGGAGCAGGCTAGCCACAAGACGCAGGTTATGTTCAGAATCCAGAAGACCAAGCTTCTCTTCAGCAGCAGGTTGCTAGGACCTAATCTCATATAGCATAGGTGCATATCTTTATATGAGAGGGAAAGAGAGGAGAGGGGTACAGCAGGCTACTCTCTTTAGGAGAGGGAGGAGATATTTCTCTCAGTTTGCATAGTGATGCTATGCAAGCTCATCACAGAGAATTAAAGCACACAGTAGAAAGAATCTGTTCTTAATAAATCTGTGCCTCAGCCTTTGCATCATTGGCAGGGGCAAGAAATCAAGCACGACATTTGTTCTTGTCAGTTTCAATAGCCAAATCTATCCAATAATGCATCTTTAAATATTTCCAACCACCTCAGCATCGTCAGATCATGCTAGGCATGAATCTGAACACTATGCACACTCCTAAGAGGCACCACAGTGAGCAAATCATGCAAGATATCTTTTACAGAGTCACTTTGCACCACACAAATCAACTATACTCCGTATTTGGTGATCACTGGCAACATCCAGGAATTATTAAAGCATCCACAAGATCATCTGGATGAGTAAATCATCTAGATATCCTCTCTGAAATTAACTATCAGAAACACCCAAATAACTGAATCAAACTTGCAGAATTAGAGTATCAGCAAGCCACACATGCCAGGGATGAACAAATCATCCAAACTGAGGCAGCACATCAAGCACATAAAATAGATTAGTTGAATTAGTGCTTGACTAACTCAAGCAACACAACACAACACAGATAGACAGAGAACCTCATCACCTAGATAGAAGTTAATAGTAGGTGTAATTGTCACACACACATCACAGCTTGTTTACACAGTAGTTCATCACCAGGATGAACTGGAGTAGCAGCACAACCATCCCAAGACCAACCATTTCATCGGCTCGATGGCCGGACACAGAGAGAGCACATACCTGACGCACGGCACACGAATACCATGGCGTGACGGGAGGATGCATCTAAAATGCATACATGAACTTTGCACTATAATAGTTATATTCCATTCATATTTGCATCATATAAGGGGTATATTACTGTTATTTAATGATTTTTGGTAATTTGTAATGATTTCCTCTTTATATGGAATTAATCCTGCGCAGGCAGAAAACCCCTATTTCTTTCTTTATTTGTTTCAGGACCTTAACGACGTCATAATGAGCTATAAATTTAGGGGGGTCATTATTTTGGAAGGAGAAGATTTAGGAGCGAAAGAAGTCAACGAACGGAGGCCGGAGGACCAAAAGGGGGGGTCCCACGCGGCTACAGTACCAGGCCGCGTGGGCCCATCCAATTTGGCCCTCGTGGCCCCGTTTGCATCGATCCTTCGCCCAGAAGCATCCTCGTGACCTAAAAACGCCTATATAAAAGGTCCCCCGACGTTTTCCAGAGGGAGGCGGTGGAGAAACGCAAAACCAGAAATAGAGAGGCAGAGGGCTGCCGCCAGAGAAGATCGGAGGGGGGAAACGCCGCCGGAATCCACCTCCGGAGGGCTCCACCCCCCTCTGGCGTGATCATCATCAACATCTACAGCAAGATCGTCTCCACTCCGGGCTGCACCTCTTCATCAACCTCTCCATCAAGCTCCTCATCTCCATGATGAAGGGGGAGTAGTCTCCCTCGGGGCTGAAGGCTCATGCCGGTAGCTATGTGGTTTATCTCTCTCTCCCATGGTGTGATCTTTATGTGATCATGAGCTTTGTAATCTAGTTGAATCCATAGATGGTACTCTTCTTTATCTTATGAATTATGCTACTCAAGTGGTTTTATTGATGTGATTGCCGGAGTCACCTTTGTCCCATGGTGTGAAGTTGACAGTGCGTGCATCGTGTGTGGCTCTTAGGCTAAAGATTACATGAATACTTATCATGAGTTATTATTTGTGTTGGGTGTCTCTATGATATTGTGGTGTTTGTTAGTACTATCTTTGGATGCGAATAGTGACCGCATGAAGTGTCCATAGATGTGGAATACGAACTTTAAGGTGTGTTTTTTGTAGCCCTACATAATGGATTGGTGTTCTTTATCCAACCAGAAATTAATTCAGAGTAGCATAATGAGGAGGAATTATCTATGTATTCAATTATATTATTATTGTTGAGAGTGTCCACTAGTGAAAGCATGATCCCTAGGCCTTATTTCCAAAGCACCGTTTACACCTTTGTCTTGTCCTCTTGCATTAAAGAGGATTGGGACACTTTCACACCCTTGTTCCCTTGTCTTGTCCTCTTGCATTAAAGAGGATTGGGACACTTTCACACTCCTGTTTTGTTACATTAAACTTCCATCCATTAAATCAACCATCTTGTTCTTTAAACTTGTTTAGTGCATAATCAACTAAAACTTGTGACACTTTAGTTGTA
Organism: Puccinellia tenuiflora; assembly: GCA_012064385.1. Taxonomy (NCBI): domain Eukaryota; kingdom Viridiplantae; phylum Streptophyta; class Magnoliopsida; order Poales; family Poaceae; genus Puccinellia; species Puccinellia tenuiflora. Next base: position 577,450 of record QRDG01000214.1, on the reverse strand, counting down.
GGGAATAGATAGCTTTTCCTTCTTGCTCCTGCGGATCGATACCCTACTTCCACATTGAGAGGTGCTACAGTGATCCCCTGCTCTTGGGGGTTATCAAGTACTTTTCTGGCGCCGTTGCCGGGGAGCGTAGCGCTTAAGTTTCTATTCTTGTTTGCACTAGATATTTATTTTCAGTTTTGCATATACTCTAGTTTACTTTGAGTTTTGCATTTAGTTTAGTTTTACTTTCAGTTTTGCATTATATGAAAAATCAAAAAAATTAAAAAATGGAAAACTATTATAAAAATGCCATGATAGTTGCTGAATTTAGAGAATCTTTCGAAGGGAAAAGATTAAAAACCATCATGAGGTATCTAAATAAAATTGCTAATGAGCTGCTTAATTTTCATAAGGAAGAAACTTGTTGCTCTGAATAATGTAGACACTTTGAATTCCAATGCCCTTCCAATAAAGTTGAACCTGTTATTGCAACTTATCATACAGGGATTTATGCTCACTTAGGGATGGTAGAAGTAGAGCAATTTGTTATTTTTGTGGCAGCCTATGAATTAAACACCTTCATTGATGAACATGATACCCGCCCTATAGCTTCTCAATCTAAAAATATGATTGCCTTTATCCTTAATATCTGCATAGATGAATTTGATGAAAATATCTATGTTTTTGACACAAAGAAGAGATTTGCCCAAGGAAGATCTAATGTTTTGCAGGAATAAGATGATGAAAACATAAGCTTGGAAGAGGAAGTATGTGAAGAAGAGGATAAAATACTAAGCTTGGGGATGTCCATGAAGTCCCAAGAAGAAGACAATGAAGAGCAAAAGGATGAAGAAATTGATGAACAACTAGAGAATTAAGAGAAGGAACTTCCACCTTCACCACATATGGATGAGGGTAACACTCAAGATTTTGCTAATGATAAACTTTGCTTTTATGATCCTGATGATGAGGAAGAATATGAACCTATGCCTAATGAGAACATTATTGATAATGATTTTAAAAATGATGAAGAATATGATTTAGACATGCTATATGATAATGCTTTAGATGATGGTCCTATGCTTATTGATAATCCTCCATGTTTAGTTGTTACTACTTTATGTGCGGATAAAAATGGTATACTTGCTGCTTGTGATGATACTCTCACTCATGAGAGTCCAACTTTATTTCTGAACTCCCCAATTCACACCTTGGAGGAGAAATTTGCTTATATTGAGAAATACTTATGTGGTTTGCAATTATCTTTAGTTCCAAATATTTGTTGCAACCATGATATTAAACCTTATATTGATCTTAATAATTATTTTGAAAGAGGGAAACATGTCTCTAAATATCTCAATAATACTATGTTTCCTCTCTTTATGTTGAAGGTTTAATGTCACACTTGCTTTACCTTCCTATGCTAATTACTATATGCTTCATTGATTTATTTTCTTACAAGATCCCAATGCATAGGAAGTGGGTGAGACTTAAATGTAACGTCCCGGAGTTTTCCCCAAATTAGATTTTTCTTGTTTTTCTTTTTGCATCATCATGTCATCATGCATCAATCACCTTGCATATTTTTGCAAAATAACTCAAAAATATTATTTTACAACCCTATTTTATTTTTGCAAATATTCCCCTATTTTATTTTTATCTATTTTCTTTCTCCCTTCTTCCAATTATGTAAATTGGGAAAATAAAAAAATAAAATCTTAAAAGGTTGGGCACTATCGTGGGGTTGTCACGGCAAGTCCTTCCTCTGGGAAGGTGAGTTCTGGGGCCATTGATACACGAAGTACGTAGGAGAGGTTAATCTCACCTAGGGACACAGATTTACCCAGGTTCGGCCCCTCTTGATCGAGGTAAAGACCTACTTCCTGCTTCTCTTTATTGATTGGGTGGATTCTCGATTACAAGGCTCCGGCTCCTCTCTGGGGAGTCGGCGATTATGGATTACTTAGAACTTGTTGATCTAAGGTCCAGGACCCCGCTTATAAAGGTGGCCGGGTCTCTGGACTTTCAACCTACACCGTGTCATACTAGAACACGGAGTCCTACTCTACGTCTTGGCCTTCCAAGTTAGGGCTCCGGGTTGTACTTGGACTCCTTCCTGACGGGTCCCTTTTCCGTCATGGGCCTTGGTCGGCTTGTCTCCAGCCCTGCCCATGCGACTTGATGCATGACTCGGCTTTGGCCTTCTTGATCTTGGCGGGTATACTTTCCGGGTCCATGGGCCTACCTATAAAGTATCCCCCATCAGGCACCTCCCAGCCCAACTGTTCCCTCTCACCTCCCTCTCCTTTCGGCCCATCTCCCTTGCAGCCCACCCCGTCCCGAGGCCCGTGCACCTGCTCGACCTCCTCCTGTCGCCTTCAACCTGTACGGCAACGCATCCACCGGCGCCACATCGACGCTACGGATGATTTGACGGCCGGAGCGCGCCTCCCACTACTAGGGAAAAGCCTAGCCGTGGCGCACCAGATTGGGCTACCCGTGGCGCAGGCGCCTGCGCCACGAATTGCCACGCCACGGGTAAGCAATTAGCCGTGGCGCAGGGACCCATGTGCGCCACGAGTAGTTAGCCGTGGCGCAGGATACTAAGTGCGCCATGGCTAAGTGGAAATACCCATGGCGCACTGGTGGACTGTGCGCCACGGCTGTGGTGCGCCACGGCTACCGTCTGACATGCGCCACGGCTATGATTTCGTGTATTTTTTTATATACACAAAATACAGTATTTATACAGATTATAATATAGGTATTTATATAGACATATATTCTATAATACACATTGCAGAACAATACACAAAATACATAGATCACATATGCATTATAACTGAAAATAGATCACGGATCATCATATACATCACATCGATCGGAATCGAGTAGCAAGTTCGAACATCATCACATTACAAAGTAAAGGAAGTTTAATTACAACACGAATTTCATCGACTGTTTGAACATAAGCTACACAGGTAAGCTAGGCGTCGACGGTCTTCGGGGCCGGGAAGGGGCGGACGCCTTCTTTCGTCGTGAAGGGCCGGATGTCGCCTTGTGCCTTTAGACGCCGTTCCACCTCCGCAATATCAAGTGGAGCGCCGTCGTAGTAGAACATGCCTCCAACGGCGCAGACATCGTGTAGTATGATCCGCGCGAACGTCTCCTGGATGCGATAGAATTCTTGTCGAAGATCACGATCCTGGATAGTTGCCAAGTTTTCGGCCCAGCGTTGGAGTTGATCTGGCAACTGAAGTTTCTCTTCATCCCGTACGAAGGCACGGATCTGATGGATGGCGTAGTAGGCATCCCTCTCGCTGTTCTTTGGTTGCGTGACGCACGCGAATTTGATAATGTGGTGGAATGATAGCACACCTCCTCTTCCAGGTCTCTTCCTTTTGAAGACGCCTCCCCTCATACTGAAGCCAACTAGAGCATTATCCAGAGCCTTCTTGAGGTTGGTGTAGTCTTTCGGTTTGTCCTCCCTACCCGAGTCCAAATATATGACTACGGAATATTTCGGGCAAAGAACGAGTAGGACGCAGTACTTGTCTCTGGGCAAAACAATTTAGACAGAGTGTTAGAAAAATAATGATAGAAATCTAATGAAGCATCTTAATTATAGCGTAAAGAATGACTACTTACTCGGGATAGTAAGGCAAGAGAATGTAATCCTTCCACTTATTCTCCACCATGATTTCGTCGAGGTGTTTCGACATAAATTGCCAGCCTTCATGGCTTCTGAAGTTGGTCTCGATCATGTAGTAGGGGTCCGCTATCGCGACGCCCCCGATCTTCTCTTTTAGGACCTGGTGGGCCGTACTGAGACAGAATAAGCGGACTAAATGAGGATGGAGCCGCTTCAAGTTAAACATCTTGAAGATGTCATCAAATCGCACGAAGAGCAAATCCGCCGGCTCTTGTTTGCAAAAGCCATCAACTGCCTCTGGCACCTTGGCAGTGAAGAGCGGGTGTGGATGTGTAGGATCTTTCATTTTAAGAAGATCCAGCTCTCGTGTCAGAACACGCTCATGCAGCTTCTGCATATCCCCACTCATGAGTTGGAGCACATCAGGCGGTACCATCGGTCGACCCGCAATATGCATTTCCCGCGCAACATCTTTGCTCGGTCCTGGCCCGTCCTTAAACCGGATTGGCCGCGGAGCCGCCGGCTGGCTGCTAGAGGCATTGGCACCCTGCTGCGGCTTTGGAGGCAGCGGCGGCTGGCTGGCGGATGCATAGTCGCTCTTCCTAGTTCTTTTCCGCCCCTTCTTAGCCTTTGGAGGGACGCCTCCTCCGGCCGCTAGCGCTTCACGACAGGTCCCAAGTAGTGTGTTGGGGCTCAGGATAGCTTGTGTTGCTTCTTTCTGCGTGAAGTCGTCGGCTGGAGGCGTCTCTTGAGAATCGAACAGACGCTTCGTGCACGTGGCTTTATCTGTTTGACCAGCGGGCTCGTGCGTGTGCGGAGCAGTCGGTGGTTCATCAAGAGGAGCCATGAATCCTCCGTCTTCGCAGCGGTCATCATCGATATAGCAGTCATCGAAGATGTCATCTTCCCGTGCCACAGGCTCTTTCAGTTGTGGTGGTGCTGGTGCGCTGGCCTTGACAGGGTTTTGCCCCAACCCGACTTCCGGTGTTGTGTGTGGAGAGTCCGGGCTAATACGGATCTGGGTTTTCGGCCACATCATGGGCCAGGGGATGCATTCACGGAGGAGCAGGTGGTCCTCGGCTCCCACGGGTTGAAGAGGAGGATCCACCTCATTGCAGCCCGTGAACACCCTAATCAGTGAGACCTTGAAGAAGCCATCTTGTATTGGCCTGTTGTGGTGCATGCGATTTTTGGGCGCAACGATGGTAGCCCTAGCAACATCCTTCAACTCTCCATTCACATGGTGTAGGAGAGTGCATCTAGTGTCTCCCTGCGAAGAACATGCATGTAGGGCGTTAGAGATGCAAGGCAAAGGCAAAATGGATCAAGTAATATGCGTTGAGCCTACGACACTTAGATACCGTGAGGGCGTCGAGCTCGGCAATTGTCGAGACACCGCCGACGTCTTGCAACACGGAGTCAGAGTGGGCGCCACTTGGGGGGTTGCCGGCCGGCGAATTCTCCGGAAGAGGCGACGGCGTGGTGTGGACCGGCAGATTATCCTGAACAGGTGGAGGTGACGGCGCGGTGTTGGCGGACGAAGCCGCCGACGCGGTGTTGGCCGTGTTGCCTCCAAAGTTGGGCACTGGACACGGCCCTTGTCGACCTCCGTCGATCCAATCCGTTACCGAGGTCATGACAGAAGGAAGGAAACCGACGAGCGCCTTGGCCACTAGTTCGTTGACTATATCCTCCTGCTTGCGCTTCTTCCTCTCCTTCCGCGTCTCCTTGTCCTCGGCATAATAGTCACACCATAGGACCTTGCCTTTGCCGACAACACGGCCACCTGACGGTGGCTTGTCCAGATCCCGCCCCTTGAGCTTGTTCAACGCCGCGTTGAATGGAGTGTCCCACACGGGCTTCGTCGATCCCTGGGAGGAGCTCTCATCCGCGGCTCTAGAACTTTCTATATCCTCCAGAGCCTTTTGGAACTTCACGACAGCAGGATCCGTCTTAAGTTCCTTGGTAACCGGGTCCTCCGTGAACCGAGCCCTGACAAAATTTCTAGTCTGCTTGTCTTTAAATTTGTCGAAGGGGTTAGAGATGCCCTTAGCTGCCCACTCAGCATCCTGCTTCTCCCATTTGGGCTCAGCCGCGAAGTAACCACCACTTCCGAGATGGTGGTGTCCTACATTCTTCGAGTTCATCCACCTCCCCCATTCACTCATTTTCTTGGATGCCGGTAGTCCGAGCCTGCCCCGGAAAATCCTAAGGTCTTCTTCGTTGACCCGCTCCTTGTTCCAGATCTCCTCGGGACTTTTATCGTCTTCGATCATTTTTTTGACCCTAGATCTCCAACTGGACAAGGCCGTGCTCATCTTCATGAGGGCAAAGTTGTTGACGGCATTGAGTTTTTTCAAATCATGATTACCGTCTTCATCGGCCCTGTAGGCCGGCGGGAACTCATACCGTTCATGCAGCCTCTTGATGAGGCGGAGGCGCACACCCTCTTTATTAGCATCCCTTATGTTATCCTCATAAACAGGGACGACCTCTCGAAGGATGCATGCCACTTGGAGGCCATACCCTGCGGCGACCCCTGTAGGCTCTAGAGGCGCCCCACCGTCGGACACTTGGGTGATCGCTTGCCTCAAGGCCCGGACCTTGTTCTTACTCCTCTCCTTCCTAGCCTTTTTGGCTTGGCTACCATCTGTGCGTTCTCCGCCATCAGTGGTCGCGCCACCATCCCCGGTGCCACTAGTAGTGGTATCGTTGCCATCCTCGGCGCCAGTATTATTGGCGCCCTCGTCGCCATCCCCGGCGGCACTATTATTGGCGCCCTCGGCAACATCCCTGGTCGGCTCATCGTAGAAGGTCCAGAAGTCCGCGTTCTTCTCTCTGGCTAGGTCTTCCACGCTTAATTGTCGAGAAGAAGCTCCGGCCTCATCGTTGTTAGCCATGTGTTCTGCGTGTGACAGCAAAATGGAACATGTTAGTTAAAAGAAACAAAAAAATACATATGCCGATGTTTTATCGAAATGTCGAATCATTTCCATTCCGGCAAATTTCCGGTGGCACTCCTATTGCCAAAAATTAGCAAAGGTCATGCAGAATTTTTCACGGAAAAATTCGGCATGACCTTTGCTAATTTTTGGCCATAGGAGTGCCGGAAATTTGCCGAAACGGAAATGAATCGACATTTCGGCAAAACATCGGCACTCATCTAAAATCCCTACAAAGTTCACAACAAAACCGGCACACAACTCCGGCAAGATACAAACATATTCATCAGACATATAAACCGGCACACAACTCCGGCAAGAATACAAACATTCATCACAGACGAACCGGCACACAACTCCGGCAATATACAAACATTCATCACACATATAAACCGGCACACAACTCCGGCAGTATAACATTGAAGAAAAATAAACCAGCACACAACTCCAGATTCCATCACATGCATCCTACCTTGCTTCAACTTAACCAGCAGCAAGCAACTGTAGAGGAGCAAGCAACACCACCACCACAACCTGCAAGCAACATCAAAAACACAATTAGAGGAGCAACCTGGCAGCAGCAGTTTTCAAATTTTTTGGTGAACCAAACAAGCTCTGAAAATTCTGAAATTTTTACAAGAGCAATGTATAACTATTGTTGACCTACTGTAAAAATTTCAGCTTAATCAGAGTTGATTTGAGTTGTTCAAAAATTGTAGAGCATTTCAGCCAGAATTTTGCCAAAAAATTCAAATTTCATTTTCCATTTCAGTTTTTCCTAAACTCCAATCATTACCCTAACCCTAACCCTAATAGCAAGCAGAAGCAATAACACTAACCCTAATTTCATTTTGCATTTCATTTTTAATTTTGCATTTCATTTTGCTACACTAACACTACTATCCATATATGACATGTATGACCAGGAACATCAATATATATGGCAGAGGAACATCAATATGAAAAAAATTAAAAAAATGTGGCAGATCATCAGATCATATGTGGTCTAAATCTACCGATTGTTGCATCAACTAGTGGGAAACCCTAGCTAAATCGACTATAATTAGGAGGAGGAGGAGGAGGGACCGGGTCACCTTTGATCCGGCGAGGAGCAGCGGCCACGGCCAGGAGGGGGAGACGGCGACGGGGCGGGGGCGGTGCTCGGGGTGGCGCACGGCCTGGAGGAGGCTCGGGGCAGGGGCTCCGGGCCGGCGCGCTCGTGCTCGTGGGAGGTGGAGGGGGCGACGGCGACGGGGCGGCGGCGGTGCTCCGTGGAGGCGAGGGGGAGACGGCGACGGGGCGGCGGCGGTGCTCCGTGGAGGCGAGGGGGCGACGACGACGGTGAGAGACGGCGCTCGAGCGGTGGAGGGAGAGGAGGATGTGGGAGGATTGGGGAACGGTTCGGGCGCGCGCGAATTTTAGATCGATCTAGGTTAACTTACCCGTGGCGCACGGCCACTCCCATGCGGGACGGGTACGTATAATAGCCGTGGCGCAGGGTCTCTATCCTGCGCTACGGGTAAGTTACCCATGGCGCAGGGTGAGACCCCTGCGCCACGGATAAGGAGTTTTTTTATATTTTCTTTTTGCATTTAATTTTTCATTTGCTTTTTCTTTTTTCCTTTTGTGCATTTCATTTAAGACATTCATATAATATTTAATGTGATATAGTATTCCAATTTATGATTTTAAAAAATTTAATATTAAGGTAGGATTACACATATCATGCATATTCCTATTTAATTTTAAGACACACATATGCATATGCATATCAAATATATTAAAAATACTTAATATTTGGATTACAAATTCTAGGATACTTAATTTATAATATTAATTCCTAGGGTTACAAAATCAAGTGTCGTATTTCCCACACCGTCTAGCTAGCGTTTCACAATCTTCTTTCCCTTCTTGGTGGCGGTTGAATAATTTAGACCCGGAACATGTCGACTTCTTCTTGCGAACGGAAGACCACCTGACTTGGGTAGTGTTGTCCTACTTCTTCTTGTGGTGTATGTTATTTCTTTGTCATCATCGTCATCTTCCATTTTTGGGTCTCCGTACTGGTCAAAATCTTGCTCGTTGGCGACTCCATCCATTCCGATGATGCTCCTTTTTCCTCTTCTCACGACAACACGGCTAGGCATTGTCGGGTCGGTGATGAAGAAGCATTGGTCAACTTGGCTAGCCAGTACCCATGGTTCAGTTTTCGCGATGATGCTCGCGGTAGCAGCAGACTTGGAGGCTTCGGGTATAGACATGGTGGTGAAATATCCGTCTTCTTTTTTTGGACTGACGCTCTTAGCCCATCTGACACGGAACATCGGCACCTTGTCTCCAGAGTAGTCCAGCTCCCAGATCTCCTCGATCCTTCCATAGTACCTTTCTTTGACGTCACCGGTGAAGGATTCCATCGTTATCCCTGAGTTCTGATATTCGCTATTCCTGTCTTTTTCCTCCGTGTAGAACGTGTAACCGTTGATATCGTATGCCTGATATGTCATCAGGTTGGGCGCGGGGCCCTATGACAAGAGGAATATGAGTTTTCCTTCTGCGGAAGTCATTGACGGAGGATTATCTAGAAGGTGGCGTTTGAACCAACGCGTGAAGGTGGCGTTGTGCTCTTTGATTATTTCGACGTCCGTTCGATGCTGACCACGTTCACTGTACTTCTTCTCAATAAAGTTTTTGTGCTTTTCCAACCAAGGATCGACCACTTGTATGTGTTTTAGCGTGACGAGGAGTGGACTCGGCAAATCCCAAGGTTGTACACCCCGGGTTGATTGAGGGGGAGAGAGAGAGAACGTTGGTGGCTGTGACGGCTAACAGGGGGCGAGTTTTACCCAGGTTCGGCCCCTCGAGGTGAGGTAAAGACCTACTCCTGCTTGTCTGGAATTATTGAGGTGGCTACAATGGCGAGATGCAATCTCGCTAGGGTTTGCTTGCTGGTTGCCTGACCTAGACGACGCACCCTCCTGGCCTTTATATCACAGGCCAGGTCTCGGGTGGACGGTGCAGATTGCACGTTACAAGATAAGGAGAACTCTCATCGGCCTAACCGACTACTTGGGCCACCCGGTATACTTCATGGGCTTCAATGGGCTTCACTTGGCGTGACCCAGGTATCACCACCGTGGGGCACCTGAAAGGTAGCCCCACGACAGTAGCCCCCGAGTGCTTAGTCGAATCGCAGAGTCGAGTAAAGGACTCCTTCCTCCGGGCACGCCACCTGACTTCTTCGCGAGCCAATCTTCGGCTGCTACTGTCTTGAATAATCGAGTGCGCTTCATGATTTTCTTGACCCGCCAGCTTTCGACTGTCGTTGTCCTTAGTTATCGGGTGCGCGAACAGCGCTCCCGATGGGAGTAGCCCCCGAGATTAAGCTGAATTGCTTGCAATTGAGGTTAAACTCAATTTTTCTTCAGTCGAAAAGCCCGCTCCCGATGGGAGTAAAAAGATGACTCGAAATGCCCAAGTCAAAACTGGCCTTGCTCAACTTACTTTGTACTCGGCCCTGCTGGCCTACGGGATCGACTTAAACTCAGCTCTGAAAGCTTACTGGTTGGAGTCCACTCGAATGATGAATTTCGGGTGTCATCAGCTTTGTAAAGCTTACTATGTATTTGTCTCACTCGAATGGATTATCGAGTCGACTCAGCTCTCAGAGCTTACTGTTCCTTGTTGCACTCGAAGAACTGTCCGGGTGCTCCATCGGCCCGTTGGCTTACTTGATATGCTTCCGCTGATGACGTCAGGGCTGACGTTTTCGGCGTGCTCTGCGTCCGATGGGACGTAACAGAGTGGTCCCGGTGTCAGTGTTGACTGTTCTGACCGTTGGGCGCGAAATTTTCGTGGCATGATGATGGCGCCTCGATTCCCGCGCGTAGTGGGCGGCGTGGCCGGCGACGGTTGCTATCTCCGCGCGACACGTGGACGGCCAGATGTTGCCTCGAGTTGCGGCTTCGTGGAGGACGGCCAGGATGAACTGACCCCGCGGTACATAATCTCCACCGCGGTGGGGAACAGCTCACGCCTTCCTCATTTCGCCGACATCTCATCTGCTTTCTCCTCCAGTGCTGTTCCTCCATTGCTGCCCTTGCGCCCAGTTCACCAGATACTCTCTCCTCCTCCGCTAGCACCATGGGCCAGAAGAGGGTGAAGGGAGCGGAAAGCTCCGCCGCCGGCGACGACGCCGGGATGAAGAAGCTGGAGGGCGACTGGGGGAAGTCGTCCGTGAAGGCGGCGGAGTTGGACGCCCTCCGCGAACAAGGGTTGCTGCCGCCGACGAGCACGGCGACGACGCGCGCCCCCGGTAAGGATGTGATCCCCTCTCCTCGTGATGGGGAGCGCGTGTGCTTCGTGGAGTTCCTTCCGCGAGGCTTCGGGTTCCCCATCCACGATTTTGTTCGTGGTCTTCTCTACGCCTATGGGATTCAGATGCACGATCTGAATCCCAACAGCGTATTGAACATTGCGAGCTTCATTGTGTTATGCGAGTGCTTTTTGGGGATCGCACCCAACTGGAACTTGTGGAAGTCGCTGTTCATGGTGCGACGGATGGTGGGGCGGTCGAAGCAGCCGTTCCCCGTGGGCGGCTTCGGAATCCAGCTGCGCGGCGACACAAGCTTCTTCAGCTGAAGAAATCCGACTCCGTCCAGAACTGGCGGAAGAAATGGTTCTACATCAAGTGGGACCAAGAAGGCCTTCCCGAGTTCGCCGCTGATCGAGCTCTGCGGAGGACCAAGGCCTGGTCGCACCCTCTGTCAAAGGAGGACAAGGAGTCGACCAAGCCACTGCTGGCGCTGCTCCGCGGGTTGCTGACGACGCTCGGACGCGAGACAGGTGGCATTCACCTTATCGCAACTTTCCACAAGCTGAAGGTGCAGCCGCTGAGTCGACGCCAGCCAATGTGGGAGCTTGCAGTCGACACCGCGCTTGATGACGCGCAGATCGCGACTAAGGTGAAGAACATCACCAGCCTTCGGGCCGCCGATCCGTGCAACGTTAGCTGCCCAGTCGAACCATATGGGCCAAACAATCCCGTGCCTGAGGTAAGCACCTTGAATTCTCTTTGCTTTGCTTTAGTCGAATGTTTTTCTTGACTCACTTTTCTGCTCGCTACTCGTCAGGATCGAAGGGCCTATGTGAGCCTTCCTCCGCTGATGGAGAATGGACCTCACGACGAGGCCACAGTCGTCGAGCAGGACGACGATGACGATGAACTCCCTTCTGCTCACTCGCCGAATGAGGAAGCAGAAGAGGATGACGAAGACGAGGAGCCGCTGCGGAAGCGGCTAAGACGAAGGAATGTCGACTCCACCTCGGGGTCGTCTCCTTTGAAGGAAGTGGTTGCAGAGGACAAGGAAGCCCGCGACTCATCCTCCGATGCGAGTGAGCCGGTTGATCCGCTGTTCGTGTCTCCACTGAATTCGGCGCCGCCCGTTGGGTTTGGGGGGATGGCGTCTCCTCCCATGAGCAGCGAGGATGAAGATGTCACCAGGTAAGCTTCTGCAAGTACGCCTTTTTTGTCGTTGTTCTTCTTTCGACTCCTCGGACGCTTTTCTGAAGTGTTGCTTCTTTACACAGCCATCACACTCGTGGAGATGGCTCTTCGCCTCGAGAAGAGGAGCACCAATCCGCGGCTGCCCCGGAACGAACCACCGGGGCACCCGAAGAGGCGCCTGAGGCCAATAATCCTTTGACGTTGAAGACGTCGACCTCCAAGGTGCCAGAAAGAGCTGCTGATGCGACTGCAGTGGATGCTGAGCTACTGGAGCATGTAAGTATATTCTGTCTTAGCCTTGCAATTTCTTGTGTCGGGTGCGCGAACAGCGCTCCCGATGGGAGTAGCCCCCGAAGATGTGCGTGACTAGGATAGTCGGGCACAGATTGACACTTTTGCTTCTTTGCACAGCCGTTTTGTCGCCAGCTGCTTGAGGGAGCCAAGTCCTTCATGCGCATGGAGAAGGAGGATGGTCGACTCCGCATTGCTCTGGAGCGAGCCAACAGTAAGTACCAACCCGTGCATTCAGGAGGTGTATCGACTATCTTTGTTTTTGACTTTGATCCGGTGATTCACAGGCGAAAAGGAGACTCTGGCGAGGCGGGTCGCCGAACTGGAGAAGTCCCTGGGTGCAGCTCAAGAGCGTGAGCAAACCCGGGGTGAATTAGAGAAAACCCAGGTTGAACGCTTGCTTGGACTCGCCCATGCAATCGGAGGTAAGTATCTCGGCTTACTGCCTACTTTGTCTTGTGTTGACTTCGGATGTGTTACAAGTTTGTTCATCTTCGTTGTTCAGAGCCGTGCGGAGGCGCTCCTCCAGAGGATACTTCTAGTGAGAGTGTCGACCTGGAGACGGCTGTTGGCTTTGTCGACCGCGCCCACGCGTATGCTTCGACTGCACTGCAGCAATCTTCAGCGGCGCTGCAGAAGTCGAAAGATGCTCTGGCGAGTGTGCATCGGAGCGTCTTCCCCAGCCAGCCATTGCCGACCGATGTTGACGCGCTTGCGTCCCCGTTTGAAGGCGAGGCAACCACCCTGGCGGACTACACGCGTGCCCAGACGGTACGCGGCTCAGAGTTCACTTTCCGGCTTTTGCTTGGTCATGAGGTTGCAGGCGACTTCGAGGCAGTTGTCAGCGACTTTCCTCGAAAGCCCGATGGCAAGACCAAGTCGCTAAACAGCGTCAAGGCAAGAGCAAGTAAATTAGCTGTTAAGCTGATTGATACCTTTGAGAGGAAGCTTGCCAGGGCTGCAGAGTTGGCCTCCAAGAAGAGTCGCTCGCAGTCGGAGTCTGCAGTGTAGTCTGTGTAGTAGGGTTCCCTTTTGATTTGCCTTTTGTAGTGAACATAATGAAGTCTATTTATTAATGCAATTCCTGATTCCTCCATGTCAATGTACCTCTTCGAGTCTTTTGCTATAATGAATATGGCTTCTGTTTGACACCACTTAATTTGGCAGCCTGATGAAAATGCTGCTCTTGAAGTCGCCGAGGCCACCCGTGTAAATGAGGGTGAGAGTATCCTCTTCTGCTGCGCCCACTCGTCAACAGGGGCCTAGCTGATCCAACTCCCAGACGGAGCGTGAACGACCAGCGGGTGTTTAACTATATGAGGAACAAGATCACTGAACTTGAGTCGAAGCTGCGGAGAACTGAAGTGGAGCTTGAACGCCTCAAGGCGCGTTCCGCTGGGCCGTTCAATCAGCGCGAACGGTTCCTTCTGGACCAAATTGATCTGATATGTCGACAGCTGCAAGGTTGGACTCTAGCTGCTTCTCTTTGATTTCTTCATGCTTGTGTTGTTCTGCACCTTGACCTGTTATTTGTAGTTGTTAATCCCGACTGGCAAGCCGAGAACGCTCGAGTGGATGAGCGCGTGGATAGTGAGGCCACCGGTAATTCGGTCGAAGCTCGCCAATTCTGGGTACATAAGGGAGAGGGCCGTATACTCGCGCGGATGCTGGATCGAACCTGGCGAGCTGCGTTCGTTCTTGAAGGTTGCAGGAAAGCACTCTGGCAAATCAACAAAGTGTTTTTCCCCCTTGATGAACAGCCGGAAGGGTTGCCCGCGCTGTTGGAGAGGTTCCGCAGTAGCAGGGCATTGAAGGGGGTCGTCTTCAACCAGCTTGTTGCCGGGGCCAACACGGCGTTTGCCTATGTTCGACTGCATCGACCTCATGTTCCCTTGGACAGAATACTTGATGGCTTGCCTAGGGATGTTGATTATGCTGAATCCCTTGAAGCCGCACGTCAGGTGATGCAACAGGTCATGAATCATACAGAGCGACGTGTAGGGCCACTGGATGCGCCCAAGGAGGAGCCTGTCGACTAAGAAAGACAGTTTGTTGTATGATGTTAGCTTGTAACATAAATATGCATGTATGTATGCCCATATGATGTTGTATGTGTGATTTTACACTTGTAGACCTTGTATGGCGCGAGCCCCCGAGTGGTTCGAGTGGCGGCCTAGGATTTTCGAGTTATGCCTGTGTGGCGCAGCCCCCGAGTGATTCGAGTGGCGGCCTAGGCTAGACTTAGACCTGTATGGCGCGAGCCCCCGAGTGATTCGAGTGGCGGCCTAGGATTTTCGAGTTATGCCTGTGTGGCGCAGCCCCCGAGTGATTCGAGTGGCGGCCTAGGCTAGACTTAGACCTGTATGGCGCGAGCCCCCGAGTGATTCGAGTGGCGGCCTAGGATTTTCGAGTTATGCCTATGTGGCGCAGCCCCCGAGTGATTCGAGTGGCGGCCTAGGCTAGACTTAGACCTGTATGGCGCGAGCCCCCGAGTGATTCGAGTGGCGGCCTAGGATTTTCGAGTTATGCCTGTGTGGCGCAGCCCCCGAGTGATTCGAGTGGCGGCCTAGGCTAGACTTAGACCTGTATGGCGCGAGCCCCCGAGTGATTCGAGTGGCGGCCTAGGATTTTCGAGTTATGCCTGTGTGGCGCAGCCCCCGAGTGATTCGAGTGGCGGCCTAGGCTAGACTTAGACCTGTATGGCGCGAGCCCCCGAGTGATTCGAGTGGCGGCCTAGGATTTTCGAGTTATGCCTGTGTGGCGCAGCCCCCGAGTGATTCGAGTGGCGGCCTAGGCTAGACTTAGACCTGTATGGCGCGAGCCCCCGAGTGATTCGAGTGGCGGCCTAGGATTTTCGAGTTATGCCTGTGTGGCGCAGCCCCCGAGTGATTCGAGTGGCGGCCTAGGCTAGACTTAGACCTGTATGGCGCGAGCCCCCGAGTGGTTCGAGTGGCGGCCTAGGATTTAGGTTGATTGCTCACAAAGGAAGAAATGACAAGTCTTTTCCTTCAAATATCTTTATTGATTCTCGCAAACAGGCCGCCTCGTTAAAACCCTTCCAGTCCCCTTAGGTACCCTGGCGAGGGAAAGAGTGCGTAAGAAACCTGCTGCTACTTAACAAGGTGAAGCTTACAAGCTGGGGTTGATCAGGCGTAGAAGCGGCGTAACTGTGCCACGTTCCACGGATTGTTGCAGACTGTCCCTGTCTTCGAGTCCTTCAGGCGGTAAGCTCCATTGCCGATTGCCTCTGTCACAATGTATGGCCCCTCCCATGGGGAGGCGAGTTTGTGCACCTTCTTCTGCTTGAGCCGGAGAACCAGGTCTCCTGGGACGAATGCTCTAGGCCGCAGTCGCCGACCGTGGTAGTTGCGCAGGTCTTGCTGGTACACAGCTGTGCGGCTGAGGGCGATGTCGCGTGCCTCATCCAGGACATCCACATCATCTTCAAGTGCTTCTTCAGCATCAGACTCGTCGTATGCCACCACTCGTGGAGCGTCAAATTTGATGTCGCAGGGCAGGACTGCTTCGGCACCGTACACCATGAAGAATGGTGTATACTGGGTAGATCTGTTTGGCGTGGTGCGTAGGCTCCACAGCACACTTGGTAGCTCCTCCACCCAGGCTCCTGCGGCTCGCTTCAATGGTACTCGCAGACGCTTCTTGATGCCTTTGCCGACTAGGCCATTGGCCCTCTCGACTTGCCCGTT
Source organism: Puccinellia tenuiflora (assembly GCA_012064385.1). Classification (NCBI taxonomy): domain Eukaryota; kingdom Viridiplantae; phylum Streptophyta; class Magnoliopsida; order Poales; family Poaceae; genus Puccinellia; species Puccinellia tenuiflora. The sequence goes on along the minus strand of QRDG01000214.1, from coordinate 561,376 downwards.
GGACTGCGGGTGCGAGACAGATGCATAACTGAGCTTGACACCTTGTTCAGAGCAGAAATCCCTGAATTCTTCGGCTGTGAAGTTCGTCCCGTTGTCGGTGATGATGCCGTGTGGCACACCGAACCTGAAGATGATTGACCTGATGAAGTTGACCGCTGAGGTTGCGGTTGAGCTTGTGATTGGGACCGCCTCGATCCACTTCGTGAACTTGTCGACTGCCACCAGGAGGTGAGTGTGCCCGCCTGGGGAGGATTTCTTGAAGGGACCTACCATGTCGAGTCCCCACTTGCGCGAAGGGCCACGCGAGTGGTATTGTCTTCAGTGCCGACGCTGGTGCATGCGGCTTGTTGGCGAACTCCTGACAGCCAACGCATTTTCTGACCAGCTCTTCTGCGTCTTGCATTGCGGTGGGCCAGTAGAACCCTGCTCGCAGCGCCTTGGCCACCAGTGCTCGACTGCTTGCGTGGTGCCCGCATATGCCGGCGTGGATGTCGAGTAAGATTGCTTGGCCGTCGGCTGGATCGATGCACCTTTGGAGTACTCCTGAGATGCTTCTCTTGTAGAGCTCGCCATTGATGATGGTGAAGCCTTTGGAACGGCGGACGATGCGCTTGGCTTCGACTGGGTTCTCCGGCAGTCGCTGGTGCAGCATGTAGGCCAGATACGGACTTGTCCACGTGGGCTCGACTAGCATTATCTCCATGACCTCCTTCTCCGTGCTTGGCGGGTTGGCGGTGCTTGTTGCCGATGTAGAGGGTCCTGGCGGGGGCCGGACCTTGATTGAGCGCTGTGTGATGCACTCGAGGAAGACTCCGGGTGGCACCGGAGCTCGATCCGATCCTAGGTTGGCCAGGACGTCAGCTTCTTCGTTGCTTTCGCGGCCGATGTGCCGCAGTTCGCAGCCGTCGAAGAGGCCTTCCAGCTGATTGTACAGCTCCCTGTAGGCTATCATGTTGTCAGCGATGGCATCACACTGCTTCATGGTTTGCTGCACAACCAGATAGGAGTCGCCGTAGATCATGAGGCGAGTGGCGCCGCAGTTCTGGGCCATCCGCATGCCGTGAATCAGGGCTTCGTACTCTGCTTCGTTGTTGGAAGGAGTTGGGAACTTCATCTGCAGCACGTACTTCAGCTTGTCGCCTTTAGGTGAAATGAGCACGACTCCTGCTCCGGCTGAATTGAATTTCTTTGATCCGTCAAAATACATTGTCCATGCATTGGACAAGTCGGGCTCGTCGGGCAGTTGTGCTTCTATCCACTCTGTGGTGAACTCTGGGAGGACCTGGGCCTTGATTGCCTTCGGGTGTGCGTACTTCAGCCCCCACGGCCCTAACTCGACAACCCACTTGGCGACTCTTCCTGTCGCGGCTGGGTTAGTGAGGATGTCGGATAAGGCAGAGGAGCTTACCACCGTGATCGGGTGCTCGGAGAAATAGTGGACCACCTTCCTGGACGTCATGAAGACTCCGTATGCCAGCTTCTGGTAGTGCGGGTACCGCTGCTTGGAATCGGTTAGTACCTCGCTGAGGTAATACACTGGTCGCTGAATAGGGTGACTCTTTCCTTCTTCCTCCCGCTCGACTACGAGTACGGTACTGACCACCCTGTTCGTGGCTGCCACATATAGGTACAGTGGCTCATTCTCATGTGGTGCCACCAGCACTGGAGGGGTTGTGAGGGTCTGCTTCAGTTGTCGAATGCATCTTGTGCCTCCTCTGTCCACTCGAATTTGTCTGCCTTTTTCATCAGTTGGTAGAAGGGCAGGGCCTTTTCTCCCAACTTACTAATAAATCGACTGAGCGCTGCGACTCTGCCGGCCAGGCGTTGTACTTCGTGGAGCTTGGTCGGTGCAGGCATGTCGAGTATGTTCTGCACCTTCTCAGGGTTGGCTTCGATTCCTCTCGCAGAAACAAGATACCCCAGTAGTTCTCCGGCTGGGACGCCGAAGACGCACTTTTCTGGGTTTAACTTGATCTGGTACTCGTTGAGCGCGTCGAAGACCTTGCGGAGGTCGTCGATGAGGCTGTCCTCTGTGCGGGTGGTGACGACTATATCGTCGACGTAGACCTGGACAGTCTGTCCTATGAGCTCCTTCAAGCAAGCCTGCATCGTGCGCTGGTATGTGGCTCCAGCGTTCTTCAACCCGAAGGGCATCATCTGGTAGCAGAATACACCGTGTGGTGTGATGAATGCCGTCTTCTCCTGATCTTCGACTTTCATCCTGATCTGCTGGTACCCAGAGTAGGCATCCAGGAAGGATAGGCGTGCACAGCCTGCAGTCGAATCGACGATCTGATCAATCCGCGGGAGCGGAAAGTGATCCTTGGGGCAGCATTTGTTGATGGCGGTGAAGTCGACGCACATGCGTAGTTTCTTCGTCTTCTTCTTTTCCACCAGTACCGGGTTCGCTACCCACTCTGAATCCTTTATTTCCCGAATAAATCCGGCGTGAAGCAGCCGGTCGATCTCCTTGCTGATAGCATCTCTCTTGGGACCCGCGAAACGCCTCATGGACTGCTTGACTGGTCTGGCATCTTTGCGGACGCGTAAGGAGTGCTCGGCGAGTTCCCTTGGTATACCTGGCATGTCAGAAGGTTGCCAGGCGAATATCTTCCAGTTCTCGCGCAGGAACTCGACGAGCGCGCTTTCCTATGCGTTAGTCAGGCTTGATGACACCCTGACCGTCTTGTCGGCGTCCGTCGGGTGTACCTGGTGAGCCCTTGTGTCGTCGCTTGTGTTGAATGTCGACTCCTTGGATGGTTTCTTCCGTGGCGGGAACAGAGTCCTGTCGTTGTCGACTGCCATCATCTCCAGCTGCTCGTCCATCCCAAAGAACTCAGAAATCCTGCTGAACTCGCGGTCGCAGCTGTCAGACCGGTCGAAGTCGCCTTTCACCGTGATGACACCCTTTGGTCCCGGCATCTTGAGCAGGAGGTAGGCGTAATGTGGCACTGCCATGAACCTGGCGAAGGCCGGACGACCCAGTATGGCATGATATTGCGACTTCCAGTCGACTACCTCAAAGTCGATCGCCTCTCGCTGGAAGTTTTCGGGTGTGCCGAATATGACATCGAGTGTAATGGTTCCCATGGGCGTGACTGCTTGCCCTGGTACTATACCGTGGAAGGTATTTGCTGATGGCGTTAGGTTGGATGTTGACCTGTTCATCCTTCTCAGGGTGTCGGCGAAGATGATGTTTATACCGCTGCCTCCATCCATGAACACCTTCTTCAAGGTGTACTCCCCGATCTGAGCTTCGACTACCAGAGCAGCGTGCCCGGGTCGTGGTATCGCCGGCGGGTGGTCCGCTCTGGAGAAAGTGATCGTTGTTTCTGATCCTCTCAGGTAATCGGGTACTGCAGGTGGATTGGTGAGTGCTTGGTAGACCTGGCGGGTGATGATTTTCTGGGTCCTGTTGGAAGGACGTCCCTTCTGTATCATGTTGATCTGCCCACGTGCTGCCGGGAACGCGTTAGCAGGATCCTGCGGCTGTGGCTGTGGCTGTTGTTGCTGTTGCGGGTAGAAGGCCAGCGCTGCTTGCACTGGGTTGGCGACTGGAGGAGGAGGTGGCGCCTGGAGGGCCAGCTGTGCGGCTGGCTGTGCCACGGGTGCCGCTTGGTTATCACGCTGTCCGTTCTGAGGGACTATTCGCGCAAACGCCCTGTATATCTTTTGCGCCTTTCTGCAATCCTTCAACAGGTGGCGGGATCCCCACTTGCCTGTTTCTGGGTCCCTGAACATGTGATGCTTGCAAGGTTGCTCTAACTCCTCTTCCTCAGTCAGTGGGCGTCTCCGCCACTCGCGCTTGCGACTTCCGTCTCTATGGTAGCTGCTGCCACCGTCCTGGTTGTACTGCCTTTCATTCTCACGGGGGGTTTCGAATCCCGCCGCTACTAACTCGATTGAGTCGTTGCCGACAGTAACGCGGCTTCTTCTTCAGGCGCCCTTCTCGCCAGTTGCTGGGTCCTGCTTCTTGCCTCGGGGATCGTGGTGCATCACGAACAGAGTCTTCTCCATCTGCCCACTGGTTGGCTATCTGCATGAGCTCGATCATGTTCCTCGGCCTAAGCCTACCAAATTCTTCACGGAGGTCGCGGCGGTAAACGCCGTGCATGAATGCATCCATCACCCTGTCCTCTGAGGTGGCTCCATCCATGGTGTTGCGAAGTAAGGTCCACCGCTGGATGTACGAACGGAGTGGCTCATCTCGACCTTGCTTGCACGCCTGGAGCTCAATGAGGGTTGTTGGCCTTGCGTATGTCCCCAAAAAACTCTTCACGAATGCGTTCCTGAACTCGTCCCAGGTGCTGAAAGCGTCCCTGGGCTGAGTGTTGAGCCACCCGCGAGCAGATCCCGTGAGCATCAACTGAATGTACTGCATGGCAGTAGTCGAAGTACCACCTTGACAGCTGCACGCGATGAGGTAGTCTTCCAGCCAGTCCCTTGGGTCTTGCTTCCCATCATACTTGGGTGTCTCCGCTGTTAGCTTGAAGCCTTTGGGCATCTTCGTGTCGCGAATGTTGAAGCTGAAACATGCGGCTCCGCGCGGCTCGAAGTCGTCGTCGTAGTCGTTGTCTTGTGCACTCGCCGCTCGCAGCCGTTGACTGCGGTCCACCCTTCTCTGTGCGACAACGTTACGAACATCTTCGCCTGGCTGCGGCTGTCGCAGTCGAATTGGGGCTGGGTCTGCAAGTGGTGCGGGTTCACGATCGCGGCGGCCTCGATTCTCGTGCGCCCTTTCTGCCGGTGCTGATTTTGCCAAGACTTCCTCGACTTCCCTGAGGGATTGGATTTGTCGCCTGTGAAGGCGGGCGTGGGCGTCACCCTCCGGCGGCTGTGTTAGTCGCAGGTAGGTTTCGACCGCCATGAGGGCCGAAGCGGGTGTCTTGGGGACAGGGATTCCATCCGCATCTTCCGTCATGAATGACGACTCCAGATTGCGAGTGAGGTGGACGCGATCAGCTTCTGGCACCCGTGGCATGCGAGCCCTGTGACGTCCTCCTTGCGAGACTTCCTCCGATCCGGCCAAGAACGAGTGTGCTGCCCTCCTGGCACTCGACGCGTCGGCTAGTTCTTTGCGCCGAATCAGATCGGCCTTCTCTTAGCGAACTCGCTCGGACTCCTTCCAAAGCAAGTATTGGACCGCCAGTTGGTCTTCTCGGGGTTCATCTGGTGAAGGGAACGTGCCCTCGTCCACGTGCTTCATGGCCTGGATCGCCATCTCCCGAGTGATGGTGAGTCTTGTCACCCTGTCCGACATGGTCACCTCCAGCGGGTATACGTGTTCCCCGCCGTTGGATCGTGCTGGGCTGGCCATATAGACTTGCGCGGGGTACACCCGTCGAGTGGGGCTGATGCTCCCAGTCCTGCTTCCTTCGTCCGAGCTATGCTCAGAGTCGAAAATCACAGCAACGTGGCGGGTGCCACGGTTACTGCTACTGGCGATTCCGCGACGCAGAGGCGCGGTTGGCGTAGGCGAAATTGGCGTAAATTTTGGCTTCGTCCGAGGCGCGGACAAGAAGGTCGGAGTAGACTTGTTCCGCGCCAAGGTTGCAGTAGATGCGATTTTTCTGGTAACCGCGGGTGTGGTCACCGCAGTCGCCTTTGACGCGGTCGTAGATGGTGCTGACGCAGTCGAAGTAGACGCGATCTTCACGGCAGTCGATGGCACGATCGCCGTGGCGGGCGAAGCCGCGGTCGGCGCAGTCGGTGTAGATCCTGGCGCGTCCGTCGCGCGCAAGGTGGCCAGCGTGGGCCGGAGCGTTCCGCGACTGTCCACGAGATAGCGCAGACTACCGAAGGTAATCCACGTGCTCTGCTGCACCTCAGCGTACGCCGGGAGATCCGCCGGCGAGTGGTGGACGAACTCGAGGAAGCCGGTGTAGATCGACTCCCTGGCGCTGATGTCGTTCTTCATTGTTGATGAGGCCGGCGCAACCATGACTCCAACGATCTGTTCTTTCCCACAGACGGCGCCAATTGACGAGGAGTGGACTCGGCAAATCCCAAGGTTGTACACCCCGGGTTGATTGAGGGGGAGAGAGAGTGAACGTTGGTGGCTGTGACGGCTAACAGGGGGCGATTTTTACCCAGGTTCGGCCCCTCGAGGTGAGGTAAAGACCTACTCCTGCTTGTCTGGAATTATTGAGGTGGCTACAATGGCGAGATGCAATCTCGCTAGGGTTTGCTTGCCCGTTGCTTGACCTAGACGACGCACCCTCCTGGCCTTTATATCACAGGCCAGGTCTCGGGTGGACGGTGCAGATTGCACGTTACAAGATAAGGAGAACTCTCATCGGCCTAACCGACTACTTGGGCCACCCGGTATACTTCATGGGCTTCAATGGGCTTCACTTGGCGTGACCCAGGTATCACCACCGTGGGGCACCTGAAAGGTAGCCCCACGACAGCCGTACTTTCAAGAGGTTGTTTGGATTGCACGGAAGCTTGGGCTTGAGAAGCTCATGTCCATTCAACAACACTTTGATATCAAGATTGTGCATCAATTCTTTGCCACCGTTCAGTTTGGGAAGGATGCCGATGTCACTCTGACGTGGATGACCGGGCCTATCCGGTGCGAGTCCTCTATGACACGCTTTGGTGAGTTGCTTGGGTATGAGTTTCGCAATGGTGAGGAGTCCAAAGGAAGGATCATGCATGTGGAGGGCCTTCACTATGAGAAGGGTCGGTTGGCTCCTCTTTATTTCAACAAGGCCTCCGTTGGTACAAACAAAGACTTGCTACCCACCTTCAACATCCTTCTTCGCATGTTTCGGGTCAATATTGCACCTCAAGCCGGAAATTTAGATGCTATTGGTGGTGGGTTGGTAAACCTTCTCCGCCAATCCTATGATGTTCTCAATGCCGGTGTGAATTGCCAAGGGTTTGAAATTGATGTTATGGATTTCATCAAGTGTGAGCTTCATTGGGCCGTCCATGAGAAGAAGACTCCTATCTATGCACCGTATGTGATGAAGCTAATTCTCGACCAAGTCCCTTCTCTTAATCAAGAGCACTTCACCTTGCACAAGACCGGCACTCTTCAAATTCTCAAGCATGACAAGCCTTCTTCCTCAAATGCTCCTTCACGAGCCCCTTTTGCTTCTAGTGATGAAGAAGAAGAAGATGTGGCACCCGTACCGAGGAGAAGTAAGAATGCCGACCCTCCCTCATGGATTAGCAAGGGAAAGGAGAGAATGTGGCCAAGGAGATGAAGAAGCTCACTTGGTTCGAAAGGGTGATGATTCGCATGAATGTGTGCCTTCACAAGGAAAACCACCAAGCCTACAAGGAAAGGAAGTTGATTATCTCTAATCAACACAAGTTGTACAAGGAGTTGGAGAAGAAGAGGGACAAGACTCCTCCTCCATTTGTTGAAGACAATCCACCTGAGAAATCTTCTGGGAGTGAGAAGACCATGAGCTATGACCGGTGGCATACCAAACAATTAACATGGGCTGATTTTGACTTTGAGGATGTGTCTTCTATGTCTTCTTCCTCGCGCAACACCGGCAAGGCACCTATGGGTGAGAAGTGTTGGGAATATGCCCTAGTGGCAATAATAAAATGGTTTATTAAGCATATTCATGTCGTGGTGGTACACAAACAGATGCCATAGGTAGGCTTATCTTGGGGCCGATGGAGGCTGGAGGTATCGGGGAGGGTAGGTGCGTGTAGAGACGCACACGGAAAGACACAAACACACACCGATTTACCCAGGTTCAGGGCTCTCGTGAGGAGATAAAACCCCTACTCCTGCTTGTCTGATCTATATATGATGGATTACACTTGAGCTACACAACGCTCCTTGAGCTGTATGGAAGAACTAAGAACTGAGGGCACTAAACTGAGTCTAGGAGTGGCTCTGGTGTTCAACGGAGCATCGTTCCGAGTCTGATGAGGCGTGGTCTGAGCGGTCTTTGTAAAAGGAACCCCTGGTGCTCCTTATATAGGGAAGCCCAGGGCACAAGTTAGGGCTGACGTTTGTGCTGGCGTAGGCAGCACTGTGGCCACGCCTGGGCCTCTGACTGCTTCCGTCATGCCCGCGTGGCATGTCTAATCCATCAACTCCTGTGCACTGCTCCATGGTACTGCATCGGTCAGCAGCATGGAGGCCTGACTCCCCATACCGTGACCACCGAGTCAAAGGGTAGGCAGCACGTCCCATCGTGCCAGTGGCAGGACGCCTGCCCCGTGATTGTAGGGACAAGACGTGAGCCTTGACTGCTCTCCGAGATAGACTCCTGACTCGGTTTCTCCTTTCCTGCACAAAAGAAGAACAAAGAAGAATCCGACATCCAATCTGCATGATCCGACATAAGGATATGTCGGTCGGCCTTGACCCGGTTGACTTTGGGTAAGACTATATGTTATGTCGGTTATTGTTCACCCGGTCAACTCCAGGTCTACTTGCACCTCGTCATCTTGACCCCATCCGGGGGGTTGCCCCCCGACATTAGTCCCCGAAGCTGGCGTGGTCCTGCAACCTCGGCTGAAGGGCCGCGGCAGGTTTACCCGAAAAACCAGCATTTCTAATATAAAACCGTCATAACATATGCCGGCCAAACTTATATGTCGGAAAGCCATTTACCTCCCAACTTATTATCATACCTTACGTCGGATTGTTCCGACCTACGGGAGCATTCCTCGGTTTTTCTGAGTCATCGACTTCTCTACGTGTCGACGCATCCCTGCTTGACGCTTCGGTTTTCGCGCACCGATGGACGTGACAGTGGCACGTGGCGCTCCTGTCGCGCAAGCACTCTTAGCGCCGCACGACGCCTCGAGTCATGCAGCAGTTACGGCGTCGTGCTGACAGTTAAGATCCCGATTGCGATCTGTGGCCCATTATGTGTCCGATCATGGGGCAGTTATCCCACGATCCACGCCGATCGTGCGCAGAATATCATGGGTTCGTGCCGTTGCCCCCGAGGGATAAATAGGAGGGAGAAGGGTAACTTTCTCCTCCTCTGCTCATTCGCCTCCTTCTCCTCTTCTCCTTCTTCCTCCTGCGCGCAGAGCACACCGCACCACCGCACAGCTCCGCGCACAGCGCCGCCGCCGCACGCACCTGCGCACGCCGACGAGCTGTTGGACGCCGACGCCGCGCACGCACGCATCGACGAACCGCCGCCTGCCGACGCCACTCGCCGGTAAGATTTCTTCTTCTTCCTTCTTGCGCATTAGCACTTTGCATCTACAGGTATTCTCCGGTCTTGCTTTTTCCCTTTGTTCTTCCTCTGTTCTTCACCGCGGTGACGCGTCGCGCGCCGCCGGTGACCTTGCGGCCGTGGTTGCGGTGCGCCGCCGGTCCCCTCTTCATCGTGCTCTATCTTTTTTCCTTTCTCTTTTCACCTTGGCACACATAGCTCACTGCCGGCGCCCTTTTTGTAGTTCTCAACAACCTCTCGCCGAGATGTCGAATAACACCTCCCTCGAGGCGGTTGACTTGGTCGAGGAGACGTTCGTGGAAGGATCCACCCGGGCCTCCTGGGAGGGCTCCGACGTAGGTCAAGCCGAGTTAGATTGGCTGATCCAGACACGGAGGATCCCTACCGGGGTGGAGTGCCGACTTCTAGGCTCCGAGATCGAGCCGAATCTCAAGGAAGGCGAATACGTCGTCTTTGTTGCGCACTTCGAGCGGGGATTCGGATTGCCCGCCAGTGCCTTCTTCCGAAACTTCCTCAATAAGTTCGGTCTTCAACCTCACCAACTTCCGGCGAATGCCATCACCACCCTCTCAGCGTTCGTCTCCTTCGCCGAGGGCTACCTCGGTCTCTGGCCCACCATCAATCTCTGGTCCAAATACTTCGGATTCCGGAAGCAGGTCATCCCGAATCCCGATCAACCGGACACACCCAAGGAGATGACCCAGTGTGGGGCCGCCACCGTCACACCTCGACGCGGCTCCATTTTTCCCCGGATCAACGGTCTGGAGTCATGCCGGAAATGGCAACGCTCCTTCTTCTATGTGAAGAACACCACTCGGGTTGACTTGATCAACCTGCCGACATTCTCCATCGGCCCCCACGGCACAACTCAACTGGGGGTACAATCCGAAGAAAAAGGTAGCGGAGGTCAACGAGATCCACCAAGTTGTGGAGGAACTCAGAGGAGCAGGGATGACTGCTGATGACCTGCTGGCAACATTCGTCAGCCGCCGGGTCCTGCCCCTTCAACGCCGAGTCCACAAAATTTGCCACATGAGTGGCCCCCTGGATCCAACCCGGGTGAGCACTGTCGAGCTGGACAAGGCCGGGGTCCGGAGGCGTATTAAGGCCATAGCCCGGACACGGATGACGGATGAGTGGGAGTGGGGCAAAGAGCCTCACAGCCGGAACAACCTTCCGCCCAGAGTAAGCACCCTCAACCGACATAACTTTTTTACCGACATAAGCTCTTATGTCGGTGCAACTCTGTACATTGTATTAATCATTTTCCGTCTCCATTACGCAGAGATTCGAGCGGCAAGGGAAGGAGGACGGACCGAATCCCGCCGCCCACTGGGGTAAAGACCGGGTCGAAGTTGACCCGGAAGACCCGGACAACGAAGACAACATGCCGATTCCTGATGTCGGCTCAATTCCCGCCACGGGTAAGGCTCGCGTCTCCTCCGCCCGAGACTGGTCTGACGATGATGAGGATGATTGTCAAATTTTAGAGGTACATGATCCTTCTCCGGTTGTGTTCTCATATCCGGTGCCTTCACCCTCAGCTGATTCGGACGACCAGGTGTTGGAGGTGGCACCGCTCGCCGTGGGGCCTAAGGACACAGTTCGGAAGCGACCAGCGGCTGCATCCACAGTTGCCGGGACCTCCGGCTCCTCAGGTCCCGCACATAAAAAGCCGTGAGTGAAGACAGTCTTGAGGCGTCGCGAGCGCCCTATCACCAAGGGGTAAGGCTCCCCACTTGTCGACATAAACTACACATTCTAGCTTGTAAATGTTTTCTTATCTTCTTCCTCCTGATGATAACTTGATTGTCTTAATTTTCAGCGCGGCGCCTCGGGAGATTCCATCGGCCGCACCTACTGACCGGGTCCCGCATAGGACTCCATCGCCACCTCGGCCCAACGACATTCGGTTGCCGAGTCCGCCGAGGACGAGTCCAGTGGCAGACATCTCGGCTCCGGAATCCGGAGCCGGAATCGTGGACTCGGTCTTGGCTGACGCACCGTCGACCAACCGAGATGCAGATCTCGGAGCCAACTCCTCAGTCCCCGAGGTAGGGCAGACCGAGGTCCCAAAGGATTCGGAGCCGCCGAAACAGCAGCAGCAACCAGAGCCGCAGACTCGGCCGCAACCACCATCGCAGAAGCAAAGACAACAACCACCAGCACCACAGCAGCAGCAACAGTAGAAGCAACAACCACTGGCCCCGCAACCGCCAAAACACAAACCACAGCCACCGGCACAGCCACAGCCACAGCAGTAGACCTCCAAAGCCCCAGTTCCCGCAACCGGGGTAACAACTACAAAGGCACTGGTGAAAACGGTGTCAACTAACCCGGACAGGCAATTGACTATGCCACCGAGCCAAGGCGCAGCGACATCATCCAGCATCCAGAACGTCAGCTGGGGGTTTGCCCCACTACGAACTCTTAGTGGGAAAAGCCTGGGCTCCCTCGAGCATTACAATATGGACTGGAACGCTGCCGACTTGAGCGAAGTGAGCTCACAATCACCAGCGGGCCTGATCTCCGAGCACCCGGCGGGGCCGAGTCTAGTGGACTAGGAGTTCGGCAATTGCATTTATCGCCAAATGCGACATCTACCCAGACTGTGCCCATGGGCGCATGCGACACACCCTGCACGATACCATGGAAGGTGGTCCTGCTTGGCTACATCATGTTCTCGGTAATTCCGATTTTGACCATAGTGTCCTTGTACATGATATTGATGCTGCTCCCGTTGTCCACTAGGACCCGGCTGAAACTGACATTGATGCTGGGTCCGACGAATGTCAGATTCACCACTAAAGCATAACCCCCCGGGTTGGGTATGACCCTGGGATGGTCATTGATGCTCCAGCTGATCTCATCCTCAGACCAGTACATGAATTTGGGCACGGCCGGCATAACCGCATTCACCTCCATTGCTCGCCGGTGCTGGCTCTGTTTGTCCGTTGACTCGGTCACAAAGACCATGTAACTCTGGTGGGGCTCTCGGTACTCATTCCGCCGACTCGGGCCAGTGTTGCTGTTGTTGTAGTTGCTGTTGTTGTTGTTGTTGTCGTTGGCCACCTGGTTGACATTCTCTGGCTTCTGCCGGGTGTTCAGAGGCTCAGTATTTGCACCGGTGAGAGGTGCAGGTGTGGAGGTCGGACCGGCAGCTACCGGCTTGCGTTGGTACCAACTGCAGTTCCGGGTAGTGTGTTGTGCCGGTCTGCTGGGGTGCTTGGTGTGAAAGGTGCGGGGGCCATCCAGCATTTTCTCGTAAGTGTATCTTTCCGAGTCATCCCATTGTTTCTCCCTCCATTCCACGGCTTCCTCTCGCCGTTTCATGGCCTCTTTCCTTCCGAGTTTTGGCCCCACGAGGGACCATCGTTTTTCTGGCGCTGGCTACTGCCGGCACCCACTTGATCTTGGTCGACAGCTGCGACCTGGTCTGACCCGTACCGGTAATCCGGCCGGTCATCTCTTCTCTTGTTTCGGTTATCCGAGCGATTGCTACGCCGGTTGATCTGTCTCGGTCTTGCGCAGGGTACCTCCTGCCCGAGTCAACCTGAGCCAGTAAAGGCTGTGTCGGATCACCAAGGGCGTAGCTGTCTGCTATTGCCATTGTTTCGGCCAAGGTGGCCGGCATCTCCCTCTGGAGTCTCTGCCAAAGCATGGAGCCATGTCGGCACCCTTGTGCAAACCATGCGATGGCTTGCGACTCGATCACCCCTTCACAGGAGTTGCGGATTGTGCTCCACCGGGTAAGGTACTCCCGGTCCGTCTCTTCTTCCCTCTGCTGACACATGGACAGCTGCTGAGGACGATTCGGCCTCTTGTACATGCTGGAGAAGTTGCTGACGAAAGCATCAGAGAAGTCAAGCCAGCAATCAATGCTGTTCTCCTCCAAGTTGTTCAGCCAGATCCGGGCTGGACCCTCCAACATTTGCAGTACATACCGCACAGCCCATCGACGGCTGCCACCAGCGATATGCACCGCGGTGACATAATCTGTCAGCCAGTCCTCTGGCTTGGTACTACCATCATATGTCTTGGCACCCCGGGGAAGTTGGAAATTCGGCACCGGTGCCTGCTTCATGATCCGGGGTCCAAAACATGCTGGACCCGGTGGGCCTTGCTGCTCCAGGAGCTCAGACAGATAGATTCTGTCAAGCTTGTTGCGAACGTCATGTGCCGGCAGCTGGCGTGCTCCCAGCCTAGCACCGAGTGCACCCTCGGTCGCCAGATCCCTGAATCTTGTGTACCCGGCCCGCTCCATGGCCGAGTAACCATCATCGTATCGGTCAGCGGCCTGCTCGGCATACCCGGCACCCTGTCATTGCCGAGGTGGATTGGGTACCGGATACCGAGGTGGCTGACCCGGATTCACTGGATTAACCCGGCTGACACCTTGCCTGCCCTGAACGGGTCCTGGCGCTCCCTGACCGGGTTGACCTTGGCCAGCTATCTGCTTTCCGGCATATACCGGATCATACGCCTGCAGCTGTTTGTTCTTACCAGAGTTTACACTCTGGCCACGGCTTCTGCCGACATATGGCGAAGAGGCCTGTCCCTTGGACACTGCCCCGGCACCACCATTCGAGTGAAGGTACCGAGACCCACCTACATCCGGGTTTTCATTCCGGAATGCTTCATTCTGGCGGTTGGCAATAGCTACTAGCTCGTTGACTCGGTCCTGCTGCCTACGACGAGCCTCTCCGGATAAGTTTGGTAACTCGGCTGCGGCTGCCTCTGCAGCCCTAAGATTCTTGGCGGGGGTGCTGTACTTCGGCTTATCTGCCGACACATGGCTAACAGTTCTACTAGATCTGGCTCTACCATCTCTAGCTATCTCGGCATTGAGGTTTCTACCTCGGTTGCGCACCTCATCTATGCGACTAACAGGATTTGCTACTGGAGTAAAACCATGAGCCTTGTTATACTCACGGAGAGAGATGTCAAACTCTTGCCTGACTCGGGCCACCTCTAGAGCTTCCTCGAGTATGTCCTTGCGCTGCTGATCCAGCTCCGCCTAAGCCAGAACAACATCTGCACTCGGAGCCACTGGGGTTGCCAGCTTCTTGATTATGTCCTGAAGAGGACTCGGCGTCACCGGCACACGCGATGTACTGGCCTGCACCGTGCGGTTCTCCGGCCTCTCCAGCGGCGGGCGTGCCGTCCAGGTGGACCTGTTGCTGACCTCGGCTTCTCCAGCCGTAGCACCGCCGGTACCGACGACTGGAGCGGTCATCATGACCTCGGCACAGCTAGCGGGGCGAGTGGTATGCCGGCCACGAGCTGCGCAGACTGCGGGAGGATCCGCAGCCACCTGCACCCTTTCGGGAAACCGGCACGGGACCTCGGTGGCGACGTAGACGGTGAGCGAGCCGAACTCGATGAGGCACCCGTTCTGGGTAGCGGCCTGCTGCCGAAACAGCCGGCGTTGTCGACGACGACATTGAGCGTGCCGAATCTGTGGGCAAGGCCACTAAGCACGCGCTCGCCCGACCCGATGAAGGAGCTCGTCCGGATGAACACACCAGCCAGCGCCGCTGCTGGCCCCACGGTGGGCGCGAACTGTCGTGGTGGTACACAAACAGATGCCATAGGTAGGCTTATCTTGGGGCCGATGGACGCTGGAGGTACCGGGGAGGGTAGGTGCGTGTAGAGACGCACACGGAAAGACACAAACACACACCGATTTACCCAGGTTCAGGGCTCTCGTGAGGAGATAAAACCCTTCTCCTGCTTGTCTGATCTATATATGATGGATTACACTTGAGCTACACAACGCTCCTTGAGCTGTATGGAAGAACTAAGAACTGAGGGCACTAAACCGAGTCTCGGAGTGGCTCTAGTGTTCAACGGAGCAGCGTTCCGAGTCTGATGATGCGTGGTCTGAGCGCTCCTTGTAAAGGAACCCCTGGTGCTCCTTATATAGGGAAGCCCATGGCACAAGTTAGGGATGAGGTTTATGCTTGCGTAGGCAGCACTGTGGCCACGCCTGGGCCTCTGACTGCTTCCGTCATGCCCGCGTGGCATGTCTAATCCATCAACTCCTGTGCACTGCTCCATGGTACTACATCGGTCAGCAGCATGGAGGCCTGACTCCCCATACCGTGACCACCGAGTCAAAGGGTAGGCAGCCCGTCCCATCGTGCCAGTGGCAGGACGCCTGCCCCGTGATTGTAGGGACAAGACGTGAGCCTTGACTACTCTCCGAGATAGACTCCTGACTCGGTTTCTCCTTTCCTGCACAAAAGAAGAACAAAAAGAATCCGACATCCAATCTGCATGATCCGACATAAGGATATGTCGGTCGGCCTTGACCCGGTTGACTCCGGGTAAGCCTATATGCTATGTCGGTTATTGTTGACCCGGTCAACTCCGGGTCTACTTGTACCTCATCATCTTGACCCCATCCGGGGGGTTGCCCCCCGACAATTCATGTTTATGATAATAGTTTATTATCCATGCTATAATTGTATTAAATGGAAACATAATACATGTGTGGAATATAAACACCAGGAGTCTCTAGTGAGCCTCTACAGGACTAGTTCGTTGATCAAGAGATAGTTAGAGTTTCCTAACTATGGACTTGTTATAGTCACTTGATAACGGAGTATCGTCATTGGGTGAATGACTTGATGGACATGACCCAAACAATAAAGAGTTGCAATTAATCGTGTCACAAAAGTTTTGTTGTCAACACTTTTAATATGCCAAATATAGTTTCCTTAGACCATGAGATTATATCACTCCCGGTCACCAGAGGAATACTTTGTGGACATCAAACGTCACTTCGTAACTGGGTGATTATAAAGGTGGCTTTCAGGTATCTCCGATGGTGGGTTGTTGGGTGATATGAATCAAGAGTGGGATTTGTCCCTCCATGTGACGGAGAAGATATCTCCAGGCCTTATCGGTAATATAGCATCAAAAGTCTGCAGACATGTGATTAGGTTGTAATCACCGGGATCCTATATTATGGACGAGTAAAGAGAACTTGCCGGTAACAAGATTAAACTAGACATGGGGATGTCAACGATTATATCTCGGGCAAGTAAAATATCGTGAGACAAAGGGAATTGTATATGAGATTAATTGAATCTCCGGCATCGTGGTTCAATCGAGAAAAGAGTTTCGTTTAGTGTATAGGAATTAATATGGGCATCCCGGTCCCGCTATTAAATATTGATATGATCATGATGTCTATGCATTCCCGAACCCGTAGGGTCACACACTTAACGCTCCGATGAAATTAGGTTTTGCGATGAATTAAATGATGAAATGAACGAATGGTGATTCGGAGTCTCGGATGGGATCTCGGACATCACNAGATGATGATCGCGTCACTTTGCGCCAAAAACTAAGGGCTACAACTTTGCTGAACAACATTTTGCAAATTCGAAAGTTGGCCCGACCAGAATTTTCAAAAAACAGTACTGGCCAAAACTAGGGTTTGCTGTTTGGACAAGTAAAACATTTTTGTTCTGGCCAAGGTTTCCTCCCAGTGGTGCAGGTATGCCTTGTGCTGGTGTCTAGGTGCTCCCCTCCCTTTGGAAAATCATTTGGCTGGTTTTTGAGAAAAGATAAGTTTTAGGCAGAATCTTGCATAGGGAAAGGTCAACCATTTTCTTAACAAGATACCAATATTTTTCCACAATTGGGTTGCGTATAGCCTAGAGACCATCCCCTAATTTTTGCAGAATTTTTAGAGACATAAAACCGGGGTTCCTTTGTAAGGCGAATAAAAGAGAATTTCTAAAAGAGAAAAGAATTCTCCCAAAACAAATATTGACCAAGGTCAAAATTATAAACACCAGTGCCAAGTGGGGGGGGGGGGAATAGAAGGCAGAAGATCCCACTTGGGTTCAACAGATCAGAAGTTTCAAAATTTAAATCATTTTCCTGCGGTTTAAAGCCAAACGCATTTTAAATAAATAAAATAAGGCTTTTTGGAAAAAATTTCAAAAAGGGCCAAAATCCAGGGTGTTACAGTAGCTCCCTCTTCTTCTCGCTCCACCACTACTACCACACTAACGACTCGGTTAGTGGCAGCAATGTAGAGCAACATGGGCTCTCTTGGTAATGGCGAAGCAATATCGGCGCAGTATCCAACATCTTTTTTAGTTCATGGAACGCCGCATCCGCTTGCGGGGTCCAGCTAAACCTGTCTGATATTTTCATTAGTTGGTATAAGGGCAAGGCCTTTTCTCCCAACCGACCTAGGAAGCGGCTCAGAGAAGCCAGACATCCGGTGAATTTTTGGACATCTCGGAGACATCTCGGTAACCTCATGTTTTCTATTGCCCGGATCTTAGTTTTATTTGCCTCGATACCTCGGCTTGACACAAGGAAACCGAGTAACTTTCCTGCCGGTACACCGAATGTGCATTTATCCAGATTAAGTTTTTAGCCGGAATTTCCGCAGGTTTGCGAATGTCTCTTTGAGATCATCCAACAAGGTGTGCTTTTCTTTAGTTTTTATGACTATGTCATCGACATACACCTGCACATTTTTGCCTATTTGATCGTGTAAACATTTCTGCATACAACGCTGGTAAGTAGCGCCGGCATTTCTCAACCCAAAACACATGACTCAGTAGCAATAAGCCCCGTACGGGGTGATAAAGGTAGTCTTTATTTGATCAGATGGGTTCAGCGGTATCTTGTGAAAACCAGAATACGCATCTACAAACGATAATAGTTCACACCCGGCCGTGGAGTCGATCACTTGATCGATCCGAGGCAGTGGGAATGGATCCTTAGGACATGCCTTGTTCAGATGAGTGTAATCAACGCACATGCGCCAGACAGTAGCAGCATCCGGGTCCTCCTTCTTCTTTTCTACCAGGACCGGGTTAGCCAGCCAGTCCGGGTACTTCACTTCCACCACAGCATTTGCTGCGAGTAACTTGGCCAACTCGTCACCCACAGCTTTTCTTCTTCCTTCGGCCAGACGCCGCGTAGGTTGCTTCACCGGCCTAGCATCCGGCCTGACATGTAATGAGTGCTCAGCTAACTCCCTCGGAACACCCAGCAAGTCCTGACTAGACCATGCAAAGATATCCCGATTCTCACGGAGGAAGTTGATGAGCTCGCTTTCCTATCTGCTGTCCAACCCGGCACCGATGATGACAGTGTGGTACGGGTTAGACTCGTCAACGCCGACTTTCTTGGACTCCTTCGCCGCCTGAAAGGTTGCAGACTGCTGCGGGTTAGCCGAACTCGGCATACCGAGTTGAGCGGATTGGGCCAGAGCCACCACCTCGTGGATTCTCCTCTTCTCAGCAGCAATCACCAATGACTCGGCCAGGAGTGATCCGGCAGAGGCACACTCCATGGAGCGCTTGTAATCACCCGAGATGGTGATGATACCATTCGGACCCGGCATCTTCATTTTTAGGTAGGCCACATGAGTGGACGCCATAAACTTGGCGAGTGCTGGCCTACCGAGTAAGGCATGATACGGGCTTTCAAGGTCCACGACCTCGAACAGCAGACTCTCAGTTCAGCAATTGCTTTTGTCGCCAAATGCGACATCTACCCAGACTGTGCCCATGGGCGCATGCGACACACCCGGCACGATACCATGGAAGGTGGTCCTGCTTGGCTGCATCACTCGGTAATTCCGAGTTTGACCATGGTGTCCTTGTACATGATGTTGATGCTGCTCCCGTTGTCCACTAGGACCCGGCTGAAACTGACATTGATGCTGGGTCCGACGAATGTCGGATTCACCACTAAAGCATAACCCCCTGGGTTGGGCATGACCCTGGGATGATCATTGATGCTCCAACTGATCTCATCCTCAGACCAGTACATGAATTTGGGCACGGCCGGCATGACCGCGTTCACCTCCATCGCACGCCGGTGCTGGCTCTGTTTGTCTGTGGGCTCGGTCACAAAGACCATGTAGCTCTGGTGGGGCTCTCGGTACTCATTCCGCCGACTCGGGCCAGCATTGCTGTTGTTGTAGTTGCTGCTGTTGTTGTTATCGTTGGCCACCTGGTTGACATTCTCCGGCTTCTGCCGAGTGTTCAGAGGCTCAGTGTTTGCACTAGTGAGAGGTGCAGGTCTGGAGGTCAGACCGGCAGCTACCGGCTTGCGCTGGCACCAACTGCAGTTCCGGGTAGTGTGTTGTGTCGGTCTGCTGGGGTGCTTGGTGTGAAAGCTGCAGGGGCCATCCAGCATTTTCTCGTAAGTGTATCTTTCCGAGTCATCCCATTGTTTCTTGTCTCCATTCCACGGCTTCCTCTCGCCGTTCCACGGCTTCTTCTCACCGTTCCACGGCCTCTTTCCTTCCGAGTTCTGGCCCCACGAGGGACCATCATTTTTCTGGCGCTGGCTGCTGCCGGCACCCACTTGATCTTGGTCGACAGCTGCGACCTGGTCCGACCCGTACCGGTAATCCGGCCGGTCATCTCTTCTCTTGTTTCGGTTGTCCGAGCGATCGCTACGCCGGCCCGATCTGTCTCGGTCTTGCGCAGGGTACCTCCTGCCCGAGTCAACCTGAGCCAGTAAAGGCTGTGTCGGATCACCAAGGGCATAGCTGTCTGCTATTGCCATTGTCTCGGCCAAGGTGGCCGGCATCTCCCTCTGGAGTCGCTGCCAAAGCATGGAGCCATGTCGGCACCCTTGTGCAAACCATGCGATGGCTTGCGACTCGATCACCCCTTCACAGGAGTTGCAGATTGTGCTCCATCGGGTAAGCTAGGTACTCCCGGTCCGTCTCTTCTTCTCTCTGCCGACACATGGACAGCTGCTGAGGGCGATTCGGCCTATTGTACGTGCTGGAGAAGTTGCTGACGAAAGCATCAGAGAAGTCGAGCCAGCAATCAATGCTGTTCTCCTCCAAGTTGTTCAGCCAGATCCGGGCTGGACCCTCTAGCATTTGCGGTACATACCGCACAGCCCATCGACGGCTGCCACCAGCAATATGCACCGCGGTGACATAATCTGTCAGCCAGTCCTCTGGCTTGGTACTACCATCATATGTCTTGGCACCCCGGGGAAGTTGGAAATTCGGCACCGGTGCCTGCTTCATGATCCGGGGTCCAAAACATGCTGGACCCGGTGGGCCTTGCTCCTCCAGGAGCTCAGACAGATAGATTCTGTCAAGCTTGTTGCGGACGTCATGTGCCGGCAGCTGGCGTGCTCCCAGCCTAGCACCAAGTGCACCTTCGGTCGCCAGATCCCTGAATCTTGTGTACCCGGCCCGCTCCATGGTCGAGTAACCATCATCGTATCGGTCAGCGACCTGCTCGGCATACCCAGCACCCTGTCGTTGCCGAGGTGGATTGGGTACCGGATACCGAGGTGGCTGACCCGGATTCGCTGGGTTAACCCGGCTGACACCTTGCCTGCCCTGAACGGGTCCTGGTGCTCCCTGACCGGGTTGACCTTGTCCAGCTATCTGCTTTCTGGCATATACCGGATCATACGCCTGCAGCTGTTTGTTCTTTCCAGAGTTCACACTCTGATCACGGCTTCTGCCGACATATGGCGAAGAGGCCTGTCCCTTGGACACTGCCCCAGCACCACCATTCGAGTGAAGGTACCGAGACCCACCTACATCCAGGTTTGCATTCCGGAATGCTTCATTCTGGCGGTTGGCAATAGCTACCAGCTCGTTGACTCGGTCCTGCTGCCTACGACGAGCATCTCCGGATAAGTTTGGTAACTCGGCTGCGGCTGCCTCTGCAGCCCTAAGGTTCTTGGCGGGGGTGCTGTATTTCGGCTTATCTGCCGACACATGGCTAACAGTTCTACTAGATCTGGCTCTACCATCTCTAGCTATCTCGACATTGAGGTCTCTACCTCGGTTGCGCACCTCATCTATGCGACTAACAGGATTTGCTACCGGAGTAAAACCATGAGCCTTGTTATACTCACGGAGAGAGATGTCAAACTCTTGCCTGACTCGGGCCACCTCTAGAGCCTCCTCAAGTATGTCCTTGCGCTGCTGATCCAGCTCCGCCTGAGCCAGAACAGCATCTGCACTCGGAGCCACTGGGGTTCCCAGCTTCTCGATTACGTCCTGAAGAGGACTCGGCGTCACTGACACACGCGATGTACTGGCCTGCACCGTGCGGTTCTCCGGCCTCTCCAGCGGCGGGCGTGCCGTCCGGGTGGACCTGTTACTAACCTCGGCTTCTCCAGCCGTAGCACCGCCGGTACCAACGACTGAAGCGGTCATCATGACCTCGGCACAGCTAGCGGGGCGAGCGGTACGCCGGTCGCGAGCTGCGCAGACTGCAGGAGGATCCGCAGCCACCTGCACCCTTTCGGGAAACCGGCACGGGACCTCGGTGGCGACGTAGACGGTGAGCGAGCCGAACTCGATGAGGCACCCGTTCCGGGGTAGCGGCCTGCTGCCGAAACAGCCGGCGTTGTCGCTGACGACGTTGAGTGAGCCGAACCTGTGGACAAGGCCACAGAGAACACGCTCACCCGACGCGATGAAGGAGCCCGTCCGGATGAACACACCAGCCAGCGCCGCTGCTGGCCCCACGGTGGGCGCCAACTGTCGTGGTGGTACACAAACAGATGCCATAGGTAGGCTTATCTTGGGGCCGATGGACGCTGGAGGTACCGGGGAGGGTAGGTGCGTGTAGAGACGCACACGGAAAGACACAAACACACACCGATTTACCCAGGTTCAGGGCTCTCGTGAGGAGATAAAACCCCTACTCCTGCTTGTCTGATCTATATATGATGGATTACACTTGAACTACACAACGCTCCTTGAGCTGTATGGGAAAACTAAGAACTGAGGGCACTAAACCGAGTCTCGGAGTGACTCTGGTGTTCTACTGAGAGGCGTTCCGAGTCTGGTGAGGCGTGGTCTGAGCAGTCCGTCCTTCCTTGTAAAAGGAACCCCTGGTGCTCCTTATATAGGAGAGCCCAGGGCACAAGTTAGGGCTGACGTCTGTGCTGGCGTAGGCAGCACTGTGGCCACGCCTGGGCCTCTGACTGCTTCCGTCATGCCCGCGTGGCATGTCTAATCCATCTACTCCTATGCACTGCTCCCAGGTACTGCTTCGGTCAGCAGCATGGAGGACGTACTGCCCATCCCATGACCTCCGAGTCAAGGGTTAGGCAGCACGTCCCATCGTGCCAGTGGCAGGACGCCTGCCACGTGATTGTAGGGACAAGACATGAGCCTTGACTACTCTCCGAGATAGACTCCTGACTCGGTTTCCCCTTTCCTGCACACAAGAAGAACAAAGAAGGATCCGACACACAACTTGTATGGTCCGACATACGGGTATGTCGGGTTAACCTTAACCCGGTCAACTCCCAGTATGCCAGTATGGTATGTCGGTTATTGTTGACCCGGTCAACTCCGGGTCTACTTGTACCTCGTCATCTTGACCCCATCCGGGGGTTGCCCCCCCCCCCCCCCACATAATGATCAAAGTTAATAAAGGTGCACTTACTGGGTGTTTCGGCAAAACTCATAATGAATATGTTATGATGTTGCAGAGCTCTCTGGGCTCGTTGGTAATGCAGAGCTCTCTAGGCTCGTTTGTATTGCAGAGCTCTCTGGGCTCGTTTGTATTGCAGAGCTCTCTGGGCTCATTTGTATTGCAGAGCTCTCTGGGCTCGTTGGTGATATATAGGCTGGAGTATAGAGATATTGATATTTTTTAGAAATCCCTTTGTGGGTGTAAAAAATAAATCTTTCCAATAAATCTGATGCAAGCTATAAAGAGCTTGACTTGAAGAAATCCATTGCGAGCATTAGATAGCTCGACTTTGATAAATCCATTACGAGCAATAGAGAGCTCGATTTTGAGAAATCTGTTGCGAGCAATAGATAGCTCAACTTTGAGAAATCCGTTGCGAGCAAAGGATAGCCCGACTTTAAATAAACCTGGTGCGAGTTATTTGAGAGCTCGACTTTTTAGAAATCCATGGCGGGTTAAAGAACCCAACTTTGAGATTTGGCTACAATTAAGCCTCCAAGGATCGAATTGATATGCCACCTAGAATTTTCTGGAATAATAACTGTACTCAACTTATACTAGCCCCCTTGCATTATTTAAAACTTACTTTATAATCTTCTGGATTATCTCTGCAATTTCTTCATAAACCGGATATGTAGCTCCCGGAATTAACTCAAAGGGGGCTGACTTTATATAATTTAACTGAATAAAATATGAAATTTAAATATAAATGCGACTTAGCTTATTTTTATTCTTCTGTGTTGATGACGTTGACATGAAGGAGTCATCATGAAGGAGTCATTTGCGACAAGTTTGACGCAAAGAAGTCATCTTTGGCAAGTTTGATGTGGCAGAGTTGACGAAAAGGAGTCATCTTTGACGAGTTTGTCTGATGGAGTCATCCATGGCGAGGTTGTTGTGAAGGAGCCATCTGCGGCGAACTTGTCTGAAGGAGTCATCCGTGGCGAGCTTGTCCAAAGGAGTCATCCGCGACGAGCTTGTCTGAAGGATTCGTCCGTGGAGAGCTTGTCTGAAGGAGTCATCCGTCGCGAGCTTGTCTGAAGGAGTCATCTGTCGCGAGCTTGTCTGAAGGAGTCGTCCGTCGCGAGCTTGTCTGAAGGAGTCATCTGTGGCCAGCTCGTTTGAAGGAGTCATCCGTGGCCAGCTCGTTCGAAGGAGTCATCCGTGGCCAGTTTGTTCGAAGGAGTCATCCGTGGCCAGCTTGTTCGAAGGAGTCATCTTGACGGAAGGAGTCCTTTCCGAAGAAGGAGTCATCCTGGCGGAAGGAATCCTCGCCGTGGAAGGAGTCCTCGCCGCGGGAGGAGTTATCACAACTGGATCGTCGATGACGGTTGTTTCTCTTTGGTTGGTGAAGATCTGGTGATGACGAAGTTCTTCATCCCTTGGCGAGCAGCTCCCATGATCTCAACTCCTTTTGTCACTAGCCCCACGGTGGGCGCCAACTGTCGTGGGGTTGTCACGGCAAGTACTTCCTCCGGGAAGCTAAGTTGTGGGGATGTTGTGACAGAAGTACACGGGAGCTGGTAAATCTCGACGAGGGACAAGGAGTTTACCCAGGTTTGGCCCCTCTGTTTAGAGGTAAAGACCTACTTCCTGCTTGTTCTTTATTGCTGTGGATCTAATCTCGATTACAAGGTTCCGACTCCTTAGGCGTGGGAGTCGGCGACTACGGATCTGGTGTTTCTTGAGAGCTTTCAACTTCTGTCTATCTAACTTGTTATGGCATACTCCTTCTGGCCTCTCTATGACGACCTGGGAGCTCCACTTATATACACGAGGACTCCCAGGGTTACAATTTGTCTACAGGTCGGAGTCCTATTCAGGAACCTACTAATCTTCGTGTCTTCCAAGTTACCACTCCGTCTTGTAGTTGGACTCCTTCATACGAGTCTTCTGGAAGTGGACTCCGTCTTGTAGTTGGACTCCTTCGTACGAGTCTTCTGGAAGTGGACTCCATCTTGTAGTTGGACTCCCTCGTACGAGTATTCTGGAAGTGGGCTGGCCCAGTCTGGGGAGTCCTTTGGGGACCTTCCAGATTGAGGGGTTCTTCGGAACCTTCCAGTCTGGGGGGTTCTTCGAGGAGTCGGCCCAGTGCCAGGTCCTTCAAGGAGTCGGCCCAGTGTCAGGTCCTTCAAGGAGTCGGCCCAGTGTCAGGTCCTTCAAGGAGTCGCCACAGTCTAACTCCTGTCAAGGAGTTGGCACAGTCTATAGGTCCTTCTGCCTGCTGGTTTCTCTCCATCTTGTTGGCATACCCGGTTGGGTATTCCCCCGTCAGGGTCTCCGGTTCCGGTTGACAACAAGTGCATACAACTAGTAGATAGGATCCAAACAACAATTATACTCATGCAAACATAAGTGTTCAGATCTGAAAACATGGCACCCGGGCCCAAAGTGACAAGCATTAAGCATAACTAGTTGCACCAACGATGATTAACACAAATAGAGGATACTGGCATCGTGCCCTAACAATTTGGCATCGAATTACATGCGCAATCTTATTCAATCCCTTACATCCCCTTGCCTACAGCAGGGAACTACTCACACATGGAGGGGGACGACATGGATGGTTAATGGAGAGGCATTGGCGGTGACGATGGCGGCGATCTCCACTCCGGCAGGGTGCCGGAACAATGATCCTGGACCCCGAATTTAGGGTTCGTGATGGCGGCGGAGCTCCGTAAGGTTTCTGGAAAAAGTGTTCGGGGCCTCGTCGTTTTAGGTCGAGAGGGAGCTTATAAGCAAAGGGGGATCGCCAGAGGAGGTCCCAGGGGCAGGGGCGCCCCCCTACCGCGGCCTAGGGGCCACCCGCAGGTGGGGCCCTCCCCTGCTCCTGGGGTGGCCCCCCTTCAGGGTCTTCCGCTTCCGAGGCTTATTCTTCTTCAAAAATCCTTTTTATTATTTTTCTGGAATTTTCCGCGAACTTCTGAACCCTACACAAAAGAAAGCCACCAAATGCAATTCTGCTGAAAACAGCGTCAGTCCGGGTTAGTTCCAAACAAATTCATTAATAATCAGAGGCAAAACAATTGCAAAGTGTTTGGAAAAGTAGATACGTTTGCGATGTATCATAGTCAAGCTAGCCGGAAAGCAAAGACAGAGGACTCCTCTATGCACGAGCTTCTCGAAGATGTCGTTGGGCAGTGACCTATGACATCTTCGAGGGGCTCGGCATAGAAGCGTTCTCTCAGTGCAAAGATGACAACAAAATCAGTGCAATCACTGCTCAAATTATTGTTCCATTCTCCTAAAAGTTAGTGTTGTCACAACAAAATAAGTGCAATCCCTAGCCATGAACACAATAATCAAAATTAGGAAGTTCAGTCATCACCAACATCCCATCTAGTGTTTCTTCATGTGTGTCCCTTTCTTGTGATTGCGCCGTAACCATGGACAATCTTCATCATTTAACACGATGCTTGGGTCAGTGTTCACTGTGAACGGTGCAATTTCATCAAACTTATTGTAATCTTCTGACATGTCTGTCTTGTCCTCCACTCCCACGATGTTTCTTTTCCCTGAAAGAACTATCTGGTGCTTTGGCTCACCGTATGATGTATTCGCTTCTTTATCTTTTCTTTTTCTCGGTTTGGTTGACATGTCCTTCACATAGAAAACCTGAGCCACATCATTGGCTAGGACGAATGGTTCGGTTTTGTACCCAAGATTGTTGAGATCCACCGTAGTCATTCCGTATTGTGGGTCTACATGTACCCCGCCTGTCAGGTTGAACTATTTGCACCAAAACAAAGGGACTTTAAAAGAATATCCATAGTCAAGCTCCCATATATCCTCTATGTAACCAGAATATGTGTCCTTTTGCCCATTGTTGTTTGTTGCATCAAAGCGGACACCACTGTTTTGATTGGTGCTTTTTTATCTTGGGCGGCCGTGTAAAATTTCTTCCCATTTATCTCATACCCTTGGAAAGTCAATATAGTCAAAGATGGTGACTTGTCCAACAAATACAGCTCATCTCCAACAGTGGTGTTATTCATGAGATGGGTCTGCAACCAACCGCCAAAAGTCTCCATGTGTTTTCCATGAATCCACGAGTCAGTACGCTCCGGGTTTTCGGAGCATACAATATTCATGTATTCCTCGATATACGGAGCCACCAAACTAGAATTATATAGAACTGTGTAGTGTGCTTGAGTGAAAGAATGTCCGTCCATACTTATTATTGCTTTCTTTCCTAGTGTGCCTTTTCCACGCAGTCTCCCCTCATGGCGTGATTGAGGAACACCGATCGGCTTAAGGTCAGGAATAAAGTCAACACAAAACTTAATGACCTCCTCTGTTCCATAGCCCTTGGAGATGCTTCCTTCTGGCCTAGCACGGTTATGAACGTATTTCTTTTAAGACTCCCATGAACCTCTCAAAGGGGAACATATTTTGTAAAAATACAGGACCGAGAATGGAAATCTCTTCGACTAGGTGAACTATGAGGTGCGTCATAATATTGAAGAAGGATGGTGGGAACACCAACTCGAAGCTGACAAGACATTGGATCGCATCCTTCTATAAACTTTGTAGAGTTTCTGGATTGATCTAGGAAATTGCATTGAGAAATGCACATAGCTTCACAATGGGTACTCGAACATTTTCTGGTAGAAGCCCCCTCAACGCAGCTGGAAGTAACTGTGTCATAATCACGTGGCAGTCATGAGACTTTAGGTTTTGGAATTTTTTTCTGCCATATTTATTATTCCCTTTATATTCGACGAGAAGCCAGACAGGACCTTGATACTGCTTAGGACTTCAAAAAAGATCTCCTTCTCTTCTTTGGTAAGAGCGTAGCTGGCACGACCTTGATACTTCTCTAGATGCAGGTCGTCGTCGATTGCAGAGTGAACCTCTAGGATTTTCCAATAGGGTAGCTTCCAAAATATAGATTTTTTCTTCCACATGGGTGCGTGTTCGTCAGCGTCATTCGGAACAGATTGTCTGCCAGGACCCTTTCCAAAGATTACTTTTAAATCCTTGACCATACCATATATATCTTCACCAGTAGGGCGAGTAGGCTTCATTCGGTTTTCTGTCTCACCTTTGAAATGCTTGCCTTTCTTCCTTAAGAGATGCTTGGTCGGAAGAAATCGACGATGCCCCAGGTACGTAATCTTTCTACATTTCTCCAAATATATACTATCAGTCTCATGTAAACAGTGCGTGCATGCATGATATCCCTTGTTTATCTGTCGTGAAATGTTACTAAGAGCAGGCCAATCATGGATGGTTACAAACAGCAACGCTCGTAGGTCAAATTCCTATTGATTGTGCTCATATCCCACACATGTACACCTTCTTCATGCCACAACTATAAAACTTTTTCAACTAATGGCCTCAGGTACACATCAATGTCGTTGCCGGGTTGCTTCGAGCCTTGGATAAGCACTGGCATCATAATGAACTTCCACTTCATGCACAACCAAGGAGGGAGGTTATAGATACATATAGTCACACGCCAGGTGCTATGACAGCAGCTCTGCTCCCCAAAAGGATTCATGCCATCTGTACTTAGACCAAACCTTAAGTTCCTTGCGTCACCTGCAAAGTCCTTGAACTCTCTATCGATTTTTCTCCACTGCAACCCATCAGCGAGGTGTCTCAGCATCACGTCTTTCTTACGGTCTTCTTTGTGCCATCGCAACAACTTGGCATGCTCTTTGTTTTGGAACAAATGTTTCAACTGTGGTATTATAGGAGCATACCACATCACCTTGGCAGGAACCCTATTCCTGGGGCGCTCGCTCTCAACAATACTGGAGTCATCTCGTCTGATTTTATATCGCAATGCACTGCATACTGGGCATGCATTCAAATTCTCGTACTCCTCACCGCGGTAGAGGATGCAATCATTAATGCATGCATGTATCTTTGCACCTCTAATTCTAGAGGGCAGACCGCCTTTTTTTCTTCGTACGTACTGGGGGTAATTCGTTATCCTTTGGAAGCGTCTTTTTAAATATTGTCAGCAACTTTTCAAATCCCTTGTCAGATACACCATTCTCTGCCTTCCATTGCAGCAATTCCAGTGTGGTACCCAGCTTTTTCTGGCCATTTTCGCAATTTGGGTACAACAATTTTTTGTGATCCTCTAACATGCGCTCCAACATTAACCTCCCGTTTTCACTTCCGCAGTTTATCTGTGCATCAAGAATGTCCCGACGAAGATCATCGTCGGGCTCATCAACAATGTCCTCTTCTTCAGCTTCGTCTTCCCCCACTGTAGTACCACCGTGTGCAGTGAACGAAGGATAGTTGTCATCATCCTCTTCATTGTCTTCCATTATAACCCATGTTTCTCCGTGCTTGGTCCAACAATTATAGACGGACATGAAACCGGACTGCAACAGGTGGAAGTGAAGGGTTTTTTTAGGAAGAGTAATCCTTCGTATTCTGACAGACACTACATGGACAACTAATAAAACCATTATGCTTCTTGGTTGTCTCAGCCACACGGAGAAATTTATGCATTCCATTAATAAACTCGGGACTACGTCGGTCACCGTACATTCATTGCCGGCTCATCTGCATTATATAAGTATATAAAAAATCATTACACCCAACATCATGAATAGAGAAGTGACCAAATTAATTAATTAATACAAGTTCATCACATTAAAACCAAAGTAGAGTAGTGACCAAATGTAATACATAGTTCTCATAAAACATACATTGAAACTAATTACATACAACTATGTAATGCATTTAAATGCAACAACACATGCGATCAAAATCGCAACTAAGTTAACCATTGATCCAACAGCATAATGATACCAAGCCTCTTTATTAATGGCATATTTTCTAATCTTTCTAATCTTCATGCGCATTGCGTCCATCTTGATCTTGTGATCATCGACGACATCGGCAAGATACAACTCCAATTTCATCTTCTCTTCATCAATTTTTTTCAATTTTTCTTTCAAATCATCGTTTTCTTTTTCAACTAAATTTAACTTCTCGACAAGAGGGTCGGTTGGAATTTCCGGTTCATATATCTCCCAGATAAAAATATCTATGCCAAGTGTTGGTCGGCATAATTGTTATAAACTCAAAATTAAACAAATAGTTATAAAATATAATATACCACATACGAATCATAGACGGGGACGGATATCAAAACCATGGCACTATACATATAAAAAAACATAAGAAAATTATACAAGTAATAACTATGCATCTAAATCATACAAATAAGTTTTTTTAAACCAAAAGAGAAAAACAAGAGGCGCACCGAGGTGGTGCCGGTGACGGGACGACGCGGGCGATCGACGGTGGTGAGGACGGAGACCGGACGACACTAAAACCCCCAAATCATACTTTAATTTGAGCTCAAATTGCATATAAAACAAATGAAACCCCTAACTTAGGCATTTCATCAAACACCTAGCTAGCACTAGAAAAATGAAATGAGCTAAACTAGCAACGAAATGAGCTCAAGTAACAACGCCGGAAGTGCTAACCCTTGGATAGATGAGGCGCCGTCAATCTTGACAAATGTTGGGAAAAAATGGGGACGAACTCGAGCTCTCAGGAGAGGAAACACATGAAATGATGATGAAATCGAGCTCAAAAATGGCCATGGCCGGCTCGGGTGTGGGAGATGATATAGAGAAAAAACTTTAGACCCGGTTCGTAACACGAACCGGT
Organism: Puccinellia tenuiflora; assembly: GCA_012064385.1. Classification (NCBI taxonomy): domain Eukaryota; kingdom Viridiplantae; phylum Streptophyta; class Magnoliopsida; order Poales; family Poaceae; genus Puccinellia; species Puccinellia tenuiflora. The sequence goes on along the minus strand of QRDG01000214.1, from coordinate 531,096 downwards.
ACTAAAGATTGTACCGGTTCGTGATAGGAACCGGTAGTAAAGCTTTTCGCGCTGGGACCCAGAGCTGCCGCCGCCTGCCGCACACCTTTAGTCCCGGTTCTTATAACGAACCGCTACTAAAGGGTCCGGTCGAACCGGGACTGGTTTTGGCTGGCGCCCTGCCTTTTCAAACCGGGACTAATACCTAACCTTGTCCCGGTTTGAAACATGGCCGGTATGAAAGGCTAGTATGGAAGGGTGTTTTTCTACTAGTGCACCCGCAGCCATGAGGACCTCCGCCGCCGTTACAATCTCCGCTGCCTCCGCTACAATCTCTGCCGCCGCGTCTAGGGTTCAGGTCGGGTGGGACTGGGGACGAGCATGGAGGTGAGGAACGGAGGGGTCGGGGACGGTTTCTTTCCTTCGTTTTTTTAGATCCTTTTCTTCATTGACTGGTTCGTGTAGATAGCGATAGGAGGGGTATTTTGGTCTGTCCAAAAACAAATTAACGTAACAGTGTAACGGAATTCACGATAGTGGCACAAAAGGAAACAAATTAAAATTAGATGTCAAATAGGAAAGAATTTTTTACCATTGTCAAATAAGGAACCCCTTTTAAAGGGAGTCGCAAATAAGGAATTTTCTCTCTATTATACTAGAGAGCACTGGATCCTGTAATAATAAAGAAGATGAAAAGTTATGAAGACTAACAACGTTGGTATCATATGCGTTAGGAAATGTTCCTCTTTCCATTAATTGCAGAATGCCTTAATTTATCGGTGCAATGGAGAAAGATGCTCGACCACATAGCCGAAGCACTGTCCAACATACAATATATGTATGTATAAAGAGGCCAACATAGCGGAAATTCACTTTGGCTCCCGGGTGCACCTGCACCCGGTATGCCTTTTGATTTTTAAAAATTGAAAATGTTTTGAAAAATTCTGAAAAAAATTGGACACAAACATACGCAAGTTTTGAACACTCGTAAAAACTTTCGACAGAAAATGTCAATTTTTCTACTCTGTACAAAAAAGACAAATTTCTAACAAAAAAGTATGTTTTTTGTGGCTAGCTTCGTAGCCACTGATATATTCTGCAGACTATGGTACGATATGCAGAGGTCAAACAAGTGCCCTTCAGGGTTATACTCCTGTGCATTGACTACTGTACATATCACCCTATCACTCTATCAGGCTGGTGCATCTCCACCTTTCCACGGCTACGACCACTTTCTCCTTTACCTAAAGTTCTGACGCCATATACGTGGTTTGCTGCCGTGACGCACGTTTTACCACTAATTAAGCGTTCTAGACCGATACATGAGACACCACTAAAATCTGATCTCGTAGTGTAATTAACTCGTGACCACAAGCAACAAAAATAAAGTTCATCCGCAGAAACCCCGGTTGTTATCCAAATGGAAGCACATAGTCCTATCAGACTGCTCTACCAGGGCGACAACGAGGGTCAGGAGGGTCCTGACCATACACTACGGGGAAACGCACAATACGCCGACGGCCGGAAGCCGTCGGTGTACGCTCGTTTGCCGTCGGCGTACACATACGCCGACGGCCGCTGTCAGCGTATGGCCGTCGGCGTAGTGGCCCGTCGGCGTAGCCACTCTGCCGTCGGCGTATCCGTTGCCGTCGGCGTATGAATGCAATTTTTTAATTTTTTTGAATTTTTTAAATTTTTTTTTATTTCGAAATTTCTAACTCATCTACATACTAAATCTCTAATTACACATTTAATCATAGGTCAAAGTACTTACGCTGGTCAAAGTCAATGCCGTCGGCGTATGAATGCAATTTTTTTAATTTTTTTGAATTTTTGAAACTTTTTTTAAAAAAAATTTCTATTTCGAAATTTCTAACTCATCTATATACTAAATCTCTAATTACACATTTAATCATATGTCAAAGTACTTACGCTGGTCAAAGTTCCCGTTCGGTCACCCATCCTCAAATTACTCCAGCCCAAGCACGCTTAACCTTTGAGTTCCTTCATTGTTAGCTTCGAAATAAGAAATGAGAACTTACTAATACTTATATCATATCAATCATGTTAACCCCTGATTTAGGATGTTACACTTTTTCATTGTTTAAATTTAGAAAATTCATTTGAATAAGTAAAAATGATTGTAAAATAGTATATATTTTTAATAAATGAAATTATTTTTACTTTTATTTCCTTTTTACATTTAATATGGAATAATTCATATCTTTAATTCCGTTAATCGAAATTTAAAAAAATTATATGCCAATTAGAAAAATGAGAGGAATTCAAATATGACATCCATATCATCATTGTTGCCAAAAACAAATTCCAAATTATTTTATAAATATCATTTTCCATTTTTTAAGTGTAAAAAATGACTTTTTAATTAAGCAAGTAACAAACATATGTTACAAAATGTCATGTGCACGGTGAAAAAGATTTTATGGATGTCATATTTGGATTCCTCTCATTTTTCTAATCGATTTAGACATTTAATTTGTTTAATTCCGATTTACGGATTTAAAGATATGAATTATTTCATATTAAATGGAAAATAGAAAAAGGTATACGCCGACGGCATTGCCGTCGGCGTATCAAATATAAAAAATTGAAAAAGTATACGCCGACTGCTGCCGTCGGCATATAAAATGTAGAAAATTGAAAAAATCTACGCCGACGGCCAAAATCTCTAGGCCGACGGCAATGCCGTCGGCGTAGCTAAAAAAAAAAAAGATCTCGGTTGGCCTGGTCGGGGTCTATGCCGACGGCTCCGACATTTGGCCGTCGGCGTATGTCCTGGCCGTCGGCGTTTTGTGGATTTCCCGTAGCATAATACATGCATTAGGAGTTGAGACTATTAATTTGGAGTTATCCCATCGATCGGATTATCAGATAAACGTACGCCTGTCACTGTCCGTATCCATGTACACATAACTATATCAGAGATACGAATGATCTAGTGGCCGGCAGCGATAAAGCTATACTTTAATTTTAAGGTTTGAATCATCTAATAGCTGAATAAAGATGAAGTAAATTAAACAAAACGGAGCACGTAATCCGAGGCCGTCATAGTGTGATGCCGACTTGGCAAAGCACCCGTTGTTAAGTTGATATCAGTTGTGTCCACGACCACGTACACAATTACGTTGTACGGCTAGCTGGATGGCCTGAAATATCTCGGTTGCTTTTTCACTATCGTGTAACTCCCCGTATCAAAGCAATCGTGTGAATTAATTAGCTAGATAATGAGTAAACAGCTACTTTTTGTTTACTCCATTAAAAAAAAGATTGGTGGTAAACCGAGGCCGTCAGAGTAGCTTTTCTCCGTTGAAATTCAATAAAAAAAATTAGAATAGTCGTAGAGAATTAATGTATCGTGGCCGGCCGTGGATCAACGGATTGAAGGCCGAATGTGATCGTCCATTATCTTTGAAGAAAACAACGGCGTCAATATCGATCATATAAGCTAGCTATCCAGCCACTCGATTGCGTGTGGACGACGGACAAACTATATCGGTATTCGCTGAAACATAATTAACCTAACTATTTTGTCCCTGGATATTTGTGGTCGCTCAATTATACTCGCAATATATCAAAATATAATATGTTTTACCATTTTTCGTCCCATGTGTATTTAGACATGTTTTATTGTAAGGTTTAAATGAATATTAGACAAAAACTTATCTAGATACGGATGGAAATAAAAATGCTAAAACATTTTACATTTTGATACGGAATGAGTATATCCTATACATGCCATGCATTATCCTGCATTTTCAATCTTCGCTATCGTGGTAACATCAACAGCACGTACTAGCAGTGCAACTTGTGCGAGCAACGTGTAAATGACGCTAACTAGATCTTAAAATCTTAGAAATACATTTTCTCCCACTCAATTCTCTCTTCTTTATTAAAAATATTTCTTTTTGTTTTACAAAACATAGTATAGCGGAGACGCTCACATATAGGCGTATGCGCGCACACACACACATGTTAATCCTGTGAGTATCTCCGAAACGTCATGAGATTGGCGAAGTCACTTCGCTATCGACGGAAACATCACCTCATAATAAAAAATATTCCTCGTTCAATGAGAAACATCAGTGACAAGTCTAAGATTTGAACTCTGATGTGTTGGGAATAACCACCCACCCGGATAACCATGAATCTTTCTTTTCTTAATATAATACAGCGGCCTATCCATACACAGTGTTCGTACGTACCGTGACATACAGTCAGCTACCCAAAATTTCCTTTGGCCTGCACGTCGTCCTAAAAATCTGGCACGCGGCTTGAGCACTTTTCCTTTCCTCTCCCCTATCTCTTTCTACAGTGCAAGAGAGAGGCGACCGGGAGGGCGACTGCTTTTCCGCCGGTGAATCCGCCGTCCTCCTCTCTCTCGTCGGCCCCGGTGCCGTCGGAGAGGGGAGGGGGGTGGATTTGCCGGCCGGATCTGTGTATAGCTAGTAGTTTTAGCACTAGTCTATTAGGTTTTCGTGCCGGTGGTCGTCGACCGACGCCGCCGTCGCGAGTGGTTGTGCTCTGCATCTTCCTCTTGTCGTCACCGCGCTGCGATGACCAGGAGATTCGGGGCAGGGTTGTCTTGGCATGGTCGTTGGCGTGGTGGCGGCCCCGCCGTGGACTTTTGCTGCTCCTTCTTCACCGCGTCGCGACGGTGTCTTCTCCAGCACCGTCGAGTTGAAGGAGAAGGGTTTGCTGGAGCTGATGCTGCTGGCCTGTTGAGGCTGGCGGTTGGCTGGAGGTTCCTTTGGGCCTTGCAGGGAGTGCGGCCCGACGGTGGCGACCGGAGCTCACGGATCTGGAGATTGAGATCGAGCCTGGGGACGATCCCCGACCCACAAGCCACAGTGATATGTGGGCACTTGTGCTCCTTCTGGCGGTTCTTAAAGCCCTAGGGCGATGGGGCTCCCTCGATCTCGGGTGTGGTGGTCGCCGTCCTTCTTCCTCGTCGTGCGGCGGCGGTGGTGATGGATGGTGCTGTCGGCTTGTTGGTGCTTCGAACCCTAAGGGTCTGGTTGTTATTTTCCTTTTCTTTAGGGGTTTTCTTGCACCTTGTTTGGCTCTACGGATCCTTCTGGACCGTATTTCCTGGGTATGTACGTATGATGTACTGCTTATGTTTTTCATCTAATATACGTATTTCCTTTCAAAAAAAAAAAAAAATCTGGCACGCGCACTTACGCACTACATGGTATATATGTATATACCTGCATGCAGCAAAAGTTCCTACCAGCTGGTCCGACTCTACAAAGGTACCACATGACACGATCAAGACTAAGACAGGTATATATGCGAATTAAAACGTGTTATTCCTATACTGGTGATCGAGAGGAGCGAACAGGTTGTTTCCTAGGCAGCTACTGCGTAGCAGGTTCGCAGGATATGGACCGGCACCATGCACCCGGCCACGCTTGCTCGGAAACGCAGGGACGTAGAAAAAGCGTACGTACGTGGACGCCCCACGACACGTGCGCCCCAGACCGAGAGCGAGAGGAACATCAACATGTGGCCGATCGAACAGGGATGAGAGGACCATGCATCAACTTTGAATTCTGACGGCGACGTGGTACGTGTATAGGCAGCAACAGGCTACGTCTACGTGTTGTGCATGCGCACACGTTGAGTTCGTAGGGGTCTACGTTCGTTACGTACGTGCTCTACTTTTTTTTTGGTGGGTTTAGCTTTTCAAGTTTCTCCTTATGGCCTATGGGTGCGGCAAGGGGCCAATCGGTTTTAATCTTCGGTAGTGGAAGTGGTGTCCCCTAGCCTACAGTGAGTGGCTGAGCCGGGCTCCCCTGCCTTGTCAACTCCAGTCTCACACCCGAGGCCACGAAGCCAAACCATGCTTTCTTCTCGGTCGCTTCATTTGTCCGGCCGTGCCGGCTAGATTCGATCCAATTAATGTCGTTATAGCGCGCTAAAATCGGTTTACAGTTCGCGCCTTGCAGCGGGGCGGCGGTAACTATTCGAGGCGCGACAAAATTCAGCGTGCTACGTCCGCGCAGGCGCGTTAAAAATAGAGCGCCGCAAACACGTTTTTGCGAAGAGGATGATCATAACACAAGATCAAAACAACCAAAATAAAATAGGCTGCAATTAAAATATATTACAAAACATAGTTCAACAAAGCAAACGATGCATGCATAAAAATAAACGAAGGTAAACTAATCCTAAAACTAAACTACTCCTCTCGGTGGTGTAGTCCGACGAAGTCCAGAGGTCGCCCCACCTCGGGTCGTCGTCGTCGATGTTGTCCATGTCTGCCTCAGCAGCTCGCTTCCACCGCCGCTTGTCCTCCCGACGCGCCACCCTCTCGGCCCTTCTCTGCGCCCAAAAGGCGTTCTCGGTGGCCACGTCCTGAGAGATATATCGTGTTAATTCTACTGTCCTCCCAATGCTCTAACACTCGTAAGTGTAAGAGCGGGACCAGCTATAGCAGATGCGGATGTTCCTCGATAGTAACAATCACGGTTGGGCCGACGAAATTCGGGGCCCTATGCAAACTCTAAGATGGGGCTCCATCTCATTGACTGAACAAGAACCAATGGAAAATTATAATGTATATGTCATAATATTTTACATATCAATTAAATATGTCAGTAGAAACCCTCGGTCCACCTTTTCATAATTAACTTATCTCATAATTGAACTTGAAAATAAATCTAGAATGGTCACTATGAGCAACATCATAAATAATCTCATGTGCTACACTCTCTAGAACGAATGTCCCTCTAATGAAGAAAGTTTAATTGGGGGAGATTAAGTCCTCACAGATATTTTTCCAATATATTTGTAACACACTTGGAGAAAATTTTAAAGCTACACAATTAGTTAATGCAATAGGTCTGAATTTCTATATATTTACAACACCAGCTTCCTGTGAAAGACTTTTATTCTTGTATGGTGTAACTCCTTTGATCCGCCTTGATCTCTCTTGGTATATATGCTCTACCCCGTGTCTCCCACCTGTAATATGACTTTGTACCACTGATCATTGTTGATGGTTCAGGCTCAGCTTTGGCCCGTTCGTAGTTACAGTAACAGAAAATCATTGCGCTCCTAGTTTCATGTATGTAGGAGTATCCAGCCGTGAGGCCATACTGTATGGTGATTTTGACAGTGGAAAGAAATGGACTGAACTTAACACGCATCTAGCGGACTAATCAAAGCATAAATCCAGTCCTCTTTATCTAAAGATCTGACGCAAGTCTGACTATTAAGTGTACCTACGAGATCGATACATGGCATATGCCACTAAGACCATATCCTCTATAATGAATTCCAATCCACAGGTATCAAAGTTCCTCAGCCAAATCATCCCAAGTTCTTTATATCCTGATCGATCGAGCATGCATACGGCGAGCCATACGTGCAAAGGTGATCGATCGGATCGCTGGTACATCTAGAGACAGATTAGCGGATGAATGGACCGCAACTAGAAGAAACAGAGTAATGCGAGGTGGTGAGTGAGAGAGTCAGATAGTGCGACGCCGACTGGGCAAAGCACCGAGTTAGTAGGAGTGATAATCTAAATTAGCCACCGCATGTATACACGATCAATCCATTCATAGTTTCATACGGACGTTCGGCTGGCGACCTGAAATATCTCGCTCTTCAGTTTCTACCCTCCGTATTAAAACGAGTAACTATCGTGCTAGGGATAGTTGATACATCGAAACACAATTATTATTATTTTGCGCTTCGTCCTTGAGACTCTGGGATCTAAGTGGTATGTCGGGACGTTGGCTAGGTCTTGAAGGCTCCATGGTAGGTGAAGGCTTCTCTCCTGGTTAGGATTTGTGGCGATAACATGATCTTATGAACTCTTCAGAATAAGATGGTTATCAAACGTGTCTTTTTTATGGCGTACCAAATCTGTGTTTAAATATTTGGCATTCTAGCAACATAAGTGACCGCATATAAGTAACATGACAGTGGTGGCTAGACGGCATGATTGATTATCTTTCGATGGCAAACCACTAATCTCTTCACTCTCTTGAGAGTTGTATCGCCTATATTTTCTCTTTCGCTTTGGATATGTCTACGTTGATGCTCCAACTGACTTATGTTTTATTTTATTTCGCTTGAACTTCTTATATGGACGTGATTACTTTATTTATAAAGCGGCACAAAGCTTATTTTGTGAAAAGTGACCGTGTGATACGCAACACATTTATTTTAAATAGTGTGTGTTGATTATACTATTTATGGATGTGGAGCTTTTACTACAAATAAGTTCCAAATTTAGAACTTTGACAATAATTCTTTTGTGAAAACCTGAAAATCAAGCAAACCAATTGATATACATTTCTTAGGGATCCAATGGATATGCATACTTAGGGCATCTACAATACTGGCACTTAGGACAGGCGCCAGGCTTCATTTACTAGCCGTTATGGCTGAATCCCGTCCCGTCATAGAATTTTGGCATTCGTCGGTGCCTTGACAGCAGCGCTCCACCTTTTTACCTTCCGCACGACTCTTCAACTAGAGATACCCATATTTTCTCCGAAAAAACAACAACATTCGCTTAGCGTTTAAGTAGGCGCTCGTGCGTCAAATAAATAGACTTCTAGACACTACTTCCTTAATTAAGAAAATATTGTCTAAGCTTCCAAATATGAGCTCTTGCATTTATTAATTTATTTATTTTCAGGAAGGCGCTCTTGCATTGTAGATGGCCTTATGATGCGCAAGGTGGGCACGGGCCATTCTATAATAGTTGCATTGCATACACACTTCATGCACTGTTGTGGATCACAGTGTCTTTTTTTAAGCGTGCCTTTTTTTAAGTGTCGGTATTGTAGACGCCCTAAGTATGTGTATCCATAAGTATGTATATCCATTGGTTATGGATACATACTTAAGGCGTCTACAATACCGACACTTAGGACAGGCGCCAGGCTTCATTTACTGACCGTTATGACTGAATCCCGTCCGGTCAGAAGATTTTGGCTAGCGTCGATGCCTTGACGGCTGTGCTTCACCTTTTTTTCCTTCCGCACGACTCTTCTTAAATAGAGATATCCATATTGTCTACGGAAAAAAACAACAACATTCGCTTAGCGTTTAAAAGGCGCTCATGCGTCAAAACAATATACTTCTAGACACTATTTCCTTAATTAATATTTTTTTATTGTCTAAGCCTCCAAATAGGCGCTCTTGCATTTATTAATTTACTTATGAGCTACGGATCTGTTGTGGAAAAAAGAAAGCCTTTTTTTGAGGATCTGAGGCTCTCTCCCTCGCCCTCGCGTGGCGACGGGGAGGTGCCCTATTTCCGCCACCGCCGCCAAGACCCCCTCCCCAATCTACTCCTCCCTCGCCGCCGTCGCCACAGGGCGCGGCCGGGCTTTGCCTCGGTCGGCGTCGGCGGCGGCGGGGATCGATTGTCCCCTCTGCGCAACGGGCTGGCGCGGGCCGGTTCGTCGGGAGTGGGCCTGGTGTTGCCGGGTATCAGGGCGTTTCCGGCTACCGGCGCGTGGTGTCTGGGGCGGCGGAGATGCGGCGGATTGAAAGAATATTTAGACGTAGACTAGATTGGTTGTCCCAACGTGCCTCGTTGGGTAGGGTTCTGCTTTATTATATAGTGGTAAACAATCAGATTACAAACCTATACATATACGGAACGTATGCCGTGATATATTCTAACACCCTCCCTCAATCTCAACTGGTAGAAGATTGAGATTGCGCTTACAATGCTCATACAAAGGTAAAGGGAGTGGCTTAGTGAAGATATCAGCAACTTGATCCTTTGAAGAGATGAACCGGATTTGCAGTTGCTTCTGGGAGACATGCTCACGAACAAAGTGAAAATCCACTTCAATATGCTTTGTCCTTGCGTGAAACACCGGGTTAGATGACAGATATGTTGCTCCAATGTTATCACACCATAACACTGGAACCTGAGCTGGAACGGTGCCAAGTTCCTGTAACAAAGACTGTACCCAGACAAGCTCTGCAGTAGCATTAGCGAGAGCTTTATACTCAGACTCAGTACTCAATCTCGAAATAGTAGACTGCTTGCGAGCACTCCAGGCGATCAACTTTCCTCCATAAAAGATAGCATATCCCCCGGTGGATCGCCGATCATCCATACTGCTAGCCCAATCTGCATCTGAGAACGCTGAGAGCAATGTAGAAGAAGATGACCGAAACTGCAGGCCACTATCAATGGTGTGACGCACATACCGAAGTATACGCTTAACTGCGGACCAATGGGGAGTGCGAGGCTCATTTAGGTATTGGCACACTTTGTTGACCACAAAGGACAAATCAGGACGTGTCATAGTGAGATACTGAAGTCCGCCAACAATACTACGATACTGAGTAGCCTCCTCGGGCGAGAGAATGTCACCATCAGTGCTGCAAAGACGCTCACATGAAGACATGGGGGTAGTACTCGGACTGCACTTCAACATACCAGCACGCGCAAGAAGATCCAGGGCATATTTGCGCTGTCGAAGAATAAGACTGCCAGATGAAGGAGAATAAACCTCAATGCCCAAAAAATAATTCAGAGTGCCAAGATCTTTCACAGAGAACTCTGACCGAAGCTCCGAGATTAACTTGGGAATGGCAGCAGCAGTCGAACTGATGACAATGATATCATCAACATAGACCAGTAGATAAACAGTCACATCTGGGCGCCGAAGAATAAACAAGGACGTGTCATCCACAGACGGTTTGAACCCCAACGAACCAAGGACAGAAGTGAGGCGAGCATGCCAGACACGAGGAGCTTGCTTCAGACCATAGAGAGACTTAACCAGCTGACAGTAATGATCAGGTTTATCAGGATCAGTAAAACCAGGCGGCTGACGCATGTATACCTGCTCATCGAGAAAACCATTGAGGAACGCATTCTGGATATCAAGTTGGCGAAGATGCCACCTGTGAGACAAAGCCATGGTCAACAAGAGATGAACAGTTGCTGGCTTGACCACGGGACTGAAAGTTTCTTCATAATCCAGGCCATAACGTTGCTTGAAACCTTTAGCAACTAGGCGCGCTTTGTATCGCTCAATAGTGCCATCGGCATGACGCTTAACCTTAAAAATCCAGCGAGAGTCAATAAGATTAACGCCAGAAACAGGAGGTACCAGCGTCCAGGTGCCATTGCTCTGCAAGGCTGAAAACTCTGTCTCCATAGCTGCACGCCAATGAGGAATGTGGAGCGCTTCACGAAAATCACCGGGTTCTGCTGTAGCTTTAGATGCTGCATGTTCTGCCAAAACGCTACTCCAGGCAACTGTACCATCAGTACGCACCTTAGGTTGCTGGATGCCATGACGCATGCGAGTAATAGGTCCAAGTTGATCTGGTGGTGCTGACATAGTTGGTGCAGACGAAGATGAAACATCGGAACTGGACACTGTCGGGTCGGAGGAGGCAGGCGTCGGTGACGCAACGCCTGGCGAGGACGCGCCTGTCGGTGACACAGCTCCTGGCGTCACGGGTGTCGACGCGCTGGGAGATAGCGACGGGGACGCGCCTGTCCCGGTCGGCTACATGGCACGCACAGGTGAGGAAGGCATCACGGGGCGCGATTGCTCCTGAGCTGAGCCGTTGTGAGCCAGCTCAAAGATCGGCTGCATGGCGCGCTGATGGTGAAGCTCAGGTGGCTCGGAGCCCGGAGCGAAGCCATGCATTGGCGGCAAGCCCAAGTCCAAGCCATGCATGTTGTCCAGCATATGATCAACGTGAGCTGGAACCGAAGAGGGAACTAAAATTTCCAGGCGAGCGCCGCGTCCAGTACCTGCACCATGGTCAGCGAGCAAAGGGGGAGCATATGCAACATCCATAAAAAACATTCTCATAAAAAACAACGTCCCTGGAGATATAGACACGATTGGAAGGGACATGGAGACATTTATACCCTTTATGAAGCGAACTGTAGCCTAAAAACACACACTTCTTCGAACGGAAATCAAGTTTATGATTATTATAGGGTCGAAGATGAGGCCAACACGCACATCCAAACACCTTAAAAAAGGTATAATCAGGTGTTTCATTAAGAAGTTTCTCAAGTGGAGTTTTCATGTCAATAGTACGACTAGGAAGCCTGTTAATGAGGAAACAAGCTGTAGAGAACGCATCATTCCAGTAACATAGAGGAACAGACGCGTGAGCAAGCAAGGTAAGACCGGTTTCGACAATGTGACGGTGCTTACGCTCAACAGTGCCATTTTGTTGATGTGTGTGAGGACAAGAAACATGATGTGAGACACCGAGGTTGTGAAAGAAGGGATGGAGTTTCTCATACTCTCCACCCCAATTGGTTTGGACATGAATAATCTTATGATTAAGGAGACGTTCAACATGTTTCTGAAATTGAATGAACACATCATAGACATCAGATTTATGCTTAAGAAAATAGAGCCAAGTAAAACGACTGAAGGCATCAACAAAACTCACATAGAAATGATGTCCACTGACAGATGTCTGAGCAGGCCCCCAAACATCTGAATAAATAATCTCTAAGGGAAACTGAGTTACACGAGTAGATAAAGAGAAAGGAAATTGATGACTTTTCCCTTGTTGACACGCATCACAGACAGACTCAATTTTATTGGACTCTAAGAGGGATGGTAACTCATGACTACGAAGAACATGTTGAACAATTTGCAACGCTGGATGTCCTAGACGACTATGCCACGTAGTATGTGACACCTTGACACTGCTGAGTGCTTGCTTGATGACAGGGGCTTTAATCTCGTAGAGACCTCCACTGCACCAACCTCTAAGAATGGGTGCTCTCGTGTCCCGATCCTTTACAAAAAGATCATGAGGATGAAGTTCAATAAAAACATTGTTACCATGTGAAAGTTTACTCATAGACAGAAGATTACGAGTAGCATTAGGAACATGAAGAACACGATTAAGGGCTAGCGGTCTAGACGATGGAGTGGGTAAAAGAGCATGACCAATATTATGAATGCGCATACCTGCTCCGTTAGCCGTGTGAACCTGGTCGGTGCCGCGGTAGGGCTCATGTGTAGTAAGCTTGTCCAGATCATGAGTGATATGATGAGTAGCGCCGGAGTCCGCATACCACGCCGGGTCTATGGACTGCTGAGGGGTACCACGAGAGGTCGAGGTAGTCATGGCCATAGCAAGTTGACGCTCCGTGACAATCCCATCATTGTCGATGCCCAGGAACTCGCGGTTAAACCGCTTAAAGCACTCGGACGCCGTGTGACGGTGAACCCCGCATAGCTGACAGACGACACTACCACGTCCATTATTGGTCTTGGGCGTGGTGGCTGGAGGTGGCGTCTTGGTCGGCGGTGAGAAGGGGACACCGGTGGTCGTGGTCCACCACGCCCAGTGCCATACGCTGCAGTGTGAGCAGCAGGGTAGTGTAGGGCGCCGTGGAAGGCACGGCGCTACGCTAGTTTCCGTTGTTCTGTAGACTGGAGCTGCGAGAAAAGGTCGCGAATTGGCATGGGTGTGGTACGAGCGGTCACCACCTCGAAGAGAGCATCATACTCATCGCCGAGCCCGGCAAGAACGTAGGAGATAAACTCCTCGTCACGAAGGGGCATCCCGATGCTCGTCAGTGAGTCTGCGAGTGCCTTCATCTGGTGAAAGTAGACTGTGACTGTTTTGTTGTCCTTCTTGACCTCGGCCATCTGCTGACGAATCCCTGAAGATCGTGCAATGGAGGTGGATGCGAAAGCTCCACTCAGCGTTTCCCATGCTTCATAAGAGGTGGTGGCGAACATGACCATGCCAACGACACCTTCGGTCATCGAGGAGACAAAGGCCGATAGTATGGCCTGGTCTTGCTGGACCCAGTGCTGATATGCTGGGTTGGGCTGCTCTTGCGTCTGCTCACGCGACTCACGAGGATGGTGGGTTGAGGGCAAGCAAGAGAGACATCGACATAGCCCATGAGCAGATGACTGCGTAGGAGAGGACCGACTTGGGCCCTCCAAATCAGATAGTTTTCGCTCGTCAGCTTGATGGTGATGGTTGCGGCGATGGAGACGACGGCTGGTGCCGCGTGATTGGCGAAGTAAGGCCCCGGCTGGCTTGGGAAGAAGCCGGGGTGGAACATCGGATGTTGAGGCATCGCGGTGGACTACCCTGTCGGTGGCGTGGCAGTCGACGTCGGAGGCGGGCTGAACCCTAGCATTGGGTTGAAGGGGACCACGGGGTAGCCCGCCATGGAGTACGGCAAGTATCCTTGCGGCACTGAAAAACCAGAGACGGGAGAGTACCCTGGCGCCGAGGTGTACGCGCCCGCTGCTTGAGTGGATGACACGATCAGAGGGTTGGAGTAGGTGGTCTCGCCCATCATAGCTGTGCTCAGCAGCGGCGCGGTGGCTCCCAGGAGCAAGGGCGACGAGGCGATCGCTGGGAGCAACGGCAAGTCGATCCCTGGGAGCGACGGCAAGGTTGTCGCGCCAGACTCCATCGAGGAGGACGGGGCTGTGGTGCCAGGCAAGGATGAGGTGATGGGTAGAACGTCTGTCGCGGCCGCAGGAGAGGACGCCATCGTGATCGATCAGTCGACCGTGGCGAGTTTGAGCGGAAGCGAGAGGCGGCGGCGCGATCTAGGTTCAGGATCGGCAACGCTCTGATACCATGAAAGAATGTTTAGACGTAGACTAGATTGGCTGTCCCAACGTGCCTCGTTGGGTAGGGTTCTGCTTTATTATATAGTGGTAAACAATCAGATTACAATCCTATACATATACGGAACGTATGCCGTGATATATTCTAACACGGACGACATGGCAGGAGGTTGGTGACCAGCGGAGCGGCGAGGTGGCGGTGGTGGGGCGCCGCCGGCGGCCGGCGGTTCTGGCGCTACGCGCCTAGGACGTGGTGCCGCTGGGGCGATCTGGGCTTGGCCTCCAGATCTCGCATCTGGGTGTGTCAGGCCCAGCCAGGCCGGCCATGGTGGTTTGACACTGGTCTTCCCCGTCGTTTCTGCTGTTCTGCTGGGAGTGACCTCGCGGCGTCGGGGCTGGCGAGGCGAATAATGGCGATGGTCCTTGGTTCTTTGTTCGCGCCAAGATGATGATCTACCGGATGATGGTCCCCATCGAACTTGCTGGACGGTCGTGTTCCGGAAGGCTCCGCCGACGAACTCCATTGGGCGTTTCTTGCCTGGAGATTGCTGGATCGGGTGGTATTCGGTCGGACGCACCCATGTTTTATCTGACCGTTTGGTTTCAGAGGGAGCGCTTTGAAGCTCTGCTGGCTGTTATTATCATGGAGCATGTTCTCGTTCCATGGTGCTGGCGGAGAATGACATGGAAGGAGAGTTCTGAGGACTGACAATGGTGGTTCGATTCTTTGTGCTAATGATGAATTGGCTTGGTGTTTCATGACTTGGAGCAGCAGCATGTAAGTGGGGGCGACAACATACGTGAAGCCCAACGTCCTACCTTTCAGGGTGAAAATCCAAGGTCCGGCCTTAATTGGTTGTGCCTGACAGTGGTCTTGTTGAAGACACTGTTCTGAGAGCAAGGACTATCTTCAGGGTGAAAACCCAAGGTCTGGCCTTAATTGGTTGTGCCTTGCACTGTTCTTCTTGAAGGCGCTGCTTTTGAAGAATCGGACATCAGGTATTGTTTTGGTGGTGCTTGTACGGCAGCTGTAAGGACTGTAACTCTGTATCGGGACTTTTCTTTTTATTTCTTCTTCTTATTGTCTTTCGGCTGTGTGCATCCGTAGTAGCTTTGGTTATTGCGTTGTTGCAGAGGCTGGGTGTATTTTGTATCTCGGCGATATTAATATACACTCTTTATCTAAAAAAAATTGATTTACTTATTTGCAGGAAAGCGCTCTTGTACTGTAGAATGTAGATGGCCTTATGATGTGCAAAGATGTTTTCCCTTTCTTCTTCCAAGGCGCCATGGGCCACGGCCATTCTATAGTACTCATGCACACAGGGCATCGTTTTAATTGGGCTGTACAGCTTGCACAATGGAAATTCTGTGCCCAGACCTAGGCAGTGTTGGGCTGGCACGAAAACCGATGGGCGGCCTTTGGTTATGTTTACCTTTTGCCTTTTTTTCAAAAACCATCTCGTAGACATGTCAAACAAAAAAGAAATCTCGTACATTGTATATAATGGTACTGATTTGGTATTATTAATGCTAAAGGTTTTTTTGAAAATATTGGTCGAACATTATGCTGTTTTACTTTTTATATAAAATACACGTCTTACTAAGATAGTAAATTGAAGAATTGAAAAATAGCCGAAAACAATTTGTGTTTCATTACTGGTATATAATAAAAAAAATGTACCAGAGCTTTTTCCTTACCTCCGTTCACCAGTGCAAAAGATACTCCAGCAGATTTTCCCCCTTTTTCTCAAAAAAAAAAACTCTCCAGCAGAGTATCTCTCCTTGTATACCATAGTTCTCCCTCCATTCCACAATATAAGATGTTTTAGTTATTTCACTTGTTGTCCAGATTATGACTAAAAGTAGTGTAAATATATACTAAAACATGTCTAGATTCATCTGTCCCACTTTTCATTTGCAAAAGCGAAATCAACTTATATTTAGAAACGGAGGGAGTATTGTACAACAATAGACGAAGGAGAGCTGCTAGGTAGCGGCAGGCGCCAGCACAACTGGTTGGGCTCCTTCCCGATCTAGACTAGCAGAATCCCAACAGAACGTGATCTGGACGAACAGACTACTTTTGGAGACCGGTTGGAGGTCCTATATAAAGTGGACGAGCAGGGCTCGCTACCGGGGAGGAGACCAACGCATCTTGATCAGATCAAGACTATAACTCCATTAGTAGAAGGAACACGTACGAAGACGACACGTATGAACGTGGCCGGTGGCCACCGCCGGAGTGCGGCCGCCCGGCCAGCGCTCCGGGCCTCCGGCTCGTCCGGCCTTCAAGGCACTTGACACGGCGTACTCCTATCACTAGTAGAGAACAGGGCATTAGTACCGGTCTTATTGGGCCTTTAGTACCGGTTGTGCAACCGGTACTAAAAGGTCGGGACTAAAGGGGTACCCCTTTAGTACCGGTTTTAGATACAACCGGTACTAAAGGCCCTCCACGTGGGCGAGCCTGTGCGCGCGCAGCTGAGGACCTTTAGTACCGGTTGGTAATACCAACCGGTACTAAAGGCTCCTGCTTCCCCCCTCCCCCCCCCCTTATTTTTCAGGGAGGTTTAGGTTTTTTGTTTTATTTCTTTTCGCTTATTTTTCGGGGTTTAGGGTTTCTGTTTTTTTCCTTTTCGCTCATTTTTCAGGGTTTCCGAGGAGATCACATATAAAGTACTGACTACACATATAAAGTACTCAATACACATATAAAGTACTCTCGTTAATTACATATAAAGTCATGATTAAAATGGAGATCAACGCTAGCTAGTACATGCATGGAGGGAGTCTATTTTTCGACATAGTAGAATTCACCGAATTCATCTATGACATGCGTCAGCATGAATCCCGCCAATTCCTCCGCAATAGCTTTTACGCGGTTTTGTGGTAGGAGCTGGTTCCGCTTACTTGACATCTTTAAAAGGAGTTCAAATCAGTTATGATCGAAACTAAACACAATTGATGGTAGCAAAATAAAAGTTATGTACGATGTTTACGTACCTCTCGATTTCTTACACTATTGACTCTCTCATTGACCCTCATGTGAATATACTCGCAAACGTAGTATCCACATAGTTCTGTCCCCTGTGGTTGTCGCAGACACCACTATAGAAGAATAGGATTTAATCAAATAATAATCAAGAGAATGATAATGGTATTAGAAAGATACACAGACCTAGATATGTAGTAGCACTTACTTTGTTAGCCTTGAACTCCAGCTTATCTTTCCATTCACCGCGCTCTTCCGCGATGAACTTTTTCCAAACCCAGCCCGGAAAAGAAAATGAATTGATATCCGGAAATGAACGAAAGAGGATGATATAGTGCGATGGAAATTACCTCTTGAGCATTAGATGCACGCTTTTGTAATCATCTTGATATCTCCTAAATGAGTCCCAGACTTCAACTTCTCATTCCTCGAGTCTAATGATTAGCAGAATGAAGTGGTACCTACCCAAGATTTATATACGCAGGTATTCAGAACTCATCAATTACACTTAATATCGGGAAAGCAAAATAGAATGCGTACAAGACAGTAACACTCACCCGAAGTTGTAAGGAAAAAGTATTTCCTTTTTGGTACTTTATCGCTTAAAAAACATTAGCAAAAGGTCCTCTGTGTCCTGGGCATACAGAGGACTTTCTACGGTGACTTCATTAACTTTATCCGGGTCAATGAACCCAATGTCCCAGATTCCTCCCATTCGGCATTCACGAATCTTCATTTTGCATAATAGCGTATAAAAGAATGTTGTGAGGATAATTACAAGCAATGAAACGAGCTTAACTATAAATAATTAAATTACACGAATAAATTACTTACAAACAATAGCAGCTGATGATAGATTTGTCGAGAGGACGTTGATTGTACATCTGAAAAAGTTCGGAGAACTCAACCTGCACACCATATTCTCGGAAGTAGTGTTGTTCCTTAACTCCCGCCATGAGATATTCTCTCCCTTGTTTTGCGGCGGCCATGTACCAGTTATGCAATTTATATAACTGTGTTGTTAGAGCACTCGGATTTTCAACCAGAGGCAACCCGAGTTCAAATTTATATTGAATTGTTATCTGCGCTATTTGGTAACCTGTGTCGCCAATGACAACTTCTCCATGCTCGATTTCCCGAGCTTCAGAAGGCACAATGAGCGGGGCGATCGATTGTGCTTCTTGTTCTCCGAGCTGGGCAACTCTTTTTCCGCACACTTTATCTTTCTCTATATGTGAGGAAAGTACCTTGTCAATACCTCGCTCATAGTCTGAAAGGGGCGGCGGTGGAGGGTTATATAGGTTGTCAACGGTGTGATCTTTTACCTCGGTTGGTATAGTCTTCAGAAGTTCCTTTATGGGGTCAAGTCTTGCCTCCAGTCTTTCCTTTTTTTCTGTTCAAAAAATGCTTTAGCCTTGCCTTGTGTGCTCAGTTCTAATTCCTCCATAGTCATCTCGCCAGCTAACTTCTTAGGAGCCTTGATTTCCTTGGGTTTTCTTGCACGTTTCTTGACAGGGGACGACGTGAACAGCTTCCGCTTTGTCAAATTACTAGTGGGCGCAGCAGACGGCTAACGGGACGGCGCGGGCGATGGACTCGTGGTGGGCTCCCAATCGTCGGAGGAGTAGGGTGGACTTTGCTGTGGTGAATTTCTAACCGGAGGATTCGGTGGCCTTGGCGCCGAGTTTGGAAACTTGATGTATTTCTTCCTCCATAGAACGATACCAAGTTCGACTTCTCCCAATTTCTTCTCGCCTTCAGCTCCAGGAATGTCAAGATGCATTGAGTTGAATCCCGACAAAACTTTCGTGACCCCGACACGAGCAAATCCAGCTGGAATCTCACCAAAATGGAATGTTGCTCCAAGTTGATGTGGTAAAGCATAGCCATTCACCACCGGAAAACTAAGGTTATTCATTGGCGCATGTAACTCACAATTTGTCTTCTTCGTGATATCATCCACGGGGTAGCGCGCCGTCGACGGTTCATCTCGCCCGATCTTATACCGCAATGCACCGCATATCGGGCATGCATTCAAATTCTCGTACTTCTCACCGCGGTAGAGGATGCAGTCATTGATGCATGCATGTATCTTCTCCACCTCTAATCCAAGAGGGCAGACAATCTTCTTTGCTTCGTATGTATTGTGGGGCAATTCATTATTCCTTAGAAGACTCTTCTTAAATATTTGTAGCAACTCTTCAAATGCCTTGTCAGATATTCCATTCTTTGCCTTCCACTGCAGCAATTCCAGGGTGGTACCCAGCTTTTTCTGGCCATCTTCACAATTTGGGTACAATAATTTTTTGTGATCCTCTAACATGCGCTCCAACTTCGACCACTCGTTTTCACTTCCGCACTTCATCTGTTCATCAAGAATGACCCGACGAAGATCATCATCATCGGACTGATCAACAATGACCGCATGCTCAACTTCGTCTTCCCCCATTGTAGTATCACCGTGTTTAGAGAACACATGATAGTTGTCATCATCCTTTTCTTCAGGGTCTTCCATTATAACCCCTCTTTCTCCATGCTTGGTCCAACAAAAATAATTGGGCATGAAGCCTTGTCGCAACAGGTGGGAGTGTATGGTTCTTACGCTCGGGTAATTTCTCGTATTCCGACATTCATCACATGGACAAATCATAAAACCATTCTTCAGCTTGTTTAACTTAACCACATCGAGAAAACAATGCATGCCATCAATGAACTCGGGACGGCGTCGATCACCGTAAATCCATTCTCGGCTCATCTGCATTACATAAATACATCAAAAACCATTATACCAGCTAAATAATGAATAGAGATACGTGACCAAATTAATTAATACAAGTTCATCACATTAAAACCAAAGTAGAGTAGTGCCCAAATGTAATACATAGTTCTAACGAAACATACATCAATCGAAACTAACATACAACTATCTAATAATTTATATCCAACAACAAATGCGATCAGAATCGCAACCAAGGTAACTATTGAACCAACAACATAATGATACCAAGCCTCTTGACTAATGACATATTTTCTAATCTTTTTAAGCTTGACGCGCATTGCATCCATCTTCATCTCGTGAGCAGCGACGACGTCGGCAAGCTCGACCCCGTGAGCATCAACAATGTCGGCAATCTTCAAGTCCAATACCATCTTCTCTTCCAGGCATTAGAGACGAAAATCTTCACTTATCTTCAATTTTGCTTTCAAATTGTTGTTTTCTTTTTCTAAAACCTCGACAATAGGGTCGGCTGGAATTTCCGGTTCAACTAGCTCCTAAATAAAAATATATCTATGACAAGTTGGTCGGCATGATTGTTATAACCACGAAAAAAAATTATAAAAATATACCACATCCGAATCATAGACCGGACGAGGGCCCACGGGGACGGATATCAAAACCATGACACTATACATATAAAAAAACATAAGAAAATTATACAAGAAATAATTATGCATTTAAAATAAATGATAAAAAAAGAGGCTCACCGAGGTGGTGGCGGTTACGGAGCGGAGCGGGCGATCGACGGCGGTGAGGAGGGGACGGGACGACACTATATGAAACCACAAATTATACTTTAATTTGAGCTCAAAATGCATATAAAATAAATGAAATCACTAACTTAGGCATTTCATCAAACACCATGCAAGCACTACAAAAATCAAACTAGCTAAACTTGCAACAAAATGAGCTAAACTTGAAATGCCGGAAGAGAAGATGAAGAAGTTGCTAACCCTTGTATAGGGTGCCACAAATCTTGACAAATTTTGAAGGAAAATGGGGTGACCTAGAGCTTGGGAGAGAGGAAAAATGGAGTTGGTCTCGGGTTGCTCAAAAAATAGAGCTGGCCAGCTCGGGGTGGAAGAAGATATAGGCAGAACCTTTTTAGTACCGCCTGTTTTAACCAACCGGTACTAAAGACTACTCTTTAGTACCGGTTGGCAATAACAACCGGTACTAAAGGTCTGGCCGTGGGGCCATCTACCGTGGCCGCATGTGCCGCGGGGCCTCCAACCCTTTAGTACCGGTTGGTAGTAACAACCGGTACTAAAGAGTAGCCTTTAGTACCGGTTGTTAATACCAACCGGTACTAAAGGGTTGGAGGCTTGGGGCACATATACAACCGGTGCTAATGGCCCCCTTTAGTACCGGGGGCCATTAGCACCGGTTTTTAGACAACCGGTACTAAAGGGGGCGCACCGTTGCCCCATTTTCTACTAGTGCACGTACGTGGACTACGCGGCCACCGGCATGTATGTGTCGATCCGAATGCGGTCGGCACGGTCGTTCTTTGCGTCCGCCGAAGCGGGTGGCAAGTTCTACGTCGCCGGCGGCCACGATATGATGAAGCACGCGCTGAAGACGGTGGACACGTCCGCCGCGGAGGCCGATTGCTGGGACCCGCTCCCGGACATGTTGGAGGAGCGCGACGAGTGAGATGGCATCTGCACTCTCGCCGGCGACAGGCGGCAAGTTCCTGGGCGTGAGCGGGTACCGCACGTGGCCGGAGGCCGTGGTCGAGCGCGACGCGGAGTGGTTCAATCCGGCAACCCTTGAGTGGCACCGAGTGCGTGCGTGGGCGCGCTGCCATCGGCGGCGCACGTGCTGGTGCGCGGCGGGGTGTGGTGCATGGAGAGCGGTGCTGGAGCTGGCAGGAAGAGCGACAACGACGAGGCTGGCTCGAGGTGGGGCCTTGCCCGCCAGGGATCACGGCCAGCACGGCGCGCGTCCGCAGTCGGCGGCGGTGAGCAGGTGGTCGGTTTGCGTGCTCAACGTCAAGTCGTCGACGAACTGGACCGTGATGGCAAAGAGACCGTATTTACGTACGTGTTTTTCCCCACGCTAAACGGAACGACGCAGAAGCAATCGGCTGGTGTGCATTGCCCTATTGTGATTATCAAAAAATCTACAACTATGGTCAGATGTGTATAAGGAAAATGCTTGAGATCATCCGACCGATCGCGCGCTCCGATCAGCTAGTTTTTTTTTTTTTTTTTGAAACTACGCAGCGCAGCTAGCTAGTTGTTGCTTTTTTCATTCTCCCTTCGGTCTGCAAACTCATGCATGCGCTCCGGCTGCCCCCACTGTTGGCTCCTAATTTACACTCCCTCCGTTCCGAGAAGGAAAATGCTTCGCTCAGGCCGACCTAACGCGCGCGCGCGTAGGTCGCCTCTCGCTGGCTGGTTCGCTCGCTCACGTCCATCATGTGTGCGTGCTTTTGTTGCGGCACGGACGTTGCGTAGAGTCCTGGTGATGTACAGGTGCGGCTGGTACGCGTTTGTAGCTTTTTTTTTTACTTTCACTTCGATCATCACTTGCAGCTAGCTAGGATGTATGCATGTCCGTACTAACTAGCTTTTTTCTTCTTCTTTTTTCTTTCACGCTAGCTAGTTTCTTTGGTTTTTGTTATTGTGTATATAGACTCCCATCTTCCTATGTATCTAACTTTTTTCTTTTTGACGTGTCAAAATCGCAAGCCAGCGTTGTCACCGTTTTTTAACTGTATCTGTTCGCCGTAAGAAGGCCGAGCGCCGCCGACATGGATGATGGTATAACTATTTTTTCTTTTTTTTTTCCAGTGTTGCATTGATTTTTAAATTTGTAACAAAGTTAGCACTTTTTTGAATTTTTCGATGATGTTTATCAAAATATTGTTAACAATTTTTTTTTGTCGTCGTTTGTGATTTTTATTAAAATAGGTGATAATTTTTGTTGTAAATAAATCTATAGAAATTTTTTTGTTGCTCAACTACATTTTTTTTTTATTGATGCAAACTTTTTTTTGTTGCAATAGATTGTGTTTTTTGTTAAAATAGTTGGTTTTGTGAGCGTTTGCAAGTTGGTATGTTTCCCTATTTTGGAACGATGTGTTTTTTACGTACTCTTTTCCAAATGTTGCAATCATATGTTTTTGTTGTTGTCGTCGCTTGTGTGTTTTGTTGAATTAGTTGGTTGTTTTGTTGCCAACAAATCTGTGGCAAATATTTTGCCCATCCGGGTTTTAATTGGTACATACACATGATTTTTTTGTTGTAATAGTTTGTGATTTTTGTTGAGATTGTTGTTAATTTTTGTTGCAAAGCAATATGTAGTAAAAAATGTTGGTTAGCCACTTTTTGTAGCATTACTTTTTTAAATGTTGTATTGATATTTTTGTTGTAATCGTTTGTAATTTTTGTTGTGACTGTTTGTATTTTTTGTTGTAAATCAATCTGCAACAAATAATTGTTGTGTAACAACTTTTATGTAATACAAAATTAAAAAAATATTGTAATGATTTGTTGTAACAGTATATATTTTTTGTACACGGAGCGAGAAAATTTGTTTCAATACTCTGGAGTTTGTTGCGATACTCAGAGTAAATAATCACGATGGCATTTCTGCTGTAAATATTGAGAAGGTCGGGGGCAACCCGATATACCCCTTCATTTAAGTGGATCTTGTATGTACTGCGGGTTTGATTTTCAAAACAGTGAAGTGCTAAAAAGCAAAAATGTGTGGCACTGATTTCTGAACGTAGAATGACGATCCAACAGCTTGGGAGGAGACCTAAGTTTCCCCTTTTCTAGGGGGACCTACGCCTAGCACGGCCCTTCTGAGAAAGAGGGCGTATATTTTTTTTCTGATTTTTACCGGGAAGGAAGGCGTAGATCCATTCCAGTGACCTTGTTTCCGAAACTACCCTTATCTCACGTCCGCACCAAACACACGCGTAAACCAATTGCATGCATGCGAGGAGCAAAGGAAGCTAGCTTGGATTGGTCATCCCTCCGTGCATGCATGCGAGGACCAGAGCTAGCGGACCAATCACATGCAAATAAATTAATCTGACGCAGAGACGGTGCAGCTGACGAGGTGTCCACAGTGCGATTCAACAGGGGCAACAGAGTCCAAACAATGCTAAACTTAGACCTGCATGCGGTGCCTCAATCGGCGTGCCCAAAGTTTCACGCCCTGTTTCATGAAACGGAGGGAGTATCTAGTGTACGGATATGTACATGGTGGGACGCATGCATACCGTGTCCAATTACAGATGGCAATGCGTATCCGATACCCACAAACCCACCCGACGGGTACCCGTCTTAAACGGGGAGTGTTTGGTAAGAAAAATAACCCACGGGGCTGCTTATCGGTAAAAACCTAGACCCGCCGGGTCTAGCGGGGCAGGGTATGGAGGTGCCAAACCCGTACCCGCAGACCCGTGTACCCGCTAGGACATGTGAGGGCCCACTTGTAATTGTGTTGCGCTAAACCTAATAGCCCACCCCGCGTCCCCACTCAACCGGCCCACCCTCTGTCCCCTCATCCATTCATCCCATCGCCAGCCGCCACCCGCGAGGCCACGAGTGACGAGTCCCGTGCGCCCCCAATCCCCCATCTCCCATCCCCTGCTCCATTTCGTCGTCGCGGCCTCCGCTGCTGGTAACCCACCGGCGCTGGCGCCTGCTCATCCTCAACGTCGTCCTGCACACCGTCCGTCCGCTGCTCCGCCGATGCGGCCTCCGCTGTTCGCTGCTCTGCCGACGCGGCCTCCGCTGTCCGCTGCTCTGCCGACGCCGTCTCTGCTGCTCGTCCTCGACGCCGTCCTGCACGCCGTCCGTCCGCTGCTCCGTCGACACGGCCTCCGCTGTCCGCTGCTCTGCCGACACGGCCTCAGCTGCTCGTCCTCGACGCCGCCCAGCACGTCGTCCGTCCGCTGCTGCGCCGACGCGGCCTCCGCTGCTCGTCCTCGACGCCGTCCTGCACGTCCTCGCCGGCCTCCTCCATAGCCTCGTCTTCGACGCCCCTCCGTCGACCGCCGCCAAGCACTGCCCTCGCCGTCCCCTGTCCTCCTCTCTGAAAGAACAAACGATGTCGCCTAGAGGGGGGGGTGAATAGGCGATTAAAACTTTTCTGGTTTAAGGCTTGATAATTGCGGAATAAAACTAGGTGTTTAAATTAACAAGCCAACAACCTAAGTAAACAAGGCTCACCTATGTGCACCAAAAACTTATGCTAAGCAAGACAAACAACAAGGCGATAGCAAGATATAAAACTTCAAGCACGAAGGATATCACAATGTAAATTGCATAAGAAAAGAGCTCGGGTATAGAAATAACCGAAGCACGCGGAGACGAGGATGTATTCCCGAGTTCCTCCTTGTTAAGGGAGTACGTCTCGTTGGAGGGGTGTGAGATCACCACAAGAGGCCTACATAAGATGCCACAAAAGGCCTCACCCTATTCTCCGATGAACCTCACCCCAAGGGTTAGGTTCACCTTCCACTATCAGAATCCTTCAAGGCGGAATCCAGAGCCTTTACACCACTAAGCTTGGGGCACGCATCCACAACTGAATTGGAGGCTTTCAAGAATCACCACAACGCCGTCTAGGGTCCAATGACCCAAGAGTAACAAACTCACAATCTTCACTTCCACGAATCTTCGTGGAGAGAGCAAACCGATGCACCAAATGCAATGAGCAAGAGCACAAGTGCTCAAATCCTTCACTCTCAAATCCCAACTAAGCAACAAATGCTTTGCGGGGAATAAGAGAGGAAGAACAAAGAGGAGAACTACAAAAGAACTCCAAGATCTAGATCTACTAGGTTCCCCTCACTTAGAGGAGAGATTGATTGGTGGAAATATGGATCTAGATCTACTCTCACTTTTCCCTCAAAGATATGCAAGAATCATGTGAGGGATTGAGAGGGAGGCAAGCTTTCTAAGGTCAACAATGGTGGGGGAGAGAGGAAAAACGTGCTGGAAGAAGCTCTAGTCCCTTTGGGGAAGAAGGGGGGCCTTTTATAGGTCCCCACGAAAAAAAGTCGTTGCAAACTGCTTACACCGGAGACTCCGCTGCACCTCCAGACCAGGGTCTAGTACCGCACCGCATTTTGGACGAAGAAAATTGTGCAGACCGGAGACTCCGGCCTACAGAAAAACTACAGAAACATCAACACGAAACAAAGAAATCTTTATCATCCGAACTCCGTTTTCGATGATCTTGGGCTCGTTGGAATCGCAACGAAAAGCTCTACAAGAATATACAGAGAAACATCATTGTTCAACAAGGGAGGATAAAACCAAAAGATGAAAGGCAAAACCTTTCTATTAAAAGACACCCGGTAAAACCTCCAATATCAAAAATGCAAGAAGATATTCATGAGATCCGTTTTTGATGAACTAGAGCTTGGTATGAAGATGAACACAAGCTCTAAATTCTCACATGGATAAAAGCCAAATAACAACCAAGAAATATGATATGCCAAGAATGCAAAGGTTTGAGCTCTCCACAAAGATGCGATCAAGTTACTCACTTGAGAGCCCCTCTTGATAGTACGGTTATCTATCCTATAACCCGGTCTCTCAACTAACATCATGAGACCGGTAAAATAGAAAACCTATCAAGATCATATGTTTTCCTTGCGCATAATCCACTTGAGCTAGATGATGACGATCTTGACTCCCTCAAGTTGGACCATCTTTCTTGATTGTGCATGCTAGCACATGCTTGATGAAGACTTCTTCAAATTCTCCCCCATACACCATTATGGGAGAGCCTTGCTAGGCTCCGTCTTCATGTATCCACTTGCACTTCATCTTCTTCTCTTGATGTATATGATGGCTTGATCATCATATACTCTTCTAGAGTCCAACACATGAACTCCAATCTTTTCCCAAGGACAAGATCTATAAAGATATCTCAATACAAACATTAGGCCATAGAGATTGTCATTAATTACCAAAACTACCAAAACCACACATGGGGGCAACCATGCACTTTCAATCTCCCCCATTTTGGTAATTGATGACAATCCCTTTTTAAGAGAGTTTATATAAAGAATAAAGCGTCCTTGCAAGACAAACAAGCAAGGATGCAAGTGCATTAAAGGCAAATGCAACAAAAGCATAAAACCCAAATTCCCTTAAACCCTCTAAACTTCTCCCCCATTGGCATCGATTGCCGAAATGGGAAGAAAAATTTAGAAGGCCAATATAATATGAGTTCCTTCATAAAGTGTGCATTTCTCAAGATATGAGTGAAATCAAATGCACATATCCAATGAAGAATATTTGAAGAAAATCAAACTATATTGAGGATCAAAGATTGCAAATAAAAGAAATCATTCTAAACATCTCTACAAAGGAGATAGGCAATCAAAAAGATCCAAAACGAGAGTTCTAAATAAAATTAGAGAATCTCCCCAATGTTCATGCACTATTGATGAGTGCACAAATATGGAATCCTCACTCCCCCAAAATCATCTAGAACACGCAACAAGTACAAGTGTGCATAAAGCAAAAGCAAATCATAGCACTTGCACCAAAGATATGGTTGAGCCATAAGGAGATACCAATTTTCAAAGATTCAACATAAGATAGGCCCAACCGAGATAAAAAGAAGATCTTTAAAGGAGTATGTTCACAATCTTAGGATACCAATTGGAAACTAAAACCAATTGAAAATGGCAAAAGCTAGTGAGAGCATTTAGTCAATAAAAAACAACATACTCACCATGGTAAGCATGAGGTACAAGATCCTCAACAAATACATGAGTGTGCAAAGATGCAACTAAAATTAAGATAGGCACTCATGAAACAAATTTGGAGCCACCAAAGAATTATAGATAAAAATCAAGGTAGCTCAAAAGAAGTAGGATACCAACTAAAAGGTGACCTCTCTCATATGTATAGGTTTCTAAGTAGACAAATCGTTGATGATTTACATCCACAAAGAAACATGTACATACAAAATGGCTAGAGAAGAAGAGAACAAGGTATCCAAAGGAAGTCATAAATATACAAACGAGATTGTTGCTTAAGAGCATAGCACATAGCTCAAATTTATCTCATTGTATATAAATGAACTTCAAGAATATCAAAGGCATCACACATATCACTAAGGTAACAAGAGATAGTGGAGATGCTTTGAGCTAGGCAACAAGTATCACAAAGAAAGAATACCAATTGAAGAAAAGGTTTTTGCAATTTCATCACAAATATCACAAAGATATACCAAGTGAAGGAAATAAGCCAAAACCACAACAATTGCACATAAAAGCTTTCATGCCAAGAGGCAACCTACACAAGGTGGAATACTAGAAAGGTATGCATGGGATAGATACTTGTTACCGATATGACATTGGTGATGAAGAAGATGCAATTTTGACAATCATCATTGCTTGAATCTTATAATATCATGGTGAAGACACCTTCCTTATGGATGAGGCAAGCATCCAATGCATATCCATTGAACCTAAAACAAAATTAGAGTACAAAATGGTTCCCAAACTCATTGGGTCCCATAGTAGTGAGATAAACACTCCACATAAATATGTGCATATAGATATGAAATTGAATTTCATGCACAT
This sequence comes from Puccinellia tenuiflora, assembly GCA_012064385.1. Taxonomy (NCBI): domain Eukaryota; kingdom Viridiplantae; phylum Streptophyta; class Magnoliopsida; order Poales; family Poaceae; genus Puccinellia; species Puccinellia tenuiflora. The sequence continues at coordinate 502,168 of QRDG01000214.1, read as the reverse complement.
CTTAGCCGATTTAGGATTCGGTGGAGTATCCCATATATATTGGAACTAGAAAGATAAACATGTCATATAATATATATATTAGAGAATATACATGCAAAGTCTTTCAAGAACCAAACGAGATACAATTTGGACGAAAGCACCAAGTAAACCAAGAAGAGAGCACACCAAAGTGTGACACAAAAAAAGGTTGTCCAAATTATATCAAAATCCAAATCAACACATGATTGAGGAAAAATCAAATCAACATATGATTGATTCCAAAACACATCAACACATGAAGTGTGATATCAGTAGGAATCGAATCAAAACAACACATGATTGATAAGACACCAATTGAAAATAGGATACCAACTAGGAGAAAAGATACCAAGAAGAGGATAATACTTGACCGAAATCAAGTAGAGCAGAAAAAAGAAATAAGGTATCAAGACTCCCACAATAAGTATCAATTGAAACAAATATCTATGGAGAAGATATCAAATTCCAAGTGATGCCAATTGATGGTACCAAAACATAAGATAAAGAATCAAATGCCAATTGAAAGGATCAAATATTGATAGATAGGATAGTGTTCTAAATAAAAAGGAATGCTCCCCCAAGATTCATGCATTATCTTTGATATTTGTATTTGAATACAAAATGCACGCACAAGGGATCATTACTCTCCCTGTTTTATTTACAACACTAAACACTACCAATTGAAAATTAGGATCCGTGCAAGAGGCAAGGAAGGCAATAAATAAGTCAACTCAACGCAAGAGCCAATATGAGGATGAACAAACATATTCTACCACAAATGTGAATATCACTTGTCCAAGGACAATGAGTATAAGGAAATATTTTCCCGGTGAGTAGAGATATACAAGGTCATCCTCACAAGATAAATCATATGGCAAGAGATAAGAAATAAAATCACCATATTTTAATAAAGTTTGTTGGTAGTTTCAATTATTCAAACCAACCGGCAAGGCCATGGTTAGAATAATATGGAACAAATAGTTTCTCAAATAATATATGGAAATGCATATTAGAGAAAAACCACACCAAGCAAACTCACACAAACAAGAGCCAAACGATAACCAAAGAAAATTGGAACTTGTTCGAGCAAACATGTCACATAGGAATAAGATAATTTACAATATCAAATCTAAGTGGCAAACCTCAAATGTTCACATTTTTATGGGATTGTAATATGCACATATCTTACTACTCCCCCATAATGTGATAATTCATTTTATCTAAGTAAGAGGCAAATAAAACCAACTAGAGAAATTAATGGACATTGTAGAATTTGAATTTCTCATGAATATGACATACCACATAGTAACTAGATAATATTGAAATATCAATACTAGGTGGTGTGCCTCATGTACACACATTTTTAGGTTTGTGAAGTGCACAAAGCATATCACTCCCCCAAAATGGGATGGTCCATTAATATCTCAAAGAGCCAAATGAAATCCACACAAGATCCAATAAAGCTCAACACACAAGTTTACACATATATGATGCGCAAATTAGCATACACAAACTTGATTGCTCAAGGTAAGTAAAAGTCACAACATATACTAGCACATGATAGGAACAAAACTAACACATGCAAGGTAGCAGGCAACTTTCAATGTATATATGATTTAAATACAAGTTACCGCAAGGAGGAACATAGGATGTGAGATATGGCAATATAATCCAAATGACTTGGCTTGAGTAAATATCATCATGAAGATCCCTTAATTCTTCAAATGTGGCCAAGTCTCCCATGTCCTCCAACAACACCTATTGATCAAGTTGAAGCTTGTTGGTCCCCAACCAAGTTGGGTCCTAAGAAGTTAGTCACAATAGGCTTGGGGACCCAAATGGTTCTTTTCTTGACACCACTTTGAGTTCCCACATATTTGGCAAACACATTGCCAACCCTATCCTTCCTAAGAGAATACACATCATTAATTATAATGGGTTGGATAGGGTACCGTTAGTGCATGAAGAAGCAAAATGCCCCTTCTCATGGCATAAATAGCAACTTCAACTCTTCTCTTTCTTCTTAATAGGCTCCTCAACTTGACGGGCAATAGCTTGAGTCTTTTTAGGAAGTGGCCGTTGTTCAACATGTGGTTGAGCATGAGATTGAACAAGAGGCCGCTTCCCTAGTTGCTTCTCACTAGAGGCTTCATCTTCATTGGGCAATCCCGAACATGGTGCCCTTCTACTTGCACTTGAAGCAAATGATCTTGGCCGGATTCTTGATTTGAACTTGACCCTTCTTCTTATCAATCTTGGACTTGTGCTTGTTGTTGGAGTTGAATCCAAGTCCACTCTTGTCATTGGGGGATTGTTGCAAACTCAACATGTTGTCAAGTGCACTCTTCCCTTCATGACGCTTTTCAAAGCCTTTCTTCATAGAAGTGGCTTGGGCCTTGAGCTCTCCTCTTTTCTCTACATGGTTAGTGACAACACAAGTACTAGAGGAGGTAGATGCATCATTGTTAGAGCAACAAGGCAAAGCAAGTAATTCATCACAAGAAGTACCAACATTGTGAGTGGATGAACTACTAGGACTAGCACATGGCAATATAGCATTTTTAGATAAAGTTGTGCCATTGTGCACACATGAGGCTCACAAGATGTTACCTTGGTAGTGATAGCCTCATGAGCTAACTTTAGACTAGCATAGGATGCTAGAAGATCATCATTAGAGCTAGATAGCTTTTCATGACTTTCTTCCAACTTCCCATACTTGCTAGTTAGCAACTCAAGTTGAGCCCTTAGCTCAACATTCTCCTTCAAAATAGATGCTTCACAAGAAGTGGAGTTAGTAGCACAAGCATCATTAACATTAGTAATGGAAGAAGAAACCTTGGCAAGCTCTTAATTAAAGCTAGCATTTTCCTTTTTAGTGACTTTATATTTAGCATGAGCATGGTCACGTTCTTTAATGAGTTTAGCAATTATTTCATTATGAGACTCCTCAATAGATTCGAGTTTCTCCTCAGGAGAAGCCCGAGTCTCTTGCTCTTCCTCAAGAGTCACCTCTAAAGATGCTTTTTCATTCGCATCCTCTCTTTCAATCCTTCCTTTTTCTACAAGGCTTGCTTCCAAAGCCTTAATTGTAAGCCCACGCTCAATTAGGGTTTCCATAATTTCAAAGAGGATAGCATGAGCATTTTTATTTTTAGGAAGGGCATTAAGAACCATTAGACCTTTCTTATGAAAGGATTCATCATCATCATCATCATCATCATCATCTTCTTCTTCTTCTTCTTCTTCATCATTATTATCATTATCATTATCATCACTACATGAGGATTTAGCCATAAGGCAAAAGATGGTTGATGAAGAAGAACAATTAATTTTTGAACTACTCAAGTTCACATCTTGTTCCATAGCTAATTGGGTTTCCTCTACATTATTATTCATACGAGAGTTAGAGGGAACACAAGCATTTTTATCATGGCAACAAGATAAAGCAAGCATATCATCAAGAGATTTATCCAAGCAATTTTTGGACGATATGCAAGGACTATCAACACTAGCATGTATGACATTTATAGTGCTATGTGTGTTTAGGTCCAAAGATGAGGCATTGCAACAAGATAGAGATAAAAGATCATCAACAATGAGCTCACTATCCAAATTACAAAACCTATCACTACTCACCATTACATTAGTTTGTGGCTTACCACATTTTGCTGAAGTAGACGAAGATGAGAACTCATCACGGCCGGAGGTGGAGGGAGAACAATCATCCTCAATAGTGTTGGACACTCCATATTTATCTAGAATTTTGGTCCAAAGCTCATGAGCGTTCCAGAAAGGCATGATTGACTCAAGCACTACATCGCTTAAAACACATATAAGACCATTAGATGCTAGAGTATCCTGATAAGAGTTTTTCTCATCCTCTAAAGATAAATTTTGGGAATCCTTTGGAGGAGAAAAACCCATATCTACAATACTCTTTAAAATTGGGTCTATGTCCCTAAAAAGATTAAGCATGCGAATTTTCCATACATCATAATTTGTGCCATCGAATATAAAAGTGTGATCATGCACTAATTCTCTAAACGACATCTTTACTCTCTAGGCGGTAAAGCCTAAAAAGAGAGACGAGGCTCTGATACCAATTGAAAGAACAAACGATGTAGCCTAGAGGGGGTGAATAGGCGATTAAAACTTTTCCAGTTTAAGGCTTGATAATTGCGGAATAAAACTAGGTGTTTAAATTAACAAGCCAAAAACCTAAGTAAACTAGGCTCACCTATGTGCACCAAAAATTTATGCTAAGCAAGACAAACAACATGGTGATAGCAAGATATAAAACTTCAAGCACGAAGGCTATCACAATGTAAATTGCATAAGAAAAGAGCTCGGGTATAGAAATAACCGAGGCACGCAGAGACGAGGATGTATTCCCTAGTTCCTCCTTGTTAAGGGAGTACGTCTCATTGGAGGGGTGCGAGCTCCCCACAAGAGGCCTACTCAAGATTCCACAAAAGTCCTCACCCTATTCTCTGATGAACCTCACCCCAAGGGTTAGGTTCACCTTCCACTATCGAAATTCTTCGAGGCGGAATCCGGAGCCTTTACACCACTAAGCTTGGGGCACGCATCCACAACCGAATTGGAGGCTCCCAAGAATCACCACAACACCATCTAGGATCCAATGACCCAAGAGTAACAAGCTCACAATCTTCACTTCCACGAATCTTCGTGGAGAGAGCAAATTGATGCACCAAATGTAATGAGCAAGAGCACAAGTGCTCAAATCATCACTCTCAAATCCCAACTAAGCAACAAATGCTTTGGGGGGAATAAGAGAGGAAGAACAAAGAGGAGAACCACAAAAGAACTCCAAGATCTAGATCCACTAGGTTCCCCTCACTTAGAGGAGAGATTGATTGGTGGAAATATGGATCTAGATCTCCTCTCACTTTTCCCTCAAAGATATGCAAGAATCATGGGAGGGATTGAGAGGGAGGCAAGCTTTCTAAGGTCAACAATGGTGGGGGAGAGAGGAAAAACGTGCTGGAAGAAGCTCTAGTCCCTTTGGGGAAGAAGGGGGGCCTTTTATAGGTCCCCACGAAAAAGAGCCGTTGCAAACCGCTTACACCGGAGACTCTGGTATGCTCAGACCGGAGACTCCAGCATAGGGCCGGAGACTCCGGTGCACCTCCGGAGCAGGGTCCAGTACCGCACCGCCTTTTGGACGGAAAAAAAATAATGCGCAGACCGGAGACTCCGGCCTACAGCAGAAACATCAACACGAAAACAAAGATATCTTTATCATCCGAACTCCGTTTTCGATGATCTTGGGCTCGTTCGAATCGCAACGAAAATCTCTACAATAATATACAGAGAAACATCATTGTTCAACAAGGGAGGATAAAACCAAAAGATAAAAGGTAAAACCTTTCTATTAAAACAACCGGTAAAACCCCCAATATCAAAAACGCAAGAAGATATTCATGTGATCCGTTTTTTATGAACTAGAGCTTGGTATGAACATGAACACAAGCTCTAAATTCTCACATGGATAAAAGCCAAATAACAACCAAGAAATATGATATGCCAAGAATGCAAAGGTTTGAGCTGTCCACAAAGATGCGATCAAGTTACTCACTTGAGAGCCCCTCTTGATAGTATCCTATAACCCGGTCTCTCAACTAACATCATGAGACCGGTAAAATAGAAAACCTATCAAGATCATACCTTTGCCTTGCGCATAATCCACTTGAGCTAGATGATGACGATCTTAACTCCCTCAAGTTGGACCATCTTTCTTGATTGTGCATGCTAGCACATGCTTGATGAATACTTCTTCAAATTCTCCCCCATACATCATTATGGGAGAGCCTTGCTAGGCTTCGTCTTCATATATCCACTTGCACTTCATCTTCTTCTCTTGATGTATATGATGGCTTGATCATCATATACTCTTCTAGAGTCCAACACATGAACTCCAATCTTTTCCCATGGACAAGATCTATAAAGATATCTCAATGCAAACATTAGGCCATAGAGATTGTCATTAATTACCAAAACTACCAAAACCACACATGGGGGCAACCATGCACTTTCACTCTCTCGTGGGTCCCCGTCGGGTCCCGCAGACCCGGCGGGTGGCGGGTGTCGGAGAACTGTCCCAGGAACTGGGTGTGTCTCACGAAGGATCGAGTAAGGGGCTGAACACGGAATCAAACAACCCTCAACGTGCCTCAGCGACAGTGCTCGTCGAACTCGCTGTGGGACAACACTGCAGAGATAGACGCACAGTATTACCCAGGTTCAGGGCCCTCTAGGTGAGGTAAAACCCCTACGTCCTGCTTCGAGTTGTATTGCACTTGCTTGGAGAGGTTCCAGTACAGGGCGAGCTTGGCAAGCTCAAGGTGGCTACAATGGCTAACCCTAGAACCGGAGAAGAGTGTGAACTAAGAGTCGAACTCAACCGGGGCTGAACCAACCCTTTGCACGAGCGTGCCCCTCCTCCTTTTATAGGTGTCTCGGGCCTCTTCCCCCCAAATGTCTTGGCGGGAAGGGCTACCACATGGCGACGAAGGAGGAGGTGCGGTGCACAATAAAGGTAGAGTCCACCATAAAGGTAAATTCCATGGACGCGGTCCACGGCAGGGGGCGGCGTCACCAAAGCTGAAAAGCCACCGTCCAAACAGGACGGTGGGCTGGCGCTGCCGAGGCGGGATGTGTCCCACGGTGACGTCGCCTTTGGAGGGTAGCTGCAAACGGTTCCCTTATCACCAAAGTGGCAATCCTTGGGGCTCCTTTGCTTGGTGTAGCTTTGTTGACTCCTTTATACATAAGAATGGCAACTGTGGCGCTGCCGTCACCGCGCGCTGGCGCGGTCGTCACTCTACGGAGGGTGCAGAGCCCATGTGCGCTCTGCCGCGGAGGCAGAGCTGGCTTCGAGAGGAAGAAAGCCTCGCGAGGCAAAAGGCCTCGCCGAGCCTTTCGGCTTGGTCCTTAGCAGAATTTGCAGGTGGCATCCGAGATGTCCTCTCAAGGAGAGGTCCCTCGCCGAGGGAAAAAACCCTTGGCGAGGAAGAGAGGTCCCTCACGAGGGAAAAACCCTCGCGAGGCTCGCCAGGCTCGGAGAGCCTGGTCCTTAGTGAAATCTTCTGAAGAATCTTGTGGGCCCTGGCAGGCTGGCCCGTGGTACCCTGGTTTCCACTGTGCCGACAGTAGCCCCCGGGCCCGCGATGGGCACGCCGAAGCCCATGGATGGAGGCGAAGCGTCCAGGGCCCAACAGTGCCTGCCTGGGCCACGACACGTGGGGCGCAGCGGTTGCACCCGAGGCCACGACCTCCTTGGCTTCAACGGGCGACGTGGCGGGGCCCGCCACGACTCGGGAGCCGGTCGATAAAGCCTGGGCGCGCGGTCGGCGCACTTCACTTTGGCCATTATTCCTCTGCACACTTCTCCCAACGCCTCCATCTCTCCAGAGCGCTCCGTCTCCACACCTCATTCTCCAGCGACCATGGCGCCCAAGAAGGCAACCGCCGACCAGAGGGGCAAGGCCGTGATGCAGACTGGCACGTCGGCGGCGGCGGCGCGGGGCGCTGCACCCCAGGGGGGCGATGCCGGAAACCCGCGTCCGTGCGGCGGCGCTCGAGAAGGTGCGCCACCTGGCGGCCGCCAACACCCACGAGCTCGGCGCCACAAGCGTGGCGCCCGGCAGCAGCAGGGTCGGCGCGGGGTACTACCCCATCTTCCTTCACACCCTCTACGCCGGCCTCGTTCCTCCCTTCTCCAGCTTTCTCATGGGGATCCTTGAGGCGTACCGGATCCAACTCCTTCATCTCCACCCAAACTCCATACTCATCCTTGCCATCTTCGCCTATGTGGAGGAGAGCGTGCGCGAAGCCCGTGAACTCTTGCCCATCTTCGACGAGTGGGGCATCAGGCCTGCAAGGCTCCACGGGCCCCGCAGCAACCCGTGGGCTGCGGAGCTGGAGCTGGTGGGCGACTCGCCGGAGCCAGACGAGGTCGAAGACTCTGGCGAGGACGAGGCCTTGAGAGGCACCAACCCCTCTGACGAGGACGAGGCCTCGAGAGGTGTCGACCCCTCGGCAGGCGACGCGGGCTCCTCAAGGAACATGTCGCCTGGCGAGGACCTCCAGGAGATCTCCTCTAGCGGCGACGAGGACTCCTTCCGCGTGGCTCGCTCCCGATGCATCGTGGAGGAGGAGGAGGAGAGCGGCAGCAGGGGAGGACGCCGCGAGCCCCGCACCAAGGCCCTTCACGACAGGAACGCCTCGGCAGGGAGGGACACCCCCCGAGAGGATGCAGGAGGGCCTCAAGAGGAGGCCAGGGCGAGCAGCCCCCGGCCTCCGAAGGCAAAGAAAAGGGTGTGGAGGATGGCCGACGAGTAAGGCTCGGTTCTTCTTTTTCTTTTAGCATTTTGCTTCTGAGAATCCTCTTGACGGATCTTCTGCTTGCTTGTCTTCAGGAACCCTGCGGCGCCGAAAAAGCGGCGGCTCCGCAAGCTTGGGGAGGCCGCTGACGCCACCACAGCACCGTCGGTGGCTGCTGACGCCACCGCAGCGCCGTCGGTGGCTGACGAGCCGCAGCACGCGGCTGCTCCTCCCACGGGCGAGCGCCACGAGGAAGAGGACGACGATGTCGTTGAAGTGGTGCCGCCGCCCGCCCAGACCACTCTTCCTCCCGTACTGCAGAGGGCGACGGAGGAGGAGACGGCGGCCGACACAGCCCGAGCCTCCGTGAGGCCGGACGAGGAGGAGGAGGAGGAGGCGATCGAGGAGATCGTCGTGGAGCCACCCTAGGAGGAGGAGGCTCCCACACGGAGGACAGACGCGCCCGCGGCCGCGGTGGGCGTGACCACCACGGAGGGGGCGGGAGGCGCCCCCGAAGAGCAGGAAGAGGAGGCGCCTCCGGAGCCCACCGATACGGGAGCTGGGGGCGAGAGGGCACCCAGCCCCCAGCGGGCTCCAGACGCGGGAGGCGATGCTGACGCCCACGCGAGCCCCCAGAGGGCCCCTGACGAGGCACCCACGCGAGCCCTCAGAAGACCCCTGACGCGGGAGGCGAGGAAGGCACCCACGCGAGCCCTCAGAGGACCCCTAACGCGGGAGGCGAGGAAGGCCGCGTACTCTTTCTTCTTCGAGCAATTCCTTGGAAAGCTTGAAGAGACCGCGAAGGGCTTCGACGAGCATGTCGTGGAGGAGAGCCGCTATCTCCTCGTCATCGCCACCAGCCGCATCTTCAGCAACCTCACGAGGCTCCAGCCCTCGCTTGACTTCGAGGCCATGACGGCGCCGGTCGACATCAGCAACAAGGCGTGGGAAGCCGCCGAGGCGTACGCCAAGAAATTCGACCAAATCGTGGTCGATGAGGACGAAGGCGACGACGAGGAGGATGCCCAGGAGGAGGAGGCGGAGGCTGCCGTGGACAGAGCGGGCACCTCGGGGGGCGTGACGTCCTGAGCTCCCTCTTGTATCTGGACGTGCAGGGGCACGGATTATCTTAGCATTTCATTTGTAATAGCTTTTGTAAAGACTTGCTTTAAGCTTTGTTTGCTTGGTGAATATCCCTCGAGAGGCTTTTGTCTTCCCTTTCATGTCTTTTTCGCTCTACGTCTTAGGACCCTCTCTTAGCGCTACACCATCGCCGCTTCGGTATGCGAGAGTCAGGGCTCCACAAGGCCGGGGGGTGCGTGAGGCCTCAAGAGGTAAGAGCTCCCAAGTCGCGATGCTTGGGGCTCCCCTTTAACGTGCAAGCATCCCATGAGGCGCAGGAGAGAGAGAAAAGAGGCTCGAGGGACGAAAACCAGCGAAAGGGATTTCAAACAAGTGTCTGGACTTAGCTTCACGAGGCGCTTTGCCTTGGAGAGGGTGTTGGTTCCCTGATGAGGTGTTTTCACCTTGGAGAGGGTGTTGGTTCCCTGACTAGGTGTTTTCGTCTTGGCGAGGACGTCGGTTCCCTAGCGCTTGCTTTGGACCTGTTTTCCTGCGTTTTGACAGATAGGCGTACCCACAAGCAATACATAGCTAGACGACTTCATGCGTGCTCGTAGGTTCCTTCATGTGTGTCTCGCGAGGAGAACAGGCACCAAGGTCCTTGGTGAGTTGACGTGCACGGGAGCCGGTCCATGAGTTCAGAGCTCCTTGGGAGTTGACATGCATGAAAGCTGACCCGTGAGTTCAGAGCTCGGATCCCTTGGGTTTGAGGCGCTGCTGGGATGCTCCCGAAGCACAGGCACCATGTCCAACCCCCGCTCGCAAGATACACAGGAGGGATCATACGAGCAAGGATGAATCAGCAATAACATAAATGCTTACCAAAGCAACAACATATGCTGGCGCGAAGCGCAAAGGTTCAAGGTGACCTGAAACAGAGGTTCATTACACTAGCGTGGCCAGAAATACAAAATCCGCCATGTCAGGCATGGGGTTCCACATGCTGTGGCTGAGACTCTCGAGGGGGCGTGCCCGAGGCGACGCATGTAGAGAGAGCTCAGAGGGGGCCCCTATGCAGGGGTGGCTTGTAGAGCCTGCGGTCCACCATGGCTGGGCATGGGGATCCACCTCGCCAAGGCATGGTGCTTGAAGAAGTCACCTTGCCGAGGCGCGGTGGCTGGGGAGTCTTCTCGAACGGCCCGCGGCAACATATAGTAGAGAGGGGAGCCCGAATTTTTTCCTCGTGGAGGATGATGGCGCGAGGCTCTCCCTTGATGCCAAAAATTGCTCGTCGAGGATGATCAGGGGTAGAACTTGCGCAAGTGCTGGTTGTTCCAGGGGTTGGCGACAGGGATGCCGTCCTCCATCTCCAGCCACGCGGAGCCAGGCCTGGCGATGTGGACGACCCTGTAGGGTCCTTCCCACATTGGCGAGAGCTTGTGGAGGCCTGCCCTGGAGAGGATTCTCCTCAGGATGAGGTCTCCTGCTTCGAGAGTGCGCGGGCGGATGTGGCGGCTGTGGTAGCGACGGAGGTCTTGATGGTACCTTGCCGCCCTCAGGGCCGCATTGCGGCGGAGCCCTTCGAGCAGCAAGAGGTCGTTGTTGCGCAGTTCGTCCAGCTCAGCCTCCTTGAAGGCCAAGACTCGAGGAGAGCTGTGAGTGATCTCGCTGGGGAGGACGGCTTCAGCACCATAGACGAGGGAGAACGGCGTCTCACCCGTTGGCTTTGTTCGCGTGGTGCGGATGGACCAGAGCACCGAGGGGAGCTCATCGATCCAGTGCTTGTCGCTGGCCTTGAGGCAGTTGAAGCTTCTCGTCTTGAGGCCCTTGAGCACCTCGGCGTTGGCTTCGTGGGTGCGCCACCGAGGCGTAGCAGATTTGGGCGCCGAGGCTGCCGCAGTAGGACTTGAAGGCGCCGCTGATGAATTGTTAGCCGTTGTCGGTGATGATGCAGTTGGGCACGCCGAAGCGATAGACCAGGCTCCTGATGAATTTCACCGCCGACTTCGCCGGTATGGTGCGCACAGGTTCCACCTCAGGCCACTTGGTGAATTTGTCGATGGCGATGTAGAGGTAGCGGTAGTCCCCGAGCGCTCGTGGGAAGGGTCCCAGGAGGTCCAGCCCCCAGACCGCGAACGGCCAGGAGAGCGGGATCGTCTGGAGTCCTTGCGCGGGCTGGTGGATCTGCTTGGCGTGGAATTGGTAGGCGTCGCAGGATTGAACGATTGCGGCTGCATCTTGAAGCACTGAAGGCCAGTAGAAGCCACTCCGGAAGACCTTGCCCGTGAGGGTGCACGAGGACGAATGGTGGCCGCACTCTCTGCTGTGGATGTCGTTGATGAGCTGGCGGCCTTCCTCGGCAGGGATGCACCGCAAGGCAACCCCATTGGGGCGCTTACGGTACAGGTCTCCGTCGTGGAGGCAGTAAGACTTGGCCTGGCGAGCAACTCTTTCGGCTTCAGTATCTTCTTTGGGGAGGACTCGATTTTGCAGGTAGTTTTTGATCTCGTCGATCCAACCAGTGTCTTGGTGTACCAAGGTCATCAGCAAGCGATCACCTGAGGGCAGCCCGCAGTTTGGTGCTCCACTTGATGGGGCTGGTGGGAGCTCCTCATTGATGCTCGTGTTGACAGCTGGTTGCTTGACAGAGGACTTGGCGAGTCTTTCCTCGAACACTCCAGGCTTCTGGGCTTCCTTTCGTGCTGCTCGCCTGGCGAGTTCATCTGCCTCTTGGTTTTCTCCTCATGGGATATGCTTGAGCTCCATGCCCCTGAAGTGCTTCTCAAGTTTGCGTACCTCTTCATGATCTTGAAAAACGGTAGCGCCCTCTCGCCGAACTTGGAGATGAAACGGCCAAGGCTGGCCATGCATCCCCCTAAGCATTGCATGTCCTTGAGGCGACGAGGGTGCTGCAATTCTTCTATGGCCTTGATCTTGTCAGGATTTGCCTCGATGCCGCGATGAGACACCATGAACCCGAGGAGCTTGCCTGAAGGGACCTCGAAGACGCACTTGGCGGGGTTCAGCTTGATGTTTACTTTGCACAGGTTGGCAAAGGTCTCCTCGAGGTCCTGAATGAGCGTGTTTTCTTCGCGAGTCTTGACCACGATGTCGTCGATGTAGGCCTCTGCATTCTTTCCCATTTGAGCCCCTAAGGCGATCCTCATGAGGCGCTGGAAAGTGGCACCGGTGTTCTTCAGGCCGAAGGGCATGCAGACGTAGCAAAACACACCACAAGGGGTGAGAAATTTTGTCTTCTCCTTGTCCTCCTTCGCCATCTTGATCTGGTGGTAGCCAGAGAAGGCATCCAGAAAACAGAGGAGCGCGCAGCCGGCGGTGGAATCCACGATCTGGTCGATCCTCGGGAGGGGATAGGGGTCCTTGGGGCAGGCCTTGTTGAGGTCGGTGAAGTCGATGCAGAGGCGGCTTCCTCCGGTGTGTTTGGGTACGACCACACCGTTGGCGAGCCAAGTGGGATGGACCACTTCCTTGATGATGCTGGCCTTCTTCAGTTTCTCTACTTCATTGACGATGAAATCTTGCTTCTCTGGCGCCTGGCGCCGCGCCTTTTGCTTCACGGGGCGTGCGTTTGGACACACGGCTAAGTGGTGCTCGATCACCTCCCTCGGTACTCCAGACATATCTGACGGTGTCCATGCGAACATGTCAGAGTTTGCCCTGAGGAAGGCGACGAGCGCGCTTTCCTATTTGGGAGGCAGGTTGGCGCCGATGGTGACGCTAGCCCCCGAGCCGTTTGCCTCAAGAGGCACTTGCTTTGTCGCGGCCTTCTCCTGAGAGAACAGCTGCTTCTTCTTCGCGGGGGGCCTCGGGAGGGGCTCCTCATCCTCGTCAGCGGGTGACGCCACCGCGGCAGCCTTGTAGGCCGCTTGCGCAGCATACAGGGCGTCCGAGACCACGCCACGGATAACGATGGTGAAACCCGAGCCAGGGAGCTTGACGAGGTTGTAGGCGTGGTGGGTCACCACCATGAACTTGACGAGGGCGGGGTAGCCGAGGATGGCGTTGTACGGCAGGCCGATGTGCGCGACGTCGAAATCGATCAGCTCGGTGCGGTAGTTGGCCTGGGTGCCGAAAGTGACGGCGAGCCTCACCTGCCCCAAAGGGGTGGTGAGACCCTCTGTCACCCCCGAGAAGGGCCTGGTGGGCATGAGCTGCTCGTAGGGCACCTGCAGCTTCTCGAATGTCTCGACAGAGATGACGTTGAGGCCTGCACCCCCATCGATGAGTGTCTTGGAGACTGCAATGTTGTTGATGGTGGGGGTGCAGACCAACGGGATGGTGCCAACAGTCGAGGTGGATTTGGGGTGGTCGGCGGAGTCAAAGGTAATGGGGCACTGGGACCACTTGAGGGGCATGGAGGCCTCAACCCCGGGAAGGGTTGCCGCGACCTCGCGAGCGAATTGCTTGAAGTGGCGGTTGGAGCTGGGGGCCTGAGCCCCGCCGAGGATGCAAGTGGCCCCGCGAGGCACCTGGTAGCCCTCAGGAGTCTCGGCAGGGAGGTTGTCGTTCGTGGGCTGAGCGGCGTTGGCCTGAGGGTTCTGCTGGTAGTTGTCGTCATAGTTGTTGTTCCAGCGTCGCCCCCTGCGGCCGCCACGGCCACCGCCGCGGCCTCCGCGGCCCTGCTGCCGATCATTCGCCTCACGAGCCTCACGTGCCTCGCGAAGCCTCTTGAGGTCATAGCAGTCCTCGGTGGCGTGGGAATGCCTGTTGTGGTAGATGCAGAAGGGACGATCATCTTTATTCTCGGATCCCGCGGCTGGAGTGGCAGCGCGAGGCTGCTTGGCGTCAGGCTCAGCCGCGAGGACCGCAGTGGTCTTGCGCTTCTCGGTGGATTTCTTCTTCTTCTTGGACTCCTCGACGGGGTCCCCTGGCTCGTTCTTGACGAACAAGCGGCCCTCCTCAGCCTTGGCGCACTTGTCCGCCAAGTCGAAAAGCTTGACGACGGTGGTGATGTTGTCATGGATGCCAAGCTTCTCGAGCATCCGCACATCCGTGACCCCAGCCTGGAAGGCCGAAATGACCTGCGCGTCGGTGGCGTTGGGGATCTTGTTGCGCACTTGGCTGAAGCGCTGGATGTACTTGCGGAGGGTCTCGCCAGGCTTCTGGCGCACGGCGCGGAGATCGTTGTACGTGAGGCCGCGCTCGTACATGCCCTTGAAGTTGGCGACGAAGCACCGGCAGAGGTCCTCCCAGGTGTTGATGGACTCGGCGGGGAGGTTGGTGAGCCACGAGGACGCGGAGTCCTTGAGGGCCAAGGGGAACCAGTTCGCCATGACCTTGTCGTCGCCTCCGGCGGCCTAGATGGCCAAGGTGTAGAGCTGCAGGAACTCCAGGGGGTTGTTCTTGCCGTCGTAGCGCGGAGGAAGATCCGGCCGGAACTTGACCGGCCAGACGACGCGACGGAGGCTGCGAGTGAACGCGGCCGTCGTGCCGTAGGTGACCGGGCCGTTGGCGAGGGTGGCGCCCCGCGGTGGCGACGTCATGGACGGCGCGGTTGTGGCGATCCTGGTGGCGCTCGATGCTCACGCGTGCGTCCTCTGGGGCTCGCTGCACGATTTGGCAGTCGTGCGGCGACGACGCGTGCGACGCGGCGCGGTTGTCGCGAGGAGGAGCCCCGGCTGGAGTAGGTTGCGGTGGAGCCGGTGGAGCTGGAGCGGGCGCGGGGTGACGAGGAGGAGCATGCGGCGCGCCGTGCACCACATCCCCTGCGCGTGCAGAGAGGACCAGCGAACGAGACGGTGCGGGAGCGGCGATGCGAGCGGCTCCGACGAGCTCGGAGAGGCGGTTGAGCCAGGCTTCCTGGGCCTCCGGCGTGGGGCAGTACTGCAGCAGCTCCTGCGCCATGAGAAGCGCAGTCGCGGGGCTGGGCGCAGGGCGTCCCAGCGAGGAAGCAGCACGGTCCCGCGACGGGTGCAGGGAGGAGGCCTCCTCTTCACCGAGGCCGTCCTCAGCATGGTCGATGTTGTCGTCCTCCGGGTGCTCGATGCGGAGCTCGGGGTTGACGTGGCGCTCCGGAGCAGCACTTCCGCGCGGGCGGCCGCGCGGGTTGCCAGCGGGAGAGGTGGCGGCGCTGGCCGTCCGGCGAGCGAGACGTTCGGCGCGAGAGATGCCGGCCATGGCGGTGTCGAGGTTGAAGATGCGCCTCAGCCTCCTACCTGGCGCGCCAAATGTCGGAGAACTGTCCTAGGAACTGGGTGTGTCTCACGAAGAGTAAGGGGCTGAACACGGAATCAAACAAACCTCAACGTGCCTCGGCGATGGTGCTCGTCGAACTCGTTGTGGGACAACACTGCAGAGATGGACGCACGGTATTACCCAGGTTCAGGGCCCTCTAGGTGAGGTAAATCCCCTACGTCCTGCTTCGAGTTGTATTGCACTTGCTTGGAGAGGTTCCAGTACAGGGCGAGCTTGGCGAGCTCAAGGTGGCTACAATGGCTAACCCTAGAACCGGAGAAGAGTGTGAACTAAGAGTCGAACTCAACCGGGGCCGAACCAACCCTTTGCACGAGCGTGCCCCTCCTCCTTTTATAGGTGTCTCGGGCCTCTTCCCCCCAAATGTCTTGGCGGGAAGGGCTACCACATGGAGACGAAGGAGGAGGTGCGGTGCACAATAAAGGTAGATTCCACCATAAAGGTAAAGTCCATGGACGCGGTCCACGGCAGGGGGCGGCGTCACCAAAGCTGAAAAGCCACCATCCAAACAGGACGGTGGGCTGGCGTTGCCGAGGCGGGATGTGTCCCACGGTGACGTCGCCTTTGGAGGGTAGCTGCATACGGTTCCCTTATCACCAAAGTGGCAATCCTTGGGGCTCCTTTGCTTGGTGCAGCTTTGTTGACTCCTTTATACATAAGAATGGCAACTATGGCGCTGCCGTCACCGTGCGCTGGCGCGGTCGTCACTCTGCGGAGGGTGCAGAGCCCATGTGCGCTCTGCCGCGGAGGCAGAGCTGGCTTCGAGAGGAAGGAAGCCTCGCGAGGCAAAACGCCTCGCCGAGCCTTTCAGCTTGGTCCTTAGCAGAATTTGCAGGTGGCATCCGAGATGCCCTCTCGAGGAGAGGTCCCTCGCCGAGGGAAAAACCCTTGGCGAGGAAGAGAGGTCCCTCGGAAGGGAAAAACCCTCGCGAGGCTCACCAGGCTCGGAGAGCCTGGTCCTTAGCGAAATCTTCCGAAGAATCTTGTGGGCCCTGGCAGGCCGGCCCGTGGTACCCTGGTTTCCACTGTGCCGATAGCGGGTCTGGTAGGAAAATGGAGCTGACGATGGGTATGGAGGCGGGTGGCGGTGCCGGGGAGAGGTGGCGGGGGAGGGTATGGGGGGGCCGTACCAGGCCCCAAACCTGGCGGGTGCCATCCCTATGTCCCATACATCCACCAAGCTCCAACGTGCTAGCTTGTTTTGGTAGTGTTTTTTATTTGAACAACTTACATGTTAAACTAGCTTGGCTTGTGTCTGTGTACCGTCAACGGTAGGCACGGCCTAGCTGACCATGCCACCTACTTTAGTGACGACTTCACCGACGGTAGGACCAATGCTCGAAGAGATTGTGCTAACGATGTCGCCGTCCACGGGAACAACTACTATGATGTTATTGGTAGCTTGGTGATGGTGATGGTGATGTTGGTGCCGGTTGAGGAAGTGATGGGGATATGTGATGCTGCATACTCTCGTCCGATATGTTGTGAACGCACATGGAAAATGTTGTGAAAGCACACACGAGTTATTGGAAGGTTTGTCTGAATGTTTGGTACAAGTTGTGTTTCATCGGATTTTTCGATGTTGCATAAGTACTTTAGAAATGTAACAAACATGTATGGTTTTTGTTGTGAAAGCAGACACGAGATGTTGAAAGGTTTTTTGGTTGTTCGCTACATGTTGTGTTTTTCTCAGTTTTTTGGATGTTGCATAAGTGCGTTAAATTTGTAACAAACATGTATGAGTTTTGTTGTGAAAGCAGACGTAAGATGTTGCAAGGTTTTCTGGCATTTCGCTATATGTCATGTTTTCCTCGGCTTTTGGATGTTACATAAGTGTTTTAACTTTGTAAATAACTCTTACGAGTTTTGTTGTGAAAGCATACGCAAGATGTTACAAGTTTTTCTAGTCGTGCTACATATATTTTTCTCGACTTTGGATGTTGCATACATGTTTTAAATTTGTAACAAACTCGTACGTATTTTGTTGCAAAAACACACACGAGATGTTACAGTGTTTCCAGTCGTTCGTTACAAAGGTACTTCCAAAAGTGTGAAATATCGATTTGTTGCATTACTTTGTTACAAATGGACTTCCAAAATTGTGAAATATCGATTTGTTGCATTACTCGTATAAAATATTGCAAAACATTTTGTATTGTTTTTGTAACATCTTCTGGAAAATCGTTGTGAAGATTTGTTGAAGTATTTATATTTTCTTTGGGGAAAAGGATTTTTATTGTGAAACGCGGATGAACTAGAACTTTGTTGTACACGTACAATTTTTTGTTCTTGCATAAGGTGTTAATAGGATGACACATTTAACAACAATGCAACATTTTTTTGTACATTATTGTAAGTAGCAATGTATGCCGAAAAGAGAAAAGTCAATCAGTATCATGGGCACTCACGTGAGCAGGGCAGCATGTAATGGAACATCATTTTGATGCATGTATCAGGGGCAACGGCGCCATAAAATAGTCTTGATGACCCACAAGTGTAGGGGATCGCAACAGTCTTCGCGGGTAGTTTGACCCTAATTTATTGATTCGACACAAGGGGAGCCAAAGAATATTTATAATCCTTAGCAGTTGAGTTGTCAATTCAACCACACCTGAAAAAGATTTCTCTCGAAGCAATTTATTAGTAGTAACAGTGATTTGATGGCAGCAGTAGAATAGTAACAG
This sequence comes from Puccinellia tenuiflora, assembly GCA_012064385.1. NCBI lineage: Eukaryota > Viridiplantae > Streptophyta > Magnoliopsida > Poales > Poaceae > Puccinellia > Puccinellia tenuiflora. Next base: position 483,845 of record QRDG01000214.1, on the reverse strand, counting down.
CGATAATAAAATAAAGACAATAATGATGACGGTAAAAGTAATGGTTGTAAACAGCGGGATTAAAACACCGTAGGCATAGGGACAGATAGACGGCCGTTGCATGAATAAGATAGCTCATGAAATGAACATAACTAAGCACGAAGCAAATAAATATATAAATAGCATCCAAGTATCAAACAGTCATAGGCATGTATTCCTAATTTAGTCGTACGTGCTTACAATAAGAACTTGCACGGCATCTTTTGTCCTTCCATCCGGTTTCAGCCGGACCAATTAAGGAACAAATAGCAATTAAGGTGTTCCTTTTAATAGAACACCGGATCAAAGCATTAACACACAATGAATACATGTAACCCTCGAGTTGCCAACCATTCCCATCGATGTCCCCGTTTCTGTCACTCAGCGTCTCCGGTTCCAGTTGACAACAAGTGCATACAACTAGTAGATAGGATCCAAACAACAATTATACTCATGCAAACATAAGTGTTCAGATATGAAAACATGGCACTTGGGCCCAAAGTGACAAGCATTAAGCATAACTAGTTGCACCAACGATGATTAACACAAATAGAGGATACTAGGCATCGTGCCCTAACAATTTGGCATCGAATTACATGAGCAATCTTATTCAATCCCTTCCATCCCCTTACCTACAGCAGGGAACTACTCACACATGGAGGTGGACGACATGGATGGTTGATGGAGAGGCGTTGGCGGTGACGACGGCAGCGATCCTGGACCCCGAATTTAGGGTTCGTGATGGCGATGGTGCTCCGTAAGGTTTCTGGAAAAAGTGTTCAGGTGCTCGTCGTTTTAGGTCGAGAGGGAGCTTATAAGCGAAGGGGGATTGCCAGAGGAGGTCCCAGGGGCAGGGGCGCCCCCTGCTGCGGCCTAGGGGCCACCCGCGGGTGGGGCCCACCCCTGCTCCTGGGGTGGCCCCCCTTCGGGGTCTTCCGCTTCCGAGGCTTATTCTTCGTAAAAAATCCTTTTTATAATTTTCTGAAATTTTCCGCGAACTTCTGAACCCTGCACAAAAGAAAGACACCAAATGCAATTCTGCTGAAAACAGCGTCAGTTCGGGTTAGTTCCAAACAAATTCATTAATAATCAGAGGCAAAACAATAGCAAAGTGTTTGGAAAAATAGATACGTTTGCAACGTATTAGCTCCCCCAAGCTTAGCTTATTGCTTGTCATCAAGCAATTCAGTTGACAAACTGGATGCGATAAAAAAAACTTTGACAAACACATTTGCTTCATTTAGAGCATAGAAGTTTAAACCATGATCAGTATTTTAATAAGCACAAGAGAGAAGTTACAAAAACAATAGAACTAAAGCAATCATGGAGACTTATGCAAAACTCGCAATATGCTAACAAGTAATAATTTAAACATGCAAACAAATAGCACCGATGCAATGCATATAACTAGGCATGGTAAAGTGATCTCTCGCTTGCCCCTTTTGTGGGGCAAAACATAAATGTCGGGCACCTCTTGAGACATTAAACGGTGACTAGATGTAAAGTTATCAGAATTGAGAAGTATCTCAAACATGCTCCAACCATTAAAACTTTGGGACAAAGCACATTATACTCAGAATGACCACAATGCTCTATAAGATGGTGCTCAAAGAAGGGTGATGACTCAACATTAATATATATATAAAAAGGCCCTTCGCAGAGGGAAGCAGGGATTAATCATGTGCTAGAGCTTTTTTTATTTTTATAAGCAGAAGTAAAACAGTTTTGAAAGATGCATACTTTCGTCAACGATTTCACAACAGAGAGGCTATCTAGTCCCTCATAACAAGCAAGGCTTTTAGACTTGTGAGAGCAGCTGGTTCTTTAGAGGAGCGAGTACGCTCCTCTTTCTCCTTGGTTTCACCACTCTCCAATGTTTGAGCTGATTTCTCAGATTTTGCATTGCGCGGAGGAAAATGGTGAGTTATATTTATATTTTGCTTAAGCTGCTCTCGGGTTGATTCAAGTGAAGACGTAATCCATCAACACCGGGTGAAAAAGGGGGAAATGATCTTGCTTGTCACAAGATATATCTAGCCCTCTACTGCTTCCTCATGAGCCAAAAACAGAAACATAAAAAGAAGCATGAATGATTTAAAGGTAGCACATGATAAATTTACTTGGAATGGCGGTGAAATACCATATGTAGGAAGATATAGTGGACTCAAATGGAATACTTTGTCTTAAGGAAAATGGATGCACGGATGGACAATTACACCCAGTGCAAATGGAGGCTAGCAAAAGAATCGGGAGTGACCGATCAAGAGCACTACTGTCATAATCATGCTTTGCGACAAAATCAATCAATGAATAAAGCATAAGAGTGATACTACAATTCTAAGCACAATAAACCGTCAAGGCTTAACAGACTTTATTTTAAGTCTTTTACATGTGTGAACATGTGCCAAGTCAATCCAAATAAATATTTTGGAGGAGGATCTGACTTCACCTTCACTATACCATATTATAAACAATGCAAAACATGCTCACGTCTACATGACAAATTATCCACTCTTAACAAGTTGAGGCTAAGCATGGGAATCCATAAAAACTAAGTAATATCATCTACGCAACATTCTACCATAGCAAACTAAAACATGAGCATGAGGATAAGCATCTGTACAAAAATAAAAACAAATAGAGTTAATACCGAATTTCCTCATCAAATCCGCGTCGCCAAATATCATCATTATTGCATAGATGCTTGCACAACCGAAAGATATGGAAATAATAAAAATGTGCAAGTGTCGTCACAAAAACTGGTTGAACTCTGAAACAACTACAAAACAAAGAAGACGAGAAAATATTTTTGTGTTTTTAGAATACTGAAAGGAATAGCGCAGAACTAGAAGAGAAATCTTTTTGCTGTTTTCAATTTGGAAAGAAGCGACTAAAAACGAAGTGGAAAACAAACGAACAAGAAATAAAAAGAAAATATTTTTGGTCTTTTTGATTATGAGAAAGAAGAGGCAAACAAAGAGGAAATCTTTTTGCGTTTTTGATTAATAAACAAAAAGAACAACTAAGGTGACTGAGCAAATTGAAAAGAGCGAAAAGAGACCAAAAGGAACACACTAGCGGATACACAAAGGAATGATGAACACACCGACATAAAGCATTTAAGTGAGCATAGTAAAAAGGTGCCGGTGAGAGATCCGTACTTCCCCAAGCTTAGGCTTTTGGCCTAAGTGGGGCTCATCTACCATGGTGGTGGCACGCCCCAGTTAGCGCCCGTCTGTGGCTGCCGCTACATATCCTATGGCTCCTCCTCCGGTTCCTCCTCAGGGACTAATGATGCGAGGTACTCATCCAGCACCTCCTCGGGAAATGAATATCCGTCCCTAGCAATAGTGTCAAACAAAGCAGGAGCAGGTAATCTCACAAAGCGAGGGTTATCCAGATCAAAACAAAATAATAACTTGTACTGCAAATTCTCCAAAGTGGAATCATAAGTGACATAGTGGTGAGTTTTCATTGCAGCAAGATTAAGCCTAATAAAATCCAACTCTAGATCATCCTCTCTAGGAGGAAGCATGGCAGTAGCAAGCATGATCGAAGCAATAATGCCTCCATAAATAGGCCCTCTAACCTTGTTAGTGCTAAGACGACGAGCGATAAGAGTGCCAATGTTATGAGTTTCATCACAATTAATAGCGGCGACAAGAATAACAAGATCAAGACTAGTCATGTTACTCGTGTTATCCCGGGGAAGGATACAACGAGCAATGACATAGCCTAAATAGCTCACAGCTAGAAACTGAATGCTCCCAAATTTTGCACGTGTAGAGTCTCTCCAATCATCATGACAGATTCCGGCATAGAGCTCCTTGAGGTACTGGGGCTCCGTGTTCATCTTGCCTGTGAGCCCCGAGTTCCTCACTCCTAAAGCGCTGCAAAACTCAGACAAAGGCCTTCTACAAGGTCGCTCATATAGCATGAACTCCACACTAGGGTGATATGGATCATCATTGAAATTAAAGCTTTGCCCAAAGATGTTAGTAAGCTTAAGATATTGGGTCCTCTCCACTAATACAATATTTGTCAACGATGCATTAGTGACAAGACTAGTAAATTCATTGCGTATACCTGCAGCTTGTAGAAATTCATAACATGGGTATACCGATGAACGCACATCCGTCTCTCGAGCAAGCACAATAACACCAAGTGGCTCCGAATCTTCATTATATGAAGGCCTCATTGGTGCATTAGAACTTGAGCCTCTCGTTTCTCGACGAGAAGAGGGCTCCTTCTTCTTAAAGATCCCACCTAAATTGAACTTAGGCATGTTCTTCCTTTTCTGAAATTTTTCAACAAACCTCATAAAACTTGAAAATAAAATATAGGAAGTGCATTATACTATTCCTACAACTCAATATCAACTAGTACATGCATCAAATCCATCTAACAAGTCACAAATCAAGCATGCAAGTTCATACTCAAAGTCATAAACAACAGCAAAATACTCAACTTATACAAAACCATTCAAGATTCTAATTGGAGGAGTGAAGGAGTCACATACCGGAGAAGATTTGCTCCAAATTTCAGCAAGAATAATGGGCTGAACAAAGAGATCGAAAATCCCAGCACTCAAGAGCAAAAACTCGGGTTTGTGCAATGGGGGAGTGATTTTTCGAGAGTGAGGGAGTGTGTGGGAGGCAGCTCACCTGGTGGGGCCCTCCAGGGGCACAGGCGGCCCTTCGCCGCGGCCAAGGTCTCACCCGTGGGTGGGACCCGCCTGTGCCCCTGGGGTTTCCCCTGATACGTCTCAAACGTATCTACAATTTTTTAGTGATCCATGCTAGTTTTGTGATATTGTCACATGTTTTTACTGTCATTTATATCATTTTTATGCATTTTGTCGGACTAACCTATTGACAAGATGCCAAGTGCCAATTCCCTATTTCTTCTGTCTTTTTGTTTCAGAAATTTACTTCTGGAAATGTTCTCGGAATTAGACGAAAATTTACGGGGAATTTTTACTCGACGGAAGGCACCAGGACACCAAAGGGCAGCCCTGGGGGCCACCCAAAGGCCAGGGGTGGCCTTCTTCCGCGGCCTGGGGCCACCTACGGGTGGGGCCCGACCCTGCCCGTGGGGCACCTCCTCGGCTCCCTCCGACACCTATAAATTCACATTAAACCTAAAAGCGTCGAGGCGGCCATTATTTTCCAGAAACTTGACCCCAATGCGCCTTCACCGAAAACCCTAGTTCGGGGTCCAATCTGAAGCTTATCCCGGCCCTCTGCCGGAGGGGAGATCGATCCCGGAGGGCTCTTCATCGTCATGCCTTCCTCCGGGATGATTTGTGAGTAGTCTCACCGTGGACTACGGGTCCATGGAAGTAGCTAGTTGGTAGTCTCTCTCTCTCTCTTGTGCTTCATGTCTTATGATTTTGTGAGCTGCCTAACATGATCAAGATCGATTATTGTAATGCTATGTGATGTGTTTGCTGGGATCCGATGGATTATGAAGTTATGTTCAGATTGTGCATGATTCTTATATGAGTAATTTATGTTCTTGCATGCTCTCCAATGTGCGTAGTTACTTTGGCCAAGTGATTGTGTGTATCTCCAAGAGAGGGTATTTATGCTAGATAGTGGGTTCATGCCCCCTTCTGTTCCTGGTCACGAGTGACAGAAACGTCTAAGGGCGAGGGTGTGCTGTTGGTACTAAGGGTAAAACAGCGGTGTTAATGTCTATTTTGATATTAGTATTGCTTACTTCATGCACTTTACTTAATGCAATTGTCTGTTGCTTGCAACTTAATACCGTTGGGTGACAGGCTGGATAGCGATCCCACGGTGGACTTTTTAGACAAAGACGCAGTTGGACTCAACGGTCTTTTTTCCTTCTCGTGATGCCTCCATAAATATTATCATGTCCTTTTTGTCATAGCTAAATTGGGTTTGTGTCATGATCTTGTCAATTGCCTAGCTGTAATTCGTTCACCCATCACATGCATATTTTATTTACTTGAGAGACTCCACTAGTGAACCCATGGCCCCCGGTCCATCTTTTTACATTGTTTACAACCTCATTTACTTGCTTTTAATCATCATTATTCCTCTGATAACTTTTCATATTTTATCTATTTCATCATACAATTAACCGCTTTGTTTTCTACAAGACCGGAAAGATTGACAACCTTTCCGCCGTTGGGGGCAAAGTATTTTGGTTGAGTGTGTGCAGGTCCACGTCTGTTGAAGGTCAAGCGCCAGAGATCTTCAACATTCACCTCGTTGTTGATTTCAAAGTCCTACTGGTTCGATAAACCTCGGTTCGTTAAACGAGGGAAAACTGCTACTAGCTGCAATTCCGCTTCGCTTGGGGTGCCACCCAACTTATTTTAATACAGCAGCATCCCCCAGGTCAGTCCCAAGCACTCCTGTGTCTCTTTAAAAATAATAAAATTCATGTAATTTTTCTGGAATTTTTTGAAAACTTTTACAGAGGAACTTAGATGAGATCAAAATAAGCTAATACAACAGGATAATGGTATTTAAAAAGGACAAACTAAGCAAGAAATAAAAATTACAGAAAAGTTAAAGATGAGCAGTAGAAGAAAATTTAATGAATCTTGATATCTTTATGTTGCTAAAGTTGGTTTGTTAGCAAGGTCAATCAAGTCTTGCTACCACACCAAATTTATTTGACATAAATTATTCAATATTCAACAGACAATCAGGTTAACTCATATTGAATAAGAATTGTCCCAATCATGAGAGTTTCATATTTTCTTGAATGTGTATGAATAGGACAATCAATAGTTCCAATCTTGATGGATTCAATATTCTCAATGGAGTTCAAACCAATTTTGGTATTGATCTTCTTTGGAAAGTACACCGTGTGTTCTTTATCATCAACGTTAAAAGTAACTTTTCCTTTATTGCAATCAATAACAACCCCTGCAGTATTAAGAAAAGGCCTCCCAAGAATAATAGACATATTATCATCTTCAGGCATTTCCAATACCACGAAGTCAGTTAGGATTAAGCAGTTAGCAACTTTAACAGGAACATCCTCACAGATTCCAATGGGCACAGCAGTGGACTTATCAGCCATTTGTAGGGAAATATCAGTAGGAATAAGCTTATCTAATAAAAGTCTCTTATAAAGAGAAAATGGCATAACACTAACTACTGCACCAAGATCACATAAAGCAGTTCTAACATAATTATTTTTAATGGAGCAAGGAATAGTAGGTATACCTGGATCACCAAGCTTTTTAGGAATCTTGCATGGAAAGAGTAATTAGCAAGCATAGTGGAGATTTCTTCATTAGGGATTTTTCTTTTATTGGTAACAATGTCTTTCATATATTTTGAATAGTGAGGAAACTTAATAACATCTGTCAAAGGAATTTGCTAAAAGAGGGGCTTCATCCATTCACAGAATTTATTATAGTGTTCTTCTTCCTTAGCCTTCTGAGATTTAGATGGAAAAGGCATGGGTTTTTGCACCCATGGCTCTCTCTCTTTACCATGTTTTTTAGCAACAGGAGGTGCAGTCTCCTCCTCCTGTTCTTCAGGTTCATTAGTATCATTATCATGCTCTTACCACTTTCAGTTTCAGCATCCGAATTAGAGACATCATTAGGATTACTACTTGTAGGTTCTTTATCAAGTTCCATATTACTAGTGGTACCCGTGTCCCATATCCACGACACTTCTCCTAATTCTTTATGTTTCTTCTTTTTCTTTTTAGGGGAACTAGTTATATTATTTTCAACCAGTTGAGATTCTTGTTCAATTCTTTTAGGATGTCCCTCAGGATAAAGAGAATCTTGAGTAGAGATACCTCCTCTAGTTAAAACACCACAAGTTTGTTTATTACTTTGTGTAGGAATTCCAGCAAGGAAGTATTTTTGCACTTTAGTAATTTGTTCAAGTTGAGTTTGGACCATATGAAAATGCTTAACAAGACCTTTGACATCATTAGCAGTTTTCTCCAAGACAGAATGCAAATTTTTAATAACCAGGGTGTTATCATTTAATTGTTCTTGAATTTGCATATTAAAATGAGTTTGTTTAACAATAAAGTTATCAAATTCATCCAAACACTGACTAGGAGGCTTACTATAAGGAATATCATTAACAGTAAAATTATGAAGAGAGTGTACCTCTACCATAGGTGGGTGAGTGGTAGGCTCACATAAAGTTTCAATTGGAGGTAAATTCTTCACATCTTCAGCTCTAATACTTTTTTCCTTAATAGATCTTTTGGATTCTTGCATATTTTCTGGGTTTAGGAAGAGCACTCCCCTTTTCTTCGGTGTTGGTAATGGAGGAGGTTCAGGAATGCTCCATTCATCATGATTTTTAGAAATCTTAGCCATTAGTTCTTCAACTTCATTTACAGTCCTTTTCCTGAAAACACAACCAGCACAGCTATCTAGGTATGTCCTAGATTCAACAGTTAGTCCATTATAAAATATATCAAGGAGTTCATTCTTCGGAATATCATGCCCTGGCCGAGCCCTGAGTAATGACCCGAATCTCCCCCAAGCTTTAGGGAGATGCTCATCCTCCAATTGTCTGAAATTAAAAATTCTCTGCAAAGCCTCATGCTGCATGTGAGCGGGAAAATATTTTGCAAAGAAAACATCAAGCAATTCATGAGGACTTTTTATGGATCCATAAGGTAAAGCATTATACCACACTTTGGCATCATCTTTTAATGAGAAAGGAAACAGCTTTACTAAATAGTAATGTTGTATCTTTTTATCATCAGAAAATAGAAGGCTAAGCGAAGCTAATTTATTTATGTGTTCTACAGCATTGTTATCCTTAGTTCCACAAAAAGGATCAGATTCAACATTAGATATGTGTGAAAGATCAACAGAGAAATTAAAATGATCATCTTTAATGCATATGGGAGAGGTAGCAAACTCAGGATCGGGTGTAAAATAATTCTTAACAGCATGCTTTTCAAGCAATTTCCTCAAAGCATCAGGATCTTTAGAAGTAGAACAATCCATATATTGTCTAATAAACTCATCATTAACATCAATGTAGGAATCATCAGGATACCTACGCTCATAATTATATAGATTAGGAGAGCTAACAGGTGTAGTAAGATTTTCATTGAGCATTGTAATTTCTTCAGACCTAGTGACAAGAGATTCTAAAAAGGGGCCTAAAGAACCAGCATCATCAAGCACAGCAGAAGCATCATCAGAAGCAGTAGTAGACTCAGAAAGCAAAGCATCAACAATAGGACGAGCGTTCACAGGTGGTGTAAGAAGTTGACTCAAAACAGTAGGTGAATCAAGAGTAGCTTTAGAGTTCAGAGCAGTACCTTTCCTTGTGGTGGAAGGTAGTATTGGAAACTTAGGATCTCTCTTACCCTTCATGATGAAGAGTAAATTACAGCAGACAGAAAAACTCCCAGGTGAACTTATAAATAGAGCTATGCTCCCCGGCAACGGCGCCAGAAAATAGTCTTGATGACCCACAAGTGTAGGGGATCGCAACAGTCTTCGCGGGTAGTTTGACCCTAATTTATTGATTCGACACAAGGGGAGCCAAAGAATATTTATAAGCCTTAGCAGTTGAGTTGTCAATTCAACCACACCTGAAAAGAATTTCTCTCGAAGCAATTTATCAGTAGTAACAGTGATTTGATGGTAGCAGTAGAATAGTAACAGCGACAATAAAATAAAGACAGCAATGATGACGGTAAAAGTAATGGTTGTAAACAGCGGGATTAAAACACCGTAGGCATAGGGACAGATAGATGGGCATTGCATGAATAAGATAGCTCATGAAATGAACATAACTAAGCACGAAGCAAATAAATATATAAATAGCATCCAAGTATCAAACAGTCATAGGCATGTATTCCTAATTTAGCCGTACGTGCTTACAATAAGAACTTGCACGGCATCTTTTGTCCTTCCATCCGGTTTCAGCCGGACCAATTAAGGAACAAATGGAAATTAAGGTGTTCCTTTTAATAGAACACCGGATCAAAGCATTAACACACAATGAATACATTTAACCCTCGAGTTGCCAACCATTCCCATCGATGTCCCCGTTTCTGTCACTCGGGGTCTCCGGTTCCGGTTGACAACAAGTGCATACAACTAGTAAATAGGATACAAACAACAATTATACTCATGCAAACATAAGTGTTCAGATCTGAAAACATGGCACCCGGGCCCAAAGTGACAAGCATTAAGCATAACTAGTTGCACCAACGATGATTAACACAAATAGAGGATACTAGGCATCGTGCCCTAACAATTTGGCATCGAATTACATGAGCAATCTTATTCAATCCCTTCCATCCCCTTGCCTACAGCAGGGAACTACTCACACATGGAGGTGGACGACATGGATGGTTGATGGAGAGGCGTTGGCGGTGACGACGGCGGAGATCTCCACTCCGACAGGGTGCCGGAACAGCGATCCTGGACCCCGAATTTAGGGTTCGTGATGGTGCCGGAGCTCCGTAAAGTTTCTGGAAAAAGTGTTCGGGGGCTCGTCGTTTTAGGTTGAGAGGGAGCTTATAAGTGAAGGGGGATCGCCAGAGGAGGTCCCAGGGGCAGGGGCGTCCCCCCCTACCGTGGCCTAGGGGCCACCCACGGGTGGGGCCCGCCCCTGCTACTGGGGTGGCCCCCCCTTCGGGGTCTTCCGCTTCCGAGGCTTATTCTTCTTCAAAAATCCTTTATTTTTCTGGAATTTTCCGCGAACTTCTGTACCCTGCACAAAAGAAAGACACCAAATGCAATTCTGCTGAAAACAGCGTCAGTTCGGGTTAGTTCCAAACAAATTCATTAATAATCAGAGTCAAAACAATAGCAAAGGGTTTGGAAAAATAGATACTTTTGTGTAACATCCCAAATTTTGGAATGTTTTACAAATCACAAAAATTTAAAACTTTTGTTAATAATTAATTAAAGTCTCCAAAAATCAAGAAAAGCTTTTATAGAAGATTGTTTTGACATCTTCAAAGATATATTTTAAATTAAATATTCCTTATCTTCAAATCTCAATTTTAAAGTCTTGGAAATAAAATATTTAAATGGGTTTTCAAATTGTATTTCCCCCTTTGGGTTTATTGTTTTAAAATAAATAATATTGGGATATTATAAACCCTATTTCATTTGTGGAAATAATTTAAAATACTTTGCAAGCTTTGTTTTATAAAAAATGTTTATCTTAAATTATTTTAATATGAAAATGAGTTATCATTTTGAATGATATAACTCATATTATTTCTCTGGTTTTTATTTAATTATTTTGAGACATTTATAAACCCAAATTTGGAAAATCCCCAAATAGCCATATAAGGCAAATTTGACCAAAAGGGTATTTTGGTAATTTTGTTTTGACCAAAAATAGTTCCTAAATGTCTATTTTGACTATTTGGAATTTTACATATTTTTACAAATTTATTTGACTTGATTTGGAGGCCTGAATCAAAAGTTATAAAAGAAAACAGAAAAAGGAAAAAGAAAAAGGGAAATACCTGACGGGTGGGACCCACCGTGACGTCATCGTCTTCAACGCAGCCACGGCAGTTTCTTCCCGTCGAATTCCTCCTCGATTCCTCGCCTTCAAGACCACCACTCGCCTCCCCGAGTACGCCCTTGGAAGCCCTCTCGCTCCTCTCTCTTTCCCCTCTGTTCCCCACTCGGATTGCGCCACCAGACGACCGCAAAAGCTCGCCAGAGTTCGTCGTTGCCGCCACCGCATTTCTTTGATTCCGACGAAGGTAGCTCGCCGCCCCGCCACCTTTTGGCCTCAACTTGTTCCTCATCCCCGTGCGCACCTCCCTGAACCCCTGCTTGTTTTTTTGCGCATCCAAATCGTCGAAAACGAGGTCGACCGTACACACCGGAGCTGCCGCGACTCCGTCCGCTTCTCCGCCACCGTCCAGACCGCCTCCTGTCACCGACCTCGCCATCAAGCCTCTCCTACCGAACTGCACCTCGTCGTCACTTCCAGGAGTCTAGGAACCACCGGNAGACTCGGGAGCGACCGATCAAGAGCACTACTGTCATAATCATGCTTTGCGACAAATCAATCAATGAATAAAGCATAAGAGTGATACTACAATTCTAAGCACAATAACCGTCAAGGCTTAACAGACTTTATTTTTTGGTCTTTTACATGTGTGAACATGTGCCAAGTCATCCAAATAAATCTTTTGGAGGAGGATCTCACTTCACCATACCATATTATAAACAATGCAAAACATGCTCACGTCTACATGACAAATTATCCACTCTTAACAAGTTGAGGATGAGCATAGGAATCCAGAAAAACTAAGTAATATCATCTACGCACATTCTACCATAGCCAACTAAAACATGAGCATGAGGATAAGCATCTGTACAAAAATGAAAACCAAATAGAGTTCATACCGAATTTCCGCATCAAATCCGCGTCGCCAAATATCATCATTATTGCATAGACGCTTGCACAACCGAAAGATATGGAAACAATAAAATGTGCAAGTGTCGTCACAAATACGGGTTGAACTCTGAAACAACTACAAAATGAAGAAGAATTTTTTTTTGTGTTTTTCGAATAGTGAAAGGAATAACGCAGAACTAGAAGAGAATATTTTTGCTGTTTTCAGTTTGGGAAGAAGCGACTAAAAACGAAGTAGAAAACAAATGAAAAAGAAACAAAAGAAAATGTTTTTGATCTTTTTGATTATGAGAAAGAAGAGGCAAACAACGAGGAAATCTTTTTGGTTTTTGATTAATAAACAAAAAGAACAACTAAGGCGACTGAGCAAATTGAAAAGAGCGAAAAGAAAGCAAAAAGAAAACTAATGAATGTACAAAGGAATAACGAAGACACCAACATATGATAGTTGAGTGAACGAAATAAAAAGATGTCGGTTTGAAATACGTACTCCCCCAAGCTTAGGCTTTTGGCCTAAGTGGGATCCATCTACCACGGCGGCGGCACGTCCCAGTTGGCGCCCGTCTGTGGCTGCCACTGTGAGTCCTGTGGCTCCTCCTTTGGCTCCTCCTCAAGGGCTAGTGATGCGAGGTACTCATCCAGCACCTCCTTAGGAAACAAGTATCCGTCCCTAGCAGCAGAGTTAAACAAAACAGGAGCAGGCAATCTCACAAAGCGAGGGTTATCCAAATCAAAACCAAATAACAATCTATACTAGTCTCCAAAGTGGAATCATAAGTGACATAGTGGTGAGCTTTCATTGCAGCAAGATTAAGCCTAATAAAATCCAACTCTAGATCATCTTCTCTAGGAGGAAGCATGGCAGTAGCAAGCATGATCGAAGCAATAATGCCTCCATAAATAGTCCCTCTAGCCTTGTTAGTGCTAAGACGACGAGCAATAAGAGCGCCAATGTTATAAGTTTCATCACAATTAATTGCGGCGGCAAAAATAGCAAGATCAAGACTAGTCATGTTACTCGTGTTATCCCGGGGAAGGATACAACAAGCAATGACATAGCCCAAATACCTCACAGCTGGAAACTGAATGCTCCCAAATTTTGCACGCGTAGAGTCTCTCCAATCATCATGACAGATTCCAGCATAGACCTCCTTGAGGTACTAGGGCTGCGTGTTCATCTTGCTTGTGAGCCCCGAGTTCCTCACTCCAAGAGCGCTGCAAAACTCGGACAAAGGCATTCTACAAGGTCGCTCATATAACATGAACTCCACACTAGGGTGATATGGATTATCATTGAAATTAAAGCTTTGCACAAAGATGTTAATGAGCTTAAGATATTGGGGCCTCTCCACTAATACAATATTTGTCAATGATGCATTAGTGACAAGACTAGTAAATTCATTGCGTATACCTGCAGCTTGTAGAAATTCATAACATGGGTATACCGATGAACGCACATCCGTCTCTCGAGCAAGCACAATAACACCAAGTGGCTCCAAATCCTCATTATATGAAGGCCTCATTGGTGCATTAGAACTTGACCCTCTCGTTTCTCGACGAGAAGAGGGCTCCTTCTTCTTAAAAATCTCACCTAAATTGAACTTAGCATGTTCTTCCTTTTCTGAAAATTTTCAACAAACCTCATAAAACTTGAAAATAAAATATAGGAAGTGCATTAGACTATTCCTACAACTCAATATCAACTAGTACATGCATCAAATCCATCTAACAAGCTACAAATCAAGCATGCAAGTCCATATTCAAAGTCATAAACAACAGCAAAATACTCAACTTATACAAAACCATTCAAGATTCTAATTGGAGGGGTGAAGGAGTCACATACCAAAGAGGATTTCCTCCAAATTTCAGCAAGAATAATGGGCTGAACAAAGAGATCAAAAATCCCAGCACTCAAGAGCAAAAACTCGGGTTTGAGCAATGGGGAAGTGTTTTTTCGAGAGAGAGGAGTGTGTGGGAGGAGACTCACCTGGTGGAGCCCTCCACAGGGCAGGGACGGCCCTTGGCCGCGGCCTGGCTGCCACCCGCGGGTGGGACCCGCCCCTGCCCATGGGGGGTCCCCCAGGTCAGCCCCAGCACTTCTGTGTCTCATTTCAAAATATAAAATCGTGTAATTTTTTGGAATTTTTCGACAACTTTTCCTGAAGAACTTATAAGAGATTAAAATTAAGCTAATAAAACAGGAATTTGACATTTAAAAGGGACAAACTAATCTAGAAATAAAAATTACAGAAAAACTAAATATGAGCAAAAGAATTTTTTTAATGAATCTTGATATCTTTATGTTGCTAAAGTTGGTTTGTTAGCAAGGTTGATCAAGTCTTGCTACCACACCAAATTTCTTTGACATAAATTATTCAATATTCAACAGGCAATCAAGTTACCTCATATTGAATAGGAATTGTCCCAATCATGAGAGTTTCATATTTTCTTGAATGTGTATGAATAGGACAATCAATAGTTCCAATCTTGATGGATTCAATATTCTCAATGGAGTTCAAACCAATTTTGGTATTGATCTTCTTTGGAAAGTACACCGTGTGTTCTTTATCATCAACGTTAAAAGTAACTTTTCCTTTATTGCAATCAATAACAGCCCCTGCAGTATTAAGAAAAGGTCTCCCAAGAATAATAGACATATTATCATCTTCAGGCATTTCCAATACCACGAAGTCAGTTAGGATTAAATAATTAGCAACTTTAACAGGAACATCCTCACATATACCAATCGGCACAGCAGTGGACTTATCAGCCATTTGAAGGGAAATATCAGTAGGAATAAGCTTATATAATAAAAGTCTCTTATAAAGAGAAAATGGCATAACACTAACTCCTGCACCAAGATCACATAAAGCAGTTCTAACATAATTATTTTTAATGGAGCAAGGAATAGTAGGTATACCTGGATAACCAAGCTTTTTAGGAATCTTGCCATGGAAAGAGTAATTAGCAAGCATAGTGGAGATTTCTTCATTAGGGATTTTTCTTTTATTAGTAACAATGTCTTTCATATATTTTGAATAGGGAGGCAACGTAATAGCATCTGTCAAAGGAATTTGCAAAATAGGGGCTTCATCCATTCATAGAATTTATTATAGTGTTCTTCTTCCTTAGCCTTCTGAGATTTAGATGGAAAAGGCATGGGTTTTTGCACCCATGGCTCTCTCTCTTTACCATGTTTTTTAGCAACAGGAGTGCAATCTCCTCCTCCTGTTCTTCAGGTTCATTAGTATCATTATCATGCTCATTACCACTTTCAGTTTCGCATCCGAATTAGAGACAGCATTAGGATTATTACTTGTAGGTTCTTTATCAAGTTCCATATTACTAGCTTCTCCTAATTCTTTATGTTTCTTCTTTTTCTTCTTCTTTTTAGGGGAACTAGTAATATTATTTTCAACCAGTTGAGATTCTTGTTCAATTCTTTTAGGATGTCCCTCAGGATAAAGAGAATCTTGAGTAGAGATACCTCCTCTAGTTTAAACACCACAAGTTTGTTTATTACTTTGTGTAGGAATTCCAGCAAGCAAGTCTTTTTGCACTTTAGTAATTTGTTCAAGTTGAGTTTGGACCATATGAAAATGCTTAACAAGACCTTTGGCATCATTAGCAGTTTTCTCCAGACAGAATGCAAATTTTTAATAAGCAGGGTGTTACCATTTAATTGTTCTTGAGTTTGCATATTAAAATGAGTTTGTTTAACAATAATGTTATCAAATTCATCCAAACACTGACTAGGAGGCTTACTATAAGGAATATCATTAACAGTAAAATTATGAAGAGAGTGTACCTCTACCATAGGTGGGTGAGTGGTAGGCTCACACAAAGCTTCAATTGGAGGTAAATTCTTCACATCTTCAGCTCTAATACCTTTTTCCTTAATAGATCTTTTGGCTTCTTGCATATCTTCTGGGTTTAGGAAGAGCACTCCCCTTTTCTTAGGAGTTGGTAATGGAGGAGGTTCAGGAATGCTCCATTCATCATGATTTTTAGCAATCTTAGCCATTAGTTCTTCAGCTTCATCTACAGTCCTTTTCCTGAAAACACAACCAGCACAGCTATCTAGGTATGTCCTAGATTCAATAGTTAGTCCATTATAAAATATATCAAGGAGTTCATTCTTCGGAATATCATGCCCTGGCCGAGCCCTGAGTAATGATCCGAATCTCCCCCAAGCTTTAGGGAGATGCTCATCCTCCAATTGTCTGAAATTGAAAATTCTCTGCAAAGCCTCATGCTGAATGTGAGCGGGAAAATATTTTGCAAAGAAAACATCAAGCAATTCATGAGGGCTTTTTATGGATCCATAAGGTAAAGCATTATACCACACTTTGGCATCATCTTTTAATGAGAAAGGAAACAACTTTACTAAATAGTAACGCTGTATCTTTTTATCATTAGAAAATAGAAGGCTAAGCGAAGCTAATTTATTCATGTGTTCTACAAGCATTGTCATCCTTAGTTCCACAAAAAGGATCAGATTCAACATTAGATATGAGTGAAAGATCAACAGAGAAATTAAAATCATCATCTTTAATGCATATGAGAGAGGTAGCAAACTCAGGATTAGGTGTAAAATAATTCTTAACAGCATGCTTTTCAAGCAATTTCCTCAAAGCATCAGGATCTTTAGAAGCAGAACAGTCCATATATTGTCTAATAAACTCATCATTAAGATCAATGTAAGAATCATCAGGATACCTACTCTCATAATTATATGGATTAGGAGAGCTACAGGTGTAGTAAGATTTTCATTGGGCATCGTAATTTCTTTAGACCTAGTGACAAGAGATTCTAAAAAGGGGCCTAAAGAACCAGCATCATCAAGCACAGCAGAAGCATCATCAAATTCATCAGAAACAGTAGCAGACTCAGAAAGCAAAGCATCAACAGTAGGACGAGTGTTCACAGGTGGTGTAACAAGTTGACTTAAAACAGTAGGTGAATCAAGAGTAGCTTTAGAGTTCAGAGCAGTACCTTTCCTTGTGGTGGAAGGTAGTATTGGAAACTTAGGATCTCGCTTACCCTTCATGATGAAGAAGTAAATTACAGCAGACAGAAAAACTCCCAGGTGAACTTATAAATAGAGCTATGCTCCCCGGCAACGGCGCCAGAAAATAGTCTTGATGACCCACAAGTGTAGGGGATCGCAATAGTCTTCGCGGGTAGCTTGACCCTAATTTATTGATTCGACACAAGGGGAGCCAAAGAATATTTATAAGCCTTAGCAGTTGAGTTGTCAATTCAACCACACCTGAAAAGGATTTCTCTCGAAGCAATTTATCAGTAGTAACAGTGATTTGATGGCAGCAGTAGAATAGTAACAACGGTAATAAAATAAAGACAGCAATGATAACGGTAAAAGTAATGATTGTAAACAGCGGGATCAAAACACCATAGGCATAGGGACAGATAGACATGCGTTGCATGAATAAGATAGCTCATGAAATGAACATAACTAAGCACGAAGCAAATAAATATATAAATAGCATCCAAGTATCAAACAGTCATAGGCATGTATTTCTAATTTAGTCGTACGTGCTTGCAATAAGAACTTGCATGGCATCTTTTGTCCTGCCATCCGGTTTCAGCCGGGCCAATTAAGGAACAAATGGCAATTAAGGTGTTCCTTTTAATAGAACACCGGATCAAAGCATTAACACACAATGAATACATGTAACCCTCGAGTTGCCAACCATTCCCATCGATGTCCCCGTTTCTGTCACTCGGGGTCTCCGGTTCCGGTTGACAACAAGTGCATACAACTAGTAGATAGGATCCAAACAACAATTATACTCATGCAAACATAAGTGTTCAGATCTGAAAACATGGCACCCGAGCCCAAAGTGACAAGCATTAAGCATAACTAGTTGCACCAACGATGATTAACACAAATAGAGGATACTAGGCATCGTGCCCTAACAATTTGGCATCGAATTACATGAGCAATCTTATTCAATCCCTTCCATCCCCTTGCCTACAGCAGGGAACTACTCACACATGGAGGGGGACGACATGGATGGTTGATGGAGAGGCGTTGGCGGTGACGATGGTGGCGATCTCCACTCCGGCAGGGTGCCGGAACAGCGATCCTGGACCCCAAATTTAGGGTTCGTGATGGCGGCGGAGCTCCGTAAGGTTTCTGGAAAAAGTGTTCGGGGTTCCGTCGTTTTAGGTCGAGATGAGGCTTATAAGCGAAGGGGGGTCGAGAGACGAGGTCCCAGGGGCAGGAGCGGCCTCCTTCCGCGGCCTAGACCCCACTCGCAGGTGGGACCCGCCCCTGCTCCTGGGGTGGCCCCCTTCGCGGTCTTCTGGCTCCGTGGCTCTTTTCCCTCAAAAATACATTTTCTGATTTTTCTGGAATTTTCCACGAACTTCTGAATCCTGCACAAAAGAAAGACACCAAATGCAATTCTGCTGAAAACAACGTCAGTTCGGGTTAGTTCCAAACAAATTCATTAATAATCAGAGGCAAAACAATAGCAAAGTGTTTGGAAAAGTAGATACGTTTGCGACATATCACCTAGCTGTAATTCGTTCACCCATCACATGCATATTTTATTTACTTGAGAGACTCCACTAGTGAACCCATGGCCCCCGGTCCATCTTTTTACATCGTTTACAACCTCATTTACATACTTTTAATTATCATTACTACTCTGGTCACTTTTCATATTTTATCTATTTCATCATACAATTAACCACTTTGTGTTCTGCGAGACCGGAGAGATTGACAACCTCTCCGCCGTTGGGGACAAAGTATTTGGTTGAGTGTGTGCAGGTCCACGTCTGTTGAAGGTATCCCTAAGTGCCAGAGATCTTCAACATTCACCTCGTTGTTGATTTCAAAGTCCTACTGGTTCGATAAACCTTGGTTCGTTAACCGAGGGAAAACTGCTACTAGCTACAATTCCGCCTTCGCTTGGGGCACCACCCAACTTATCAATATCTACCATCAAGGTGTTGTTGGAGGACATTGGAGACTTGGCCACATTTGAAGAATTAAGGGATCTTCATGATTATATATCCTCAAGCCAAGTCATTTGGATTATATTGTCATATCTCATATCCTATGTTCCTCCTTGCGGTAACTTGTATTTAAATCATATATACATTGAAAGTTGCTTGCTCCCTTGCATGTGTTAGTTTTGTTCCTAGCATGTGTTTGTATGTGATATGCTACTTTCTTACTTATCTTGTTATTCAAGGTTGTGTATGTTAGTTGTGTATCATGTATGTGTAACTTGTGTGTTGAGCCTTATTAGATGTAGTGTGGATTTTATTTGGATCTTTTGAGAGATTAATGGACTATCCCATTTTGGGGAGTGATATGCTTTTTGCACTTCACAAACCTAAAAATGTGTGTACATGAGGAATACCACTTAGTATTGATATATCTGTCTAGTCACTATGTGGTATGTCTCATGAGAAATTCAAATTTTATAATATCCATTAATTTCTCTAGTTGTTTTTATTTGCCTCTTGTTTAAAAATAAATGGTTTATCACATTATGTGGGGGGGGGGGGGGGGAGGGGTAATAAGCTATGTGCATATTACAATCCTAGGAAATGTGAACATTTGAGGTTGTGCCACTTGGAGTTGATATTGCAAATTATCTTATTCCTATGTGGCATGTTTGCTCGAACAAGTTCCAATTTTCATTTTGGTTATCCTTTGGCTCTTGTTTGTGTGAGTTTGCTTGGTGTGGTTTTTCTCTAATATGCATTTCTATATATTATTTGAGAAATCATTTGTTCTATATTATTCTAACCATGGCCTTGCCGATTGGTTTGAATAGTTGAAACTACCAACAAACTTTATTAAAATATGGTGTTTATTTCTTATCTCTTGCCATATAATTTATCTTGTGAGGATGACCTTGGATATCTCTACTCACCGGGAAAGTATTTCCTTATACTCATTGTCCTTGGACAATTGATGTTCACACTTGTGGTAGAATATTTTGTTCATCTTCATATTGGCTCTTGCGTTGAATTGCCTTATTTATTACCAAGTGTTTTGTTTTTACTCCCATTTCCTTCCTTGCCTCTCGCATAGATCCTAATTTTCAATTGGTAGCGTTTAGTGTTGTAAATAAAATATGGAAAGTAATGATCCCTTGTGCGTGCATTTTGTATTCAAATTCAAATATCAAAGATAATGCATGAATCTTGGGGGAGCATTCCTTTTTATTTAGAACACTATCCTATCTATCAATATTTGATCCTTTCAACTGGCACTTGATTTTTATCTTATGTGTTTATGGAAGACAAACCTTTTTCCTTGATGCTTTGTGCCATCATAAAAGTGTAGAGAGTGCTTGGTTTATTTGTCGTAACCTTGCTCTCCCTTGGGAGTTTGTTTTCTCATGTCTTGATTTGTGATGTATCTTCTTGAATGAGAAATGCCATTTGGGCATGTATCCTATATTTATCTTCTTTGCCTTTTCGGCTTTGCTTTGGTACCATCAATTGGTATCACTTGGAATTTGATATCTCCTCCATAGATATTTGTTTCAATTGATACTTATTGTGGGAGTTTTGATACCTTATTTCTTTATTTTACTTTACTTGATTTCGGTCAAGTATTATCCTCTTCTTGGTATCTTTTCTCCTAGTTGGTATCTTATTTTCAATTGGTGTCTTATCAATCATGTGTTGTTTTGATTCGATTCCTATTGATATCACACTTCATGTGTTGATGTGTTTTTGAATCAATCATATGTTGATTTGATTTTTCCTCAATCATGTGTTGATTTGGATTTTGATATAATTTGGACAACCTTTTTGTGTCACACTTTGGTGTGCCCTCTTCTTGGTTTACTTGGTGTTTTTGTCCAAATTGTATCTTGTTTGGTTCTTGAAAGTCTTTGCATGCACGGTTACTAATTTATTTTATTATAGCATGCTTATCTTTCTTGATCCGATATATAGGGTATACTCCACCGAATCCTAACTCGGCTAAGATGTGCATGAAATTCAATTTCATATCTATATGCACATATTTATGTGGAGTATGTACTATGTATTGTAGTTCATCTAACTACTATGAGACCCAATAAGTTTGGGAACTATGTTGTACATAAATTTTATTTTAGGTACGATGGAGATGCATTGGATGCTTGCCTCATTCATAAGGAAGGTGTTCTCACCATGTGATTATTGGAGTCAAGCTTTGATGATAAACAAACTCTCATCTTCTTCATCGTCAATGTATCTCGGTAACAAGTATCTATCCCATGCATACCTTTCAAGTATTCAACCTTGTGTAGGTTGCTTCTTGGCATGAAAGCTTTTATGAGCAATTGTTGTGGTTTTGGCTTATTTCCTGCACTTGGTATATCTTGGTGATATTTGTGATGAAATTGCAAAAACCATTTCTTCAATTGGTATTCCTTATTTGTGATACTTGTTGCCTATCTCAAAGCATCTCCACTATCTCTTGTTCCCTTAGTGATATGTGTGATGTCTTTGATGTGTTTGAAGTTCATCTATATACAAATAAGATAAATTTGAGCTATGTGCTATGCTTTTAAGTAATAATCTTACTTATGTATATATGACTTCCTTTTGGATATCTTGGTCTCTCCTTCATCGACCATTTCATATGTGCAAGTTTCTTTATGGATATATATCATCAATGATTTGTCTACTTAGAAACCTATACATATGAGAGAGTTCACCTTTTATTTGGTATCCTATTGTAAAGGCTCCGGATTCCGCCTTGAAGGATTTCGATAGTGGAAGGTGAACCTAACCCTTGGGGTGCGGTTCATCGGAGAATAGAGTGAGGCCTTTTGTGGCGTCTTGAGTAGGCCTTTTGTGGCAAGCTCACACCCCTCCAACGAGACGTACTCCCTTAACAAGTAGGAACTCGGGAATACATTCTCGTCTCCGCGTGTCTCGGTTATTTTTATACCCGAGCTCTTTACTTATGCAGTTTACACTGTGATAGTCTTCGTGCTTGAAGTTTTATATCTTGCTATCACCTTGTTGTTTGTCTTACTTAGCATAAGTTGTTGGTGCACATAGGTGAGCCTAGTTTATTTAGGTTGTTGGCTTGTTAATTTAAACACTTAGTTTTATTCCGCAATTGTCAAGCCTTAAATCGGAAAAGTTTTAATCGCCTATTCACCCCCTCTAGGCGACATCGTTTGTCCATTCACATGATAGCTCTGAGATAGTCCCACTCCAGCAGTCATAAGCCTATCTCCCTCTGTGCGTCTGGAGATGCTCTTATTTTTTTTTCTCATCTCTACTCTTCAACACCTTATACTTGACTCAACAACATTAGTTTGGAGATTAATGTTAGAGTGCATATAAATTCAGCACAATTCAATATTTTCAAATGACATAGTTGAAATTGAAATATTTTCAAAGCCCTTGAACTTTTGTCCCTCTATCTTGCTCTCCTTTTTCTGCTTAAGTGTCATGTCAATCAAATGGTTATGTCGAGTCCCTCGACAATCAGTTGCTACTCATTATCATAATCATCATCAACTAAAGATGATTAAATAAATTCACTATAAAAGTACTCATCGTCACTCTTCATTCTAACCTATAACAAAAAAATTAACTACAATGAAGTAGTCCATATTCAATTGCAAACAATACAAAAAGTAACATTTTTTTTAAGAATCACCTGAGCTTGCAAAAGGAGGTGTTGACTGTTACAGTTTAGCTCGAGGGAGAGACCATGGTCGTTACAGAAGGGGGATGAGGGTCGGGGGGGGGGGGGGGGGGGGGATAAACGTTGATCGAGGCAACATTAGCCTCCGCCATGTGATATAGGCTGCCCACGGGGGTCGGTGGGACTACGTGACCACGAGAAAGGAGGCGAGGGAGGTGCGGCGGTGTCTCGGCATGCTCCTACAACAGGGGTGTGGTTAGATGTGGTCAAATCAAGACCATGATGCTGAGGTGGTGAGAGAGGGGAAATTGTCTTTTATGTATTTTTGTTTACGTGTTTGTCGGGGTGGACAACTGAGAGGTCTAGATAGGTTTGGACAATTTAGATGGACTTAAAAGGTCTCATTGAAGATCGATTTTATGTCCGCCGACAGTTTTGAACATTCTTGACAGCCGGGAGAGAAGTGCCCTTGGAGATGGCTAAGATTATTAAGGTTACCACTCACCTAATGCTAAGGTAAACAATTTGTTCTTTTCATTATGGTTGCACTCACTAGATCCCCGATTTTGTCCTAACAACAGTTGTTTCGAGAGCATATCCTAAGATAAGCTAATGATAATGGTGATTTGTAGGAGTACTGATTAGCAACTCCATGCCCCAGTAATGCAGAATCCCGACCTGTCAGTGAGTAAACCTACAAGACCAGCCGACCGCACCAGCTCTGGTCGCCCACCCAGGCGCGCGCGGCCCGTACCCTCCGGCGCACCGCTCCTCCACCCACCCACACCCACACCCACACGCGCACGCGCACGCACCCCCGTCCCCCAAATCCCGTTCCCTCCCCGGCCGACCCACCGCATCGATCGCCGAATCCCGCCGCCGCCGCGATGAGCGTGGTGGGCTTCGACGTCGGCAACGACACCCTGGTGGCGGCGGCGGCGCGGCAGCGCGGGATCGACGTGCTCCTCAACGCCGAGTCCAACCGCGAGTCCCCCGCCGCCGTCGCCTTCTCCCACAACGCGCGCCTCCTGGGCGCCCACGCCTCGGGGGCCGCCTCCTCCCACGCCCCCTTCTCCAGCCCCAAGCGCCTCCTCCTCCTCGCCTCCCGCCCCCTCCCCCGCGACCTCCCGCGCCTCCCCTTCCCCGTCCACGTCCCCCACGGTGGCGCTGGCGGCGCCCTCGTCCACGCCGACCACCTCGGCCGCCGCATCGCGCTCTCCCCGACCCATATCATCGCCATGCTCCTCGCCTACCTCAGGCAGCTCGCCGAGGCCGACCTCGAGGCCCCCGTCGCCGACTGCGTGATCTCCGTCCCCTGCTACTTCACCCAGGCGCAGCGCCGCGCCTACGTCGACGCCGCCGCCGTCGCGGGGCTCAGGCCGCTCCGCCTCATGCACGACCTCGCCGCCACCGCCCTCTGCTACGGCCTCTACCGCTCCGACCTGGGCGTCGCCGGGGGCGGCCCCACCTACGTCGCCTTCGTGGACGTCGGCCACTCCGACACCCAGGCCGGCGTCGTCGCCTTCGACCCGTCCGGGATGAAGGTGCTGTCGCACGGGTTCGATGCCGACCTAGGCGGCCGGGACTTTGATGAGGTGCTGTTCGAGCATTTCGCCGAGGAGTTCAGGGACAGGTATAGGATCGATGTCGTGGGCAATGTGAAGGCGAGCATGAGGTTGAGGGCCGCGTGTGAGAAGGCCAAGAAGGTGCTAAGCGCAAACGCTGAGGCCGTGGTCAACATAGAATGCTTGATGGAGGAGAAGGATGTGAGGGGGATGATCCGCAGGGAAGACTTTGAGAAGCTATGCACAGATTTGCTGGAGAGAGTTGTTGAGCCGTGCAAGAGGGCGATGGCGGACTCGGGCATTGGAGTGGAGAAGCTGCAGTCTGTAGAGCTCGTCGGTTCAGGGTCTCGGGTACCTGCTATTGCTAGAGTTCTCGCGGGATTCTTTAGAAGGGAGCCTAGCCGCACGATCAATGTCAGTGAGTGTGTTGCTCGGGGTTGTGCGTTGCAGTGTGCAATGCTTAGCCCCACGTTCCGTGTTCGGGAGTACGAGGTATGATTGCTTGCTCTTTGTCTTGTAGTCTTTGATGTGTAAGATTTATTTATGTGGTACTTGAAACATGCTGGATTGCTGTCTGTGTAGTGAGAGTTGTTGCATTTGGTGTTTCTTCAGGTGCAAGATGTAATTCCTGCCTCAATAGGATTTTGCACAGAAGAAGGCCCAATATCAACATCTTCAAGCAACGCATTGTTTCGGAGAGGCCAGCCCCTTCCCAGTGTTAAAATCATCACTTTGCATAGGACCAACGGTTTTACTTTGGATGCGTTTTATGTGGATGAGAACGAGTTGCCTCCTGGCACCTCAACACAAATCGGTAGTTTTCAGGTATGCACTTAACTCTGTTGACTGATTAAAGATGATCATGTTTTAGCCTTTTGTGCTAGATGTCTCTTTTGTTTGATTTAGGTCTAAGACTGTTATCTCTATGCGCAAATAGCCAAATACTATAGCTTCAATACAGTAGTGTTTCATTTCATGGCATCATTTTTTCTGTAGAACTTTTGAGGCCCCTCCGCACCTTGTTTACAACAATCAGAAATTACCTTTTTCATGTGTTCTTCTGGCCTATCTAGACACCTTGTTGTGGCCACTTAACTGGTGCTTTAGTAGGCAATGGACGATACTCCTAGAATGGACAAGCAATCTTTTCTATCATAATACATCAGTACAAGGGTGAAGGCGATTTGTAGCATTTCTTATTCTGGAAGTGCATATCTTCAAGGCAATATGCCTGGCAAGTGTCAACTACTGTAAACACCAAAACAACAAGACATTTGGAACTGTAGGATTTTTAGCACATAACAAATGATTTTCTTCAGGGGCTACCTTGCAACTTCATTCTGTAAAGAGATCACGACATGTGTTTACAACAAAGAAGTATTTGAGATGTTTAGTTCTAATCATTCTTAACAGTTTTCCTGTCATTATTATTGTATTCTAAGTCATCATATTCACGATACTACGGATGTTTCTTCAGTTGGCCGTGAAAAACTAGCATGCTCTCTTAACAAATCTTAAAATTCATATGGCTAAGAGGCTAAGAGCTCATGTGGGAGTGGTGCACTGCAAAGTATAAAGTTGCTTAGTTCCTGATCATCATTTCGAAAATCATTCCAGACAACAATTATATTTCTAGCTTTTAATTGACCTTAGTGCACTCAAAGATCAGTGTTGTAGGGGCTGGGGAGGAGGATGCAACACCTGCATTTACCTACTGCGCTAATCTCATAATTTGTGTGTTGCACCTCTCGTCTTCTGAAAGCTATTACACATGTATGCGTTGAACCCAAAAATTGAATGATGTTAACACATACTGTTAACTGTTGATGTCTTTCATAATTAGTTTAAAGTTTTTGAAGTGTTATTATTTTCCTATTGCAGATTGGGCCTTTCCAAGCACACAGTAAAAAATCTAAAGTCAAAGTAAAAATTCGGTTAAATCTCCATGGACTGATTTCAGTGGAATCAGCTGTTGTAAGTGTTAACTTTCATACAAACATTTTTATTATATGTTGTTTAACATTCTTTCTAACCTTCAAAGTTTAAACTGCCTCAGTTGATTGATGATGATCAAAGGGATGCGAATTCTGCTGACTCTATGGAGGTTGATTCCAATGATGACATGGTAAGGGATTACAGTATGTCAGCTCTCCCTCAGCTTTGATCTGTGCTACATGTGTTCCTCTAACATATAATGCAGTAACAATAAAATGCAAACATATAATGCAGTATGATGATCAAAGGCATGCAAATTTCACTGACTCTTATGTATGCAAATTCAGTTGACTATCCCTAATACCGTAGTAGGCTAGTAGCATGTGAAGTAGGCAATAAACAAGCTGTACTAACTCGCAAGCATACAGCCTCCTTTTGCTTGTACTTCATCCATATGTATATATATGATATTTAACTATTTAAGGTCATAAAGTCTGCAATAATCTTGTTAATCTTAGCTGGTGGGTGAACGTACTTTATGATTAGTTATAAGTTGAGTATTTGAAATAGGAGATGGAAAGTTCCTGCCAGATGCATAGCATAAATACGTAAACTCTAACAAATCATCTTTCAGTTATATGCCCAAGTAACTAAGTGTGCCGGTTGTTATTATATGCAGGATCACAAGTCAAGAAAGGAAAGATCAATGCACCGGCAGGAGTTGCCAATTGTTGAGTCCATTTATGGTGTAATGAGCAAGCAGGAATTACTGGAAGCTCAAGAGCAGGAACAACAACTGACCTATCAGGATAAACTTGTGGAGCGAACAAAAGAGAGGAAGAATGCATTGGAATCCTACGTGTATGACATCCGTAATAAGGTGAATCTGAGCATGTTTTCCAATTCCTTTCCCAATCTAAAGTTCTCTTCTCTGATGAATCGTCTTCTAGCTTTCTGAGAGGTATCGGAGCTTTGCAACTGATTCTGAAAGGGAAGAAATCTCAGTTAATCTACAACAGACGGAAGACTGGCTTTATGAAGAAGGTGATGATGAGACTGAATCAGTTTATGCTAGTAAACTTGAGGAGCTCAAAAAGGTAGAAAATGGAACTTTTTGCTGGTTTATTTGTCTGCATACATGGCCTGTCTAGATACATTGAAATTTGGACAAAGAAATGATATCCTTTTTGGAACTGAGGGAGTATATGTTTTTAAGGCCCTGTTTGGAACTGCAGTAACATTTTACATATGTAAACAATTTACACTAGTAAATTAATTGGCACAAGAAATACCGGTCAAGTACAGTGGTAATTTGTTTTCCGTGTGAATGACGTTTGGGTAGACACTTAGAAGCTCAGTTGAAATAGCTCACCTGAATGGCTGAACCACTAGAGAACCTAGTGAATAGTTCATCCGAAGACCAGAAAAAATAATGGAACTCTGCTGCCTGCTCTGAACTCAAGAACAATGACCGCTGCCGCCTGCTACAACAACAACACGCGTCTGGTATTTGTTCGAAACCCACGGTTCTGGAACAACCCAACAGCTGCTGACGGTAGCAAGCATGGAGAAGACACTGTGCAGTCGACAGCTGGTAGCTCCGCTGTCAAAAGAATACTTAGGCCATGGATCCTCCCGAGCCGTGGAAGAGATGAGCTGCCGCTGAAACCATAGGTTGCCGTTGCTGATGAGATCCATGTTCGCGGTGCAGCGAAGAGCTAGCTCCTTCATAGCAGTGGAACACTCCGGCGATGTCACTGCAAAAGAACTGCCCGTCGCCACCTCACACTTGGCAGCGGGCGCCGCCTCAACCTCGCGTTGAATTGTGCTTGCCGGACGAGTTTCCTTGGCTGCAGGATCTGGCGCCGGGTGACCTCGAAAGCTATCTATGTACCGGTGGCTGGCGGCAGGCTGGAGGAGGAGAGCGTGTCAGTTGGAGTCCTACGATCAGTCGCTAGTCCGGAGAATATGCGTTGATCCATGGAGGAACTGAAGTGCCAAACTGTTGAACGGGCGAAGCAAACGATCTGGAATCAGGGGGTTGCGTGTGCGTGGGTGTTTGGATGTTGGACTGCTTACGGAGTTTTCCTATTTTTGCTGTATGGCTGGGCCCCTTTTCTTTTCTTCTCAGATTGGGCCTGCGTTGCTGTTGGACCCAGGTGCATGGAGGGAATTTTCTCTTCTTACTTCCGGCTGATTAGCAGATAATTAGAACTTTAGTATAATTTGGGGGCCCTGTGCGTGATAGACGGCCCTGCCCCCTGCAGCCATCCCCCAACTTTGCATATGTGAAATAGTGAACTAGATAGTACTTCCTCTGTTCTAAAATATAGAACGTTTTAGCAAGCTGTTTTAGCTTTGCTGAAACGTCCTGTATTATGGAATGGAGGGAGTACATGCGTAAGAGTAGAAGGTACCACTGAATTAAAAATGTGAGCATACTGAAATATCTGAATTCCAATACTTCGTTACTTGCCAGAGGAAGTTGTGTTGTAGTTGGTGATAACTCCCTAGAACTTTGAATTGCTCTTCTGTTTTGTACCAGTCCCTGGTGTATCGTCTGCTTCCGGGCTATAATTTGTTTGTTTATATGTTTGTTTGTCATGCACCTCTTTCTTGGACTATTTCCTTATGTTTCTGTTTATATATAAAGCTTGTAGATCCCATTGAAAATCGTTGTAAAGATGAGGAAGTCAGAGCTGAAGCCATGAGGGAGCTTTTGAAGCGCATTGTTGACCACAGAATGGCTGCCAAGTCATTATCCGCGCCTGAACGAGATGCGGTAAGTTGTTTAACCATTAGTTTATCTTTTGTGAGACTTATTAACACTTGAATCAGTGACTATCTATGTGTAGTCTGCTAGTCAGTACTGATCTCAGCATGGCGGTAAGTTCATGTAAGTTGCAAAGCGAAATTGTTCATGCTTGCAATATGTTAACTATAGTATTTCCTTGAATTACGAAAATCGAAAGCCAAAATAGAAAAGTTATGGAGTTGATGAATCAATCCTAGGTTACTTAATAATGAATACACAAAGTGTCAGCAGTAGTTCAGTTTAACTCATTGGCATTTCTGTCAGCAGTAGTTCAGTTTAACCCATTGGCATTTTTGTCAACATGCTGCATAGTATTGTGCTATATACAGTTTGTAGCTACGTGTGCTTCTGATGATCGGTTTGCCTGTCAGATTGACAATGAGTGCACGAAAGCTGAGGCGTGGCTGAGGGAGAGATTGCAACTACAGGAGTCCTTGCCCAAGAATGTCGACCCTGTAGTTTGGTCTCGTGAAATCAAGAGAAGGGAAGACGAGCTGGACATGTATTTCACCTTTCTTCTCTTGAAGCCCAATTTTGACATTTCTCTTTTAGAAAATGTTTAGTGTTCCGTTCCAGATTATCTAAACTACATTTGGCCTGATTCTACCTGCAGGTCATGTAGCAACATTGTAACTAGTAAGGCACGGGGGAACGGCAGCGATGACGGATGCTAGCTTGGTGTTCAGATCAAATGCGTAATTCTGATAGAAATATTAGACCTTGCTAAGGTTTCCCTGCTGAATTGCCGTGGCCAAGTCTTGACATTTTGTAGAAATATAGAGACAGGTGGATTTGTTCTAACACCGCCATACGATCAACTCTGTACCACACTGCCCGCCATTGGGCCTGCATCTCAATACGCTGGTCAGGATTGTTGATTACTTGTGAATTCTTTTCCCCATAATCAGATAAAGGTTGTTCTCTGCTTCTGTTTGCTCCCCAACGAACAAGAGAAATTGAAGAGAATTGTGTGAAATGTATCCACTTACCGAGGACCGTGAGTTTGTAGCTGCTGTATACCGATCAATGATCAGAGATCCTCATGCTTTGAATGTTATGTTACAGTGAGTTTTGTACTATTGAAGACTTTCATTTGCTGGCGATTCCAGTCTCCCAAATTTGGATTTGACCTCGTGTGCTCTATCTAAGTTGATAAGCTATTCTTTGATGATAGCGCTCCAACGTTGTTCTGTGTAATTTCTGTGCATTTAATCATATTTTGAGCAATTTTTTTTGCAAGTGCGTAAGTTCTAACTTGGATAGAAGGAAAAGGAGTTTACTGTGAGGGTAGGTGCTTGAGTTTAAGATTTACCTAATTATGCTTGTTGTGCATCAGGTATAAAATGAGCACCCATGAATCTGATCCAAATTAGTAGTAAAAAATTGATGATATTTGTCCGGTAAAAAAGGTAAAAAAAATACATGTGGTTCATTGTCCAAGAAAAAAGTTGAACATCTTGTCTATTTTGTGAACGGATGTTTGTAGGTGCTCATGCTATAGTAAGATGGTCATTTATGCTTTGCTGAGAATGTTGTAGGGCCTCTTTGATTCATAGGATAGGTAAAATATAGGAATAGGAAAAAACACATCGATTGGAATGTAATGTCCACTCTAATCCTACATGATTTTGTATACACCAAATTTTTGTTTGATTTCATCACAGAAAACAAAGGAATTGTAAAAAGAGGTTGGAGTGACAAATGTGCCACTTTGGTGGTGATCCCGTGTTGCGGTGGTGGCAGGGAGGTGGTCTTGGACGTCGGGACGGCAAAGCCGAATGGTGGGCTACGGGGTTCACTCTCCGGCGAGCAACGTGGTGGCGGGTGTTGGCGGTGCGCTTCGATGTGGGTGGCGAGGTGTGTTGTGGTGGGTGATCCTGGCAAAGTGGTTGTCGTTGGTGGCGGCCTAGCCCTAATCTGGATCTGGAGTTCTTGGTCGGTTATGGTAGGTCCCCGTCGGGTGGGGCATGTGGCCTATTCCCGCGACGTGGTAGGGGGGTCGGATCGAGCGAAATCATTGCGCTTCGGCGCAGACGGTGGCATTGCCTATGGATGTTGCGTTCCTCTTGGGGCGCCGCCTTTGTCCTCTCCTTCCCTCCGACACTCAAGGTGAAATCCTCTGTCTGCTTCGGTAGACGCGGTGGCTGCGGCGGCGGCGCTTCGCGTCGTGACCCTTTTGTGGGCGTCGCCGATGAATGTGGGTGCTCCTTGGGCGCGACGTCGGAACTCCTGTGCTTCTTCTCGCTTGAGGCGTTTAGTGGTGGTTTTGTCGTTTTTTTCTATTTTTATTAGCTCCTGAGATTTTGCTCAATACCTTGCATCGTTTGGCCATGTGGCTACGAAAGCCTATTTCGAGAATTCAGTCCTCCAAAAATCCTATAAGGGGTCGTTTGGATCCCATCATTTATATGTAATTCATTTTTAGATTCTATACTCAAACTGTTTGGATGTCATGGAATCGGAATGTCATTTCATTTGAAATTTCAGAGAATGTCTTTGCTATGTTAAGTCAATTCTTATCTCTAACCCTGACATTTGTCTGGAATTCATTTCATTTGGTCCAAATGAAATGAAATGAAATGACGGGTGTCAAACGGGCCCTAAATTTCCTTTGAATCAAACGAGCCCTAGGATGTGGAGAATAATAAGACCTGGTCTACTAATTCAGCCCGGTGGACCAACTCTAGCAATTGACACATGGCATGTATGTCAGTTTAGATCTAAAAATAGGCAACCATATTGTACGTATTTGTTTCTTTCCTACTGACGAGTGGCTAGTTCGCAAAAAGAAAAGAAAAAGGACCAGCGGCTAGGGCTACCCCCGTGGCCTCCCACCTCCCGCCGGCGCTGCCTGACATCCTCCGTCGCCTTCCGTCACCGCTGGCCACGTCTACAGAGCTCCTGCGCCAGCAGATCGACGACGCCGGACCAGTCCACCCCGTCTCTCCGCCGCCCAGATCGACCTCGGCCCTCCGTATCGCCGCTGTCCAGATCGTCCTTGGCTTCCAGATCGCCTCCGCGCAAGTCGACCTCCGCCTCCTTCTCGCTGCGGGCTGCTTCCGGATAATAAGGAAATATATCGTTCGATCGAAATGCTGCACGAGAAGCCCGTCCACGATGGTCCACTGGGCGATGATGGAGATGGAACAAACAGGGCGTGGACGGGGGAGAAGAGGCGCCGCAAGTACCTCCCCCCATCATCTTCCGATGCTCCTGCTGTCACTACCCAGGATCATCAAGGCCAGATTTCTCCTGCGACAGACATGGAGGGCATCATCCAGGAGGTCCAAGATCATGAGCTGGTGGCTAGATCGGGCTCGGGACCACAACAAGAAGAGCTTTGGGGGCCGGAAGTATGTATCAGCCCGGACGATGCCGCCAATTACACCAAATGCTTAGCTCCCGACATTCCTCCTCTTTACTTCCGCTCTCTGATGACAACTGAGGAAGAGGACGCTTTGCAGCTGCGTCTTGCACGTTATCGCATCGCTTATTTCAAGGTACCTATGCTACGCAAGTCACCGTTCATCTTAGTTAACCTTTTTAATATCTGCATGCTTGTGATTGCTTTAGTCCTCTGGTTTGCTTTGTCTAAGTGATTTTGTATTGTGCTTTTGTTTATCGTTGCGGAGCAGCAGTCTGCACGTATGCTCAAGGATCCAGAAGATTATTCGGTGGATGAACTTGTGGAGAAAGGGTACTTTAAATATTTAGAGATGCATGAAAGTTTTGAGGGGTGCTTCCATCCTGACGATACCTTTGTTGCTGAATTGGATGACTATCAAAAGCTTCTCGTTTATAATGGCGTACGTGTTCTTTTTATGTCTCTCGTGATCCATTATGTCGACTAGTTTGGTTGTCTTAATATATATATATTGTAGATGGTGACTGTTATGCTTTGACCCGTATTCCCTCCTCTGGATTCGAGCATGCTCTGTTTTGCTTTGCTGCACTATATTTGGACTCAAAATGTATTAACTAGAATTACCACGCCAACTATGTTTATGACATTAAATCATTGTGCTTTTAGAAAACGCAGCCAGTGTGATGCGAGTTCTACATTACGAAAAGATGAAACTATCAAGATTTCTGTGATTCAGGGAGCGCTCCAGGCTATGTTGTCTGATTTGTTTTCCACAAACATTGCTCTTTTCAAATTGATTGTCACTTGCGAGGCAACGATTTTGCGCTGGTACTTTTTTGGCTGTTGAAACTAGTTGATGTTTCAATTGCTTCGAAGTTTGATCCTGTCTGTCTCACACTATGGTTGACATCTATTTTTTTTTGAACAGGGGTGGCCCCAGAGGGACCTAGAAGCTTTCATTAACAACGGTGGCAAAGTACAAGGAGGACCAGAAGAAATAGAAAATTACAACGAGGTCCAAACATTTTGCATCATAGACCCTACTAAAGAAAATGCACACACCATCGGGTCCAGCTCCATCTCCACCGTGTTGACAAACTCCGCCGCAGTCAAACGCATCGCCGCCGGGGACAAGACCACTTGGGGCGAGGCGTCGGGAGCCAGCTGCGTCGAAGAAGAGGGGCCTCCAAACCAGGAGGTTGTTGATCGCCATCCGTCGCCGGTCGAAGAGCTCCGTAGCCGACGAGGAGGGTGGGAGCAGTCGCCCTTCGACCATCTGATATGGTGGCCAACTAACAGCCACCATGGATACACTCCCGAGAGCCGCTTCCGAGCTCCCCTGCCACGGAGCTGACAGCCAGCAAGCGAGAGAAGAAAGGCCACCTTCCTGCTCGTCTCCATGACAAGAATCAGAAGGGATCTCCATCCTCACCCGAAAACCACCAGATCCGCGGAGATTAAAGAACTTATTGAAGGAGGTGAGAGCGGCGGATTGCAGCAACCATGGCTCCGTCCACCGGAGCGCTAGATCACATAATCTCCACTTCTCAGCACTGGGCTCGGTCGAAGAAACCCAGCAGCCACCTCTCAACATCTGCAGCAGAACCAAGGACCAGGAAGACACTCCACTCCCTCTCCTCGCCACCACGGCCGGCCAGAGAGAGCTTCCCCTTCCCGCATCTCCAGATCTGGAACAGATCAGACAAACCCACGGCCTTATTTAAGGAGACGGTGGCTCTCCTCATCGCTCCCCTCTCCGACCTCTGGAGCAGAAGAAGCAGAAGAACGATCCCAAGCTAGCTCCAGAGTCCAGATCCGGCCGATTGGATCTGATGCTCCGCTCCACACCAACGGCATCAAGCCGAACACAGGCATACAGCCTAGACACCTACCGCTACTGCTAATACTATCTACAAGCCGAGCAGTCCATCCCTCTCTTCTCCAGGCGGCGACGCCACCGGAGTTGAGTTGGAGGAGCGCTCGGGAGCTGAGGACGACTCTCAAGAGTACTGTAGCGAAGAGAGATAAGGAAAAGGATAGGAATGAGCCTTTGTCTTTCGTTGCTCCGTATGGTTGACATCTTAAAGGTCACTTAAGTACACGGTAGCATTTCTAGCATGCTAGTTCTGATTAGCAAGAAAACATAATCGTCTTGCATGCACGAGTGTGCATTCAAACAGTAACAGTGTTAGCACCCGTTTTTGACAGGTCCCGGATTCAAGCTCACTCAAGGAAATGGCGACTCGGTGGTGACCCGGCAGGAGTCAACCCGACAGGAGTTAACCCGGTTTAGACTGAACCCGGTGTAGGTTAGACTTGAGCTTTCTGAAGATTACAAAAGCTGCACCGGAGATGCCGGACGCGAGGTGATTTAATGCTTGCAAAGCCCAAAATAGAAGTCGGATGGTGATAGAACGAGTTCGGGGTCAACCTGGAAGGACAAAAGGTGACTTTGCAAAAGAAGCCGGAGATGACGTTTGCAGTTCGGATCCAATACGATGCCGGCCAGGATTTTTACCTAGTTTAGAAATAGAAACCGACCTATATCATGAGTTGTAATCCTTGTAGAAGTACAATGCTTGTACGGGAAGTCCAGCCGCCTCGCTATATATGTAGGAGGTGACGGCCGATTGAAATTAAGCAAACAATTGACAATCAATACAAACCCTACTTTTTTACCCTCGAAACCCTTGTTCTTGCTTCCGTTATTCTGCGACTTCGTGTGAGTTCATCGAATATCGACAATCGAGTTGAGAGCGGTCGAATTCGGCTTAACTCGGCTAATCATCGCCGGCATCCTCTGACGGGGTCCCTCCCGAGGTGCTGGGGCGTCTGGTTCCAAAAGCGCCGGCTTGTTGTCTTGTGTATCGCGCTATAGGTCGGTCTCCCGCGGGGCGAGTTGCGAAGTATCTTCCCCGGCACCGCGGGTAAACGAGTACGTGTTCATGTGACGCATTTTTAGCACAACACACTTTTTGGCGACTCCGCTGGGGAAGAGATTTCTAACCTAAATCGGGCAACAATGACCGGTTCTAAGGCTACAGATCTGTCTGGCATCACCACCGACAACATCATCAAGGCTACTCTCAAGGATTTGTCGGAGGCACAACGCCAAGGCCTGGATGAGTGGAAGAAGAAGAGAAGCGAGGAGTTCGAGGCACTGCGGCTCAAGCGGGAGCAGGAAGACGAGGAGTTGTACTTGGCCAGCTTCAAGCTAGATCGGCCGACTTAGTTTTTAACGGGTTGAGAACGTATCTGAAAGAGAAGCTAGAAGGACACGAGTTTTCCTGTGTCGGGCAGGTTCAGGAGAGAGCTCTGGCTCATGAAAGCCGAGTTAATGAGTCCAAGGATTCACATTGGATGAGCAGGAGTCGGCTTAATACTATTGAACACGATGCTGACTCCGGTGATGAAGCCGATATTTACGTAGCTGAGTTTGTTTGGCCGAGTAAAGCCAAACCCTATATGTGTGATGACCTAAAGCCGGTTCGTAAGAACCGGGATGATGAGGTGAAGTGTAGCTTTGACATAGGCAAATGTGATAGAATATTTGATGCCTTGTTAAAAGACAAAGTAATCCGAGTTAACCATGTTATCCCGTCACCTGATGAATTAAGGCGACATGCTTATTGAAAGTATCACAATTCTTTCTCTCATGCTACTAATGATTGCAATGTCTTTCGTCGACAGATTCAATCGGGCCTCAACGATGGATGATTGAGCTTTGCTGGCATGACCATTGACACACATCCGTTCCCAATGAACGTGCTAGATTTGGAAGGAAAGAAAGTTCTTCTTTGGCCAGAAGCGGCCGAAGGCGCTAACAAATCTAATGTGGTTATTGGTGAGCCCAGGAAAGAAGCCGGCAGCAAGGAAGCAAGAAGAGAGATCACATTGAGCCGGCAACCCGATGGAAAGGAGGTTATCAAGATCACCGTCAAAAACTCCACACTCAGGGGGCAACAACCACCAGCAAGAGAATCACCACCCCAGTTCATGAAGCCCAGGAACCCGGACGTCGGCAAGTGGAAGACGAATCAGGTTGAATATAAGCCAAAGAAGATCAAACCGACTTTCGACATGCTGTTGAATAAATATGTGCGCCAGGCCGGGTCTAAGGTAACCCGGCAACATGGGAAACGGCCTAGGTCACCATCTATCGAGGGAAGTTACCGGCATCAGGAGTCGGCTGGGGAGTCTAAGCGTCAAGTAACCCGGCAAACTGTGCAAAGCCGACTCGTGTATCCTGGTGATTCCTCGTATTGGAGAGTCAAGGAGCAAGGAGCCAAAGCAGCCGACATAGAGAGGGGGTTGATCCCGGACAAGTTATTGGTCATCGGGACGCATGTGTTGAAACTGAAGGACCCGGTTATAAAGCCAGCAAATGATAAGTCAATACTTGCCATCGTGCCTAAAGCGACATCCAGTGACCATGAAGCCGGATCCAGTCAAACCGAAATAACTAGACCCCGGGATCCAAAATATACCCAGCCGAAGTGGTGCCCGCCGGGTATAACGAAGACACAGAAGCGGAAGCTGCAAGGGCAAGGAACCGGGAAAAGGCAGAAAAGGAGGCTGAGCAAGCTAGAGACGCCGAGTTCAACGCTGAAAGACCAATAGTGTCAGCTCAAGTATGGGTACCAAAACCGACTCCTCCGACATCTCCATTGATAATTACACCAAGTTCTGTTGTGAACAACGGAACGGGGCTGGTTTCGGTACCGGCCATTATTTATTCGTCATGGGCGGATGAAGTGGAAGTAGCAGACTTGGAAGCAAAGGACAAGCCGGCAACAGACGAGCCGGATATCGAGTCAGCAAATGGAGACTCGGCAGAGGATTCGACGGGCGAGGAGCTGGCAGGAAACGAGTCGGAGAATCTACCAGATAAAGATTTACTGGATTACGAGAGTACGCCGACTCGGGTAGGTATGGACATTAACATGGTATATTATTTGTAGCTCAACTTCGGACCCAAGAATGCCGTCTTCGAGAAACCCGAGGGACCGGTTAGGCACCTTAAACCTTTGTATGTCAGAGGACATATCAACGGGAAGCTGGTTACCAGGATGATGGTTGATGGAGGTGCTATGGTAAACCTAATGCCGTATTCCGTCTTCAAGAAATTAAAATTAGAGGATGATGATCTCATGAAGACGAACATGGTATTGAACGAGTTCGAAGGAGGAGAAGGAGTAGAGGCCAAAGGAGTTATTAGTCTGGAGCTCACAGTGGGAAGCAAGACTTTGGCTACTTCATTCTTCATTGCAGAGGTGCAAGGGAATTACAATGTGTTACTCGGACGAGATTGGCTCCATGCAAATCAGTGTGTGCCATCTACCATGCACCAGCAACTTGTACAATGGATCGACGATGAGATTGAAGTTGTTCATGCTGATAACTCGGTATGTATTGCTTTAGCCGAGTCCATTGTTGATTGGCAACACTCAAATGCTACATGTCTTTCGGGGCGTGATTTATCCGGATTCGATTTCCTGAGTGCTACCAGGGACGGATTCGTGCCAGTATCCTTAAAGCCGGTTGAAGGTAATCGGCTGCGACTCAAATAAATGGATCCCAACAACAATGAGTGGTTGCAGAAGCGTCTGGACAGGTATCGGGCAGAGGGGAACGATATGTGTGAAGCAATTGAAGAACCAGACGACATGGATAAGTTGGGACAAGGTTTTACGTCGGCCGACCCACTCGAAGAAGTGGATATCGGGGATGGCACTGTTCCCAGGCCGACATTTGTAAGCCGGAATTTAGAAGCCGATTATAAATCCGAGTTAATCGCGCTAGTGAAGGAATACGTGGACTGCTTTGCCTGGGAGTACCACAAGATGCCCGGGTTAAGCCGAGAGCTCGTTGAGCATCGGTTACCGATAAAAGCCGGTTTCAGGCCATATAAGCAACTGGCTCGTAAATTCAACCCGGCGATATATGACCGGATCAAAGAAGAGATTGGCCGGCTTCTAAAAGCCAATTTTATCCGGCCTTGCAAATATGCCGAATGGATTTCCAATATTGTGCCGGTCGAGAAAAAAGGATACGGTAAGATCAGGGCATGCAGAGACTTCAGAGATCTAAACCGAGCTACGCCCAAAGATGAATATCCTATGCCAATAGCCGACATGGTTATCAATGATGCCTCGGGACACCGATGGAAAACCTTCACATGGCAAACTTTTATGTGACCTACCACCTGGAAAAAAAATATAAACATGAGTTATGAAGGTTTTTATAAAAAAACCTTCACAGAACTGAGCTACGAGATACAAAGATGTATGGTTTTCGACTGAAATGAGCTAGGGTATAACATTTAACATAGCAAAAATGTCGGAATGAGGCAATATTTGACACACTGGTGTATCTTGGTTGTAGAATAGTATTGACTAAGGGGTTTAGGGTTTTCGTTGAATAAAAAACCTATTTTTCATTTTTTTAGTGTCAAAACAGGCTTTTTTTTGTGAAGCAGCTACCAAAACGGCTCACCGAAAGGGGAACATCCAAATAGATAGAAAATAGTAGACCATCTTATAAGTGCATTTAACCTTGGGTTTGGATATAAAAACATACTTGGGTATTTCAAACATTTCAGATAAGTTCCTGCCGATTTCGTTGGAAGTGGGTCTGATTTAAACTACGAGTGCCGCATAGTTTGGTCATGATTTTTTGAAAAATCACTTTTAGATCCAAAATGTATACTTTCTTTAGAGATCTTTGACGGTTTTTGTTGGATCGAAGTTACAGTTAGGTTTAGGTTTATCGTTAGGGTTTACGGTCTCGGTTTCGGGCTAGGGTTAGACATATTCAAAAAAAATCAAAAAAATGGAAAACCTTCACATGGCATCCTTTTATGTGACCTACCACCTGGAAAAAATTATAAACATGAGTTATGGAGGTTTTTATAAAAAAAACCTTCACAGAAATGAGCTACGAGGTACAAAGATGTATGGTTTTCGACTGAAATGAGGAGGTGGTACGTCGCCGTATCAGGGAGGAGGACGAGCATGTTCATTGCTACGTGTATTTGTTGGATAATCAGACAAACATGCGCTGGTCGATACTTCGGAGGGATCCTTATCACGTGAGCTATGACCCCGTGATGGTTCCGGCTCTTTGGAGGCAGAGCGCCCGCGGCTCAACACCGCGCGGCTTAGGACCCGGTCAAAGTTAGTTTGAGTACCTATGTTGAGTACTGTGTGTTTGTGCCCGCCTATGTTGAGTACCTATCAGACGAGGAGGTGTCGGCGAGAACATCCAGGTTCGCATGCAGGCACTGCTTGATGTTGCATTGCTGCGCTTCAATAGGTCGTCCTGCCGTTGCTGCAAGTGTTAGGAAGAGATCCATCGATTACACATGCACTATATATCGCTCCAAGCGAGTTGGAGGGACGCCCTATATCTCGCTTCTAGCGAGTCAAAGGTCTGACTCGCCCGCACGATTCCTGCCAGTAGCCCGTAGGACTCCTCCACATGGGCCAGCCCAAATGTGGTTTTCTTTTCTTTTTTTCTTCCCTATTTATTTTCTTTATATTTTGTTGTTTTATTTATTTCTTCTTCTTTTAATATAAACCATTTTCAAATATGAACATTTTTCAAAACATGAACCATTTTCAAATTTGAACATTTTTAACGTTTGAATATTTTTCAAATCCGAACATTTTTTAAATGTAATTTTTAAATTTTAACAATTTCAAAAAATATAAAAATAAAGGAAAAACAAAAAACTTTGGATGATCCAAAAATAGTAGTGGTGTGGGTAGGGTTCCGATTTTCCACGGAATCGACCAAGAACACCAAGAGCACGAAGAACATGGGAGGAAGTCTCGGATCGCAACCACAATACAACCTACCTTCATAAGCCCTTTTCCCTCACCGGTAGGGGCAACCGAACCAATAGAATCCCGAAGAGAGACCGTGAGGTAGAATCCTCAGGAGAGATTGGTGAGCGCGCGGTAGAATCACAAGTATGAGAGACCCGTAGGGTAGAATCATGTAACATCCCGAAAATTCGTCCCTAATGTTAGTAATGTTTTCTCGCGTCTGAAAAACTTTTTCTGTTTTCAAACTATTTTCTTTCAACCAGTTGGTCTTTGATTTGACTTTAGTTTCGCTCTCTTAGAAATTTTCCAATAATCCTCGATCCTTTCCAACCTCCACCAAATTTTCCATGTCATTGTTTTGTCTGTCGAACATTGGTTCGAGTTGACGATTCCAAAACCCTCCTACCTGTCCTACCCAAAGCCACCACCACAACTATAGCTTGAAATAAATTCCACCAAGATACCATATGGTTCCCTCATACATATACCTCACTCCCATGGAAAAACATTTCATAGTCCCCTGTAATAATTCCAAGTTTATTCATATTTCCTATTATGCCATTTTCAATCCAAAAATTATCTGGACACCTTCCACTCATCCAAAAATTCTGCAATTTTGGTGAGGTGCATGATTTAACCTCCTGAACATTTCACTCCATTGGCCCAACCTCATTTGAACAATATTTGAGGTACTTCCTTTGAAATGCCCTTTTCATGCCTATTGCAATTTCCAAAGCAACCCCTAGCTACACAAATCATTGGGCATTGACACTTCGACAAATTAACCAACTCGCATATATAACCACATATACAGAATATCATGTCAAGATCATTTACTTTGGTTTACTTGGCATACCCATGCCATTAGGGCAGTTTTTGGACACCAAATTATTTGACCAACTTCTATGTGCCCAATTGAGCTCAAACTACACAGACATACTATGCACCTCCCTTTTAACCTACTGTTAATTTTGGAGATTTTTCTAAGATGTGCAAAGCCTTGGTCATTTCATCGAACACCTGGCGCACCCTTGGTTTTCTGAAAATTGTGTACAGAAAAGTTTGGCGTCTTTGCGTGATTCTTGTTTTGTTGCATTGCCCTAATCTCTGCGAACCCAGTGGAGGAGAATCTTTCCAATTTGGTGCTCCGAGTCGGCGGGAACGTGACGATGTCGCTCACGTCGCGCTCTGGACATCCCGAACACACACTTTGGTGTGAGCTAAACTTGCTTAGCCCCAAACCCTGCCTAATCTCCCACACAGTAGCTTCCCTGTAGACCCCTGTTTGTCCAGCTCGACGTCCCTATCCAGCTGCCCGTTCTTATCCTCTCCATTTAATTTTTTTTTGGAGCTATGTCCTTGTGTTGAAGCTTCGAGTGGTCGCTGTCCGTCTCCGTGTCCCCTGCCTATAAAGAGCAACTCGAGCTCCCCACCCGTGTACAATCCTCCACTTTACTTCCCCCGGTACAGAGGAGCAAATGGAGCTCGGCATGCCCGAGCCCACACTCGAGGTCGTGCATGGCCGCCATGGCCAAATCTTCGGGCGAGCTCGCGCCCGTCACCCCACAACCTTCCCCACTCCCTAACCCGCCTCGCGGACACGGATGAGCACGACACTCCCTTCCCCGCCACCTCTCCCTCCTCCATCTGAAGCCCTCCCCAGCACAGTGGGGAGCAGCCTGCCGTCTGCGCCGTCGTCCGGCGGCCGACCATCCTGGCGGTCGACGACGGTGTCGGCCTCCCCGTGCTCTCCTCCCGTACGTGGGCAAGCTGGCTGATACGTCCATTTTGCATCACTATTTTACATCATAATTCATTTTTATTCATTGATATATTTCATATTATGATGCAACACTTATGTTATTTTTATCTCATTTTGCATGTTTGGCAATTATTGGAGATGCATCCACCGGAGCCTGGAATCAGCTGGAAAAGTACCAGTCAAGACACCTGACTTCGGAAGCTCCAAAAATTCCAGAAAAATTCGGAGATAAATATTATGGGAAATAAGCCATGGAGCCAAAAGGGCGCACAGAGGCGAGCTCCAGGGAGCAGGGGCGGCCCCCTGCCGCGGGTCCACCCTAGGCCGCGGGTGGGACCCGCCCCTGGCCCCTGTGGCCCCCCTTCGGCTCCCCTGCAGCGTATTACTTCCCTTTGACCAAAAAACGTTGGGGGTATCGAAGAGGAATTTTTCCGCCGCCTCCACGAGGCGGAAACCAGACGGAGAGAAGAAGAGCTCCGGCAGGGAGAAATCTGCCGGGGAATTTCCCTCCCGGAGGGGGGGAATCGTCGACATCGTCATCGCCATCACGCCGGGCATCATCGGGATCATCATCAACACCATCTCCATCATTAGCACCATCATCACCGTCACCGTCCCATCTCATCCCACTGTGGCAATTGTCATTGTTTTCTTATTAGTTCATTGGAATCATATCCCGGGTGTTGATTACTACTTGTAGTTGATGCTTGAGAGTTTTATCGGTGAATTGTCTTTACAATCAGATTGTTGCCCTTATTCATATCACCTCTGATCATGATCTATATGATGTCTTGTGAGTAGTTCGTTTGGTTCTTGAGGACATGGGGAAAGCCTAGTTGCTAGTAATTGCATAATGTTGAGTAATATTTAATGGTTTGATTTATGTTGTAGTGTTATTCCTCTAGTGGTATCGTGTGAACGTCGACTACATGATACTTCACCTTTCAAAGGGCCTAGGGGAATGCATAGTGTATTTAGTTTGCTTATGGTAGGGTTGCAGGAGTGACAGAAATCTAAACCCCAATTTGTGAACTAGTGCACTAGGGAGTGTAGGGTCTCGGAGTTTAAGGCTGTGGTTAGGTTTTTATCTTAATTACTTTCTTGTAGTTGCGGATGCTTGCAAATGGTTTAATCACAAGTATGTATTTTTCCAAGTAAGGGCAGTGCATTAGCATAGGTCCACCCACACAGCACTTTATCAAAATATTGAAGGTTAATCACCGGCGTGCAATGAAACTGGCTAGGCAGAAACTCCCATGTGTCCTCGAGAATGTTTTAATCTTCATAAGTAACACAACCAGCCTGTCCTTTGAGCTTAAAAGGATTGGGCTATTTGCTGCAATTATTGTAGCACTCTTTTATTTATTTGTTCTTTATTTGTTCTTTAAATCAAAAATCCAAAAACATTTCTCTTTTAGTGCTTGCAGTGAAACCTTGCTGAAAACCACTTGTCAACACCTTCTGCTCCTCGTTGGGTTCGACACTCTTACTTATTGAAAGGACTACGATAGATCCCCTATACTTGTGGGTCATCACTGGCCAATCAATCGATTGGGCTAGCTGAAAGCGTACTCCTTTTTCCCCTCAGGTTTACGTTTCCTTGCGGAGAAAACATATTTACAAAGAATACGCGACCAGTCCAGCCCAGCTCGAGTAAGCAGTAGATAGCTATTCGTCGCCGAGCGACAACTTTTGATCCGTAGCTCCGTTTGAGATGATTCAAATTTGTAAATTCATGGTTTGAAAAGCTCTATCCAGTAGTACATATTTCACATTTTTGTAGAATACTTGTATGCTCAGCACCCTTATACACATGCGTAGGTGTTTTCCCGCGACGGCAAAACCGAGACCCTAACCCGCGATGTGTCCGTGACCGTTGAAACCAAATGGCGTTGATCTTCGAAGGCAAGCTAACCACTTGCTATGAACACTCAAGCGGTGTTTGTTTGTTTACATTCTACCCTATCATATAGGTGCATTTTATTGCTTATCATCTGTGAACTGTGCGTCACGAGATATCGTGGCTTTGTTATATCCTGTCAACTGTGCGTCATGAGATATCGTGTCTTTGTTATATCGTGTCAACTGTGCATCACGAGATATCGTGACTTTGTTTCATACCTGTAATACGATAAACACATGTCCCGTGGGTTGAGTTCCGGTACCCCGACTAAATACACGTTGGGTCCTGCCCCAGTGGATTGAACCGGCTACTTTTATGTAGAGTTGTGGCGTGTGTTGGATGGTACCATGCACCACTCCCCATTCCGGCGACGATGGACTGGGGGAACCGCCGCAGTCAATGGAATGGAGGAACGGGATCGCGTGGACGCCTTCACTAACTTTTGTAGTCGACCTGTGGCTGTCACTGGTCGGAGGTATCTCCGCCATCGCCCGGTTGACGCTAACCCACTGTGCTATTTTACTTTCTTTTACTCAACCTGTGGCTGTCACTGGTCGGCGGTACCTCCGCCATCGCCCGGTTGACTGTGCTATTTTACTTCCTTTTACTCAACCTGTGGCTGTCACTGGTCGGAGGTAT
This sequence comes from Puccinellia tenuiflora, assembly GCA_012064385.1. Lineage (NCBI taxonomy): Eukaryota > Viridiplantae > Streptophyta > Magnoliopsida > Poales > Poaceae > Puccinellia > Puccinellia tenuiflora. The sequence continues at coordinate 438,987 of QRDG01000214.1, read as the reverse complement.
CTCCGCCCTCGCCCGGTTGACTGTGCTATTTTACTTTCTTTCGATCAACCTGTGGCAGGCACACTCGTCGCTCGGTTGAGTTTATTCACCTTTGCTGGATTATTATGTGATTATTATTGCTCATTGTAACCTGTGAACTAACTATTTTTATTTCTTTTTTTGCTCGATCAGTGGTGGCCCTATAGTCACCCGGTCGATGCAAACTAACTATATATTGCTTGAACTATTGTGTGCGGTTTGCTTCTGTTTCATGTTGATATGATATTATGGTTTTGCATTGGACTAATCCTTTATTGTGTTGGACTAATCCTCTGTTGTTGAAATTGTTGTTGAAAGAAACTGGATTAAATGAACCAACCCTCCAAACTTCGATAGGGTCAGTCCATAGTGCCACCAATCTGAACATTGAACGCACTACCACTGTCGCCCAAATGGGAGAGCCATAGCCTATGTAACCTATCAAGCCTCCTTTGATGCTACCCACTTGGCAAGTCTAGTCGGATACTTCATAGTTGTGGTCGGGGCTAGTCTTGCGAAGGTTCCGGAGCTAGGCGTTGCTCATGAGTTGGGGAGTGCCGGATTCACTTCGTCATAAGACTTAGCCCGAGTGGTAAGTCGGTAGCTATACAAGGAGTGTCTTGGTAGCGTGAACGGTTATGTAAGTGTATCTTGCCTTAGCTAAGTAAGGTGCATTTAGATGGGTGGTAACTGCAACCTCTCGAGAGTGTGTCGTCTAGCAGCTAGCCTTGTTCCTAGGTTATGGAACAGTTCAGTGTCGGTCACACTATTGTCCTTTGTCGAGTCCGGAGGTTAAACTTAAGTTCGGTTTGAAAGAAAGATGAACAACTTGATTTACAACGAAAAAGCAGAGCGTGTCTCTCTTCCACACAAATAAATCTAGGATCCAACAAAGATATGACCAGCAAACAAACAAACAAAACTGAAAGTAAAAAGACGCTCCAAGCATAGCACATAATATGTAAAGTGATAAAAACGAAGTTCAACGAAGACGACCTTATGATAGTCGATGAAGATGAGGGGTTGCCTTGGGCATCCCCAAGATTTGACTCTTGATAGTTCTTGATATTCAGAGGGGGTGCCATGGGGGGCATCCCCAAGCTTGAGCTCTGATCCATCCTTGATTTCTTCATATTCCTCTCCTTTGGAACTTAAAAACTCCCTTCACACAAAACTTCTCATAATTTGATTTGAGGGTTAGTGCTCATAAATTAAAATGCACATGTGTTCAACTCATGACAAATTGCAAACAAACTTAATTGGGCATTAGATACTATTTACTAAGCCTCAATGTGGCACTCTACCCCTAGAGTATCTCATATGATGATGGTAAAGAGACAAATGCAAAATAAAATCAGAATCTGTCAAAATCTGAACAGTCTGTAAAGATCGAATTTTTCGAGGCACTTCTGCAGCTCAAATCAAAAAACTTAAAACTAACGAAAGATAGATAAAATCATCAGTCTTGCTGCAAAAAATTATCAGAAAAATATAAAATTCTAACGATTTTAGGATTTTCGTGCAACAGGCGCACAAAATCTGTTTTTGGACAGCAACACAATACCTCGCAATTTCAATGCATTAGAGGCTAAACTTGGCACAAAAAACCAAAAGAAAAAGATACAATGAAGTTGCTACAGAGGCAACAACTCCATGACTTAAGAAAAACAAAAATAAAACTGAAAATAAAAGATGGGTTTCCTCCCAACAAGCGCTTTTCTTTAACGCCTTTTAGCTAGGCGCAATAATTTTAATGATGCTCTCATAAGAACAAGAGTTGGAACGCAAAAGAGAGCATCATGAAGCAAATATCAAACACATTTAAGTCTAACTCTCTTCCTATGCATAAGCATCTTGTAAGAAAATAAATCATTGGAGCATAAAGCATTAAGCATAGGAAGGCAAAGCAAGTGCAACATTAAAACATTCAACATAAAGAGGGGAAACTTCATAAGATGAAAATTTATATAACCACACTTCCCTCTATCATAATAACTTTCAGTAGAATGATAAGAAAACTCAATAACCTAGCCATCACATAAAGCATTTTTCTCATGATTCACATGCATAAAAGTATTATTATTACTCTCCACATAAGTAAAATATTTCTCATTAGTAATAGTGGGAGTAAAACTATCATAGCCATCATTCTAATCATCATAAATAGGAGGCATATCATAATCATAAGAAACTTTTTCATCAACAGTAGGTGGACTAAAAGTATCACATTCATCATAATAATCATCATATATAGGAGACATATTATCATCAAAGCAAATTTCCTCCTTCAAGCTTGGGGGACTAAAAAGATCATATTCATCAAAACCGGCATCCCCAAGCTTGCAATTTTCCATAGCATTAGCAACAATGGCATTCAAAGAAATCATACTAATAACATTGCTACTAGCATGATTGTTATGCAAATAAAGTTCCATAGGTTTTTTAATTTTCTCTTCAAAAGCATCATGACCAATTTCAAGATAAATTTTATAAAGCTCTCTAATTTTTTTTTTGTTTTCCATTAAACCGAACTAGTGAAATAAAAACAAGAAACAAAAAGATTTAATTGCAAGATCTAAAGAAGATACCTTCAAGCGCTCACCTCCCCGGCAACGGCGCCAGAAATTAGCTTGATGTCTACTACACACTTCTATTGTTGTAGACTTGTTGGGCCTCCAAGCGTAGAGGTTTGTAGGACAGCGGCAAATTTCCCTTAAGTGAGTAACCCAAGGTTTATCGAATCCACGGGAGGTAGAGATCAAAGATATCCCTCTCAAGCAACCCTGCAATTAAGATACAAGAAGTCTCTTGTGTCCCCAACACACCTAATACAATTGTCAGTTGTATAGGTGCACTAGTTTGGCGAAGAGATGGTAAAATGCAACTGATATGGATGGTAAAAGGTGATTTTGTAATTCTGTAATAAAAATGGCAGCAAGCAAATAAGTGACAAAAGTGACTAAAAACGGTGTATCAATGCTTGGAAACAAGGCCTAGGCTTCATACTTTCACTAGTGACTACTCTCAACATCATTAACATAATTAAACACATGATAGTTCCCACAAAAACACATGCACGGTGGACGTTACTCGGAGATCATTCTTTTGTGGATCAAATAGGATGAGAATTGCGTAGGGCTACAAAAAGCACACCTTAAAATTCGTATTCCACATCTATGGACACTTCATGCTGTCACTATCCGCATCCAAAGATAGTACTAACAAACACCACAACCTATTTCTTGAATAGTCTCTTTATTCAATAACACAAGCATCAAGAAACCTCATGATCTATTCAATCCAACAATAATAAAGAACAAACTCATGATGAAGATCCTTCCAATCTATTATCCATAGAGTCACACACGGCACTCACACTGTCACCGAGATACCGTGATCACAACGATGACTCCGGAAATTGTACTAAATAACATCACTTGAGCAAAATCATATCCATTACACATAGGGAAACATCATGTATTCAACTATACTAGCAAAGCTCATGATCACAATGAAGATCACATCATGGGAGAGAGAGATAACCACATAGCTACTTGTATAAGCCTCAGCCCCGGTGAGGGACTACTCCCTCCTCATCGCGGGAAGCAGCGGTGTTGATGGAGATGGCCCCGGCGGTCGATCCCCGTCCCGGCAGGGTGCCGGAATAGGACCTTCTGAACCCTCGAAACTTGTCGGTGATGGCGGAGGAGCTCTGTTGCGTATTTGGGAAAATCCTTCGAGGGTTAGGGTTTTTGTGTCGGATGTGGTTTTATAGGCGTCGGAGGCGGTCGAGGGGTGCCCCATAGGGCAGGGGCGGGTCCCACCCACGGGTGGGCCCTAGACCGCGACAGGGGGCCGCCCTGGCCTGTGTGGGTCCCCTGGAGTCGCCCTTCTGGCTCCCTTCCTCATTTCTTCAATAAACAATCTCCGTAAATTTTCGTCCAATTCCGAGAATATTTCTAGAAGTAACTTTCTGCAACAATTTCAGCACAAAAACAGGGAACTGGCACTGGGCATCTTGTCAATAGGTTAGTCCGAAAAATGCATAAAAATGATGTAATTGATAGTAAAAGCATGTGACAATATCACAAAACTAGCATGGATCACTCAAAAATTATAGATACGTTTGAGACGTATCAAGAGCCTAGAGTTAGGCCTGAGCCAACATTACCCGTGCATGCCCGAGTGGAAATATGAGGCCAGTGGGCCTAGCAGTTTAACAGATGTGGTGAGGCGTTGGGCCTAGTTGTGACGACAGGTGTTGTATAATACTTGGTGCCAATGGG